>CM062084.1:997693-1584711 GCA_031163375.1 Conogethes punctiferalis | reverse complement strand
GCGTCGAGCGCAACCTGCAGCGGCGGCTCGACCGCATCGTGCCCGACGTCATCTACGGCGAGCTGCCCGTCGCGGACCACATGCAGGTGCGTGCCCTGATAGCTTGATGTTTTTTTTTGGAAAAGTTCCCCGAAATAAGAAACATTTACTTTCCGGACATCACAACACACAAAGCATACATAAAAAAACAACACAGAAAACACAAAAAAAACATAAAAAAACAAAGCCTAAAAGTACAAGACCGGACACGGCGTTGCTGCGACGTCCAAAAAAAAGGGCCTCACTCAGCAATTAACCCGTCGCTCACGGAGGATTAAGAATTGTCATAACTATGTGAGTTCAGCCGCGCGAGATGGATCCGATGCTCTATAGATGGATTCATTCCCTAACCTGCAGCGCTTTGTGTCTTATAGAAAATCTGACCTTCCACCTTAATGTGAACTACCGTGGTTTAATTTTTTTTTGTAGTGGCTCGAAGGAATGGCTTCCCTATTCCTGATGAAAGCGAAGGAGAAGCCCAAATCGCTTGAAAGTCTCTGAATTAACATGCGTCGGACCTACGTCTACTCCGACCTACTCTGTGATGCGTTGCCTGATCATGATCAGCCTATAGCAGTCCACTGTTGGACATAGGCCTCTCCAACTGGCGAGCAACTGCTCGCCACAGGAATTGAAGCATGAAACAGGAATAATCCACTATGGGTAGGCGGGTTGGCAATCGTATCGTAGGGCGCAGCTTCTTGCTCCTGTGACGTTGCTGCCCGTCATCGGCCTGTGGTATTTAGCTACGCCTTCAATCGTGATGGTTATACCGCCACCAGTCGGTTGCCAGCGCCTCGTTTGTTATTCGGCTGGATGCATCACGGGCAAGTGAGGTTGGCTTGGAGTGAAAAGATAATAGGTCGCTCCCTCAAATCCCCATATAATATCTGATTGTTTGTATTTCAGGGGCGGAGTCTCCCGCGCACGCCGACCGTGGAAGCGCCGCCCGCGGCTGAGCGCGGCGAGCCCAAGCAGCCGCAGGTCAAACCCATCTCCGTCAAGGGCAAGGACGGGTGAGTGTACCATAGCTAGGTACACATACTTTATAGGTATATCACGGGCGATTTTCCACCAGAAATGTGCTATGTTGCGTTGATATTGATGCGCTTGATATCTAATAATCATATTAATTTGTCTATGAAGCATAGCACTATGTATATGGAAGGATGCGTGCATTGTATGCTTAGCATAGATAATCAAGAGTGGTGTAGCTTTTTTTAACCCTGGTGCTGTAGAAGCTGTGTAGAATCATTCGTGTCCCCACAATCCTCTAACTTGGCGTTGCGAGTTTAGCAGGATAACCTGACACCACACTCCCACCGTCGGGCCGCCTGTGTCAGTTTGTGAAGGTGAAGGTCCTAATGGTAGCTCGAGTCCTTAGTTAAGGTCCTGTATGTGTACATACACATTATAGTAGCTGTAGATATTGTAAGCTGAACTGGTCTGTGTCAGGTACGAGAAGCTGGTGTACCCGTCGGAGGCGCCCGACGGCGAGCCCGCGCCGCACGAGCGCTGGCGCGACTCGCTGCGCAGGAACGACAAGGTAGCCGTCTTTTTATTTTGCCTCGAGATATTGGCTTCCCTACGCCTTATGGAAAGCGAAAGGGAAGGCCAAGGTATAACCATCACAATTGATGCGCAGCTAAATACCACAGAGCGATGACGGGCAGCAGCGTCACCGGAGCGAGAAGCTACGCCCTGCGATCGCTAACCCGCCTGTCCAGCGTGGCGATTATGGGTATATCCTCCAGATGTTTGCCCTAAGTGGCGAACATCTGGATTGCCCTAAGTGGCGAACATCTGGATTGCCCTAAGTGGCGAACATCTGGAGAGGCCTATGTCCAGCAGTGGACTGCAATAGGCTGATGATGACAAATATAATTAAAAATAACAAAACTGCTATGTAGTGTTTACAGTTACTGTATGCTAATTGTAGCGGTTGTGTCGCAGGTGCACTCGGCCGCGCCGGCCAAGCCCAGCGCGCCGCACGCGCCGCTCGCCGCCGACAGGTACCCTACACACAACACTGACAAGTAGCTTGTAACATGGTTCAGGGGAAAGTCGAGGGCAAGCGATCTCGCGGCCGTTCCCCGACACGATGGACTAACCCCTCATTAAGTCCATCACTGGTTGTCTTTTTTTAATAACCCAAGACATGCCACGCTGGGCCCAAACTGAGCCGAAGCTATTATTGCTTTACTATGGGTACTAGACAACTGATAAACTTACTTAAATACTTTTATTTTTGGAAATAAATACATATTATACATAGAAAACACCCAGACTAATACAAACATACATGTCCATTCACATAAATATTTGTAATTTGTGGGAATCAAACCAGTCGTGGGTTCTAATTTTGGTTCAGAAGGTAGAAATCACTACCAATGAGCCATCAAGCCAGTCACTGGATGTTCGGTCAACGATTGCTCCCACTACACCAAAAACTGAGTCACGTGGCGACAGAGCGCAGGAGCTGCCGTGGCGCAAAACCGACCGTGGCATGACCACGACCACTCTGTCAAAAGTACACGACTACGAAGAAGAAGCTTGTAAGACTTGGCATGTGTCTCGGAGTATGCGGGGGAGCGAATACCGGCTCACTGGCTTTGAGCTACAATCGGTACTCGGCTGGTGTTTGACGTCGGCAAGGGCGAGTACTGAGCACATGCTGCAATGCAAAATTACGTATACTTCCCAGGTGCTTATGTGCTCCTAGTACTTTTCAGGCGGCATAGAAACAAACAATGCGAATGAACTAAGAAATATGAAAACGTTTAAGTATGAAATGAAGATTGATTTGATCCAAATGCTATTTGACTTCACTTTTGGGAATTTTAGACTTGGTAATTTTTGTATTTATTTACAAAAGAAAGATCTAAGTTATGTCAGTTGTCTAGCGCCCATAGTATAAGGTTCGGCTTAGTACGAGACTAGATGGCGCTGCGCATTTGTCTTTGAAGTTGACAGAACGTTTTATTTAGCTGGAGCGGTAGTCCCGGCGGCGGGACAGGCGGGACGGGCGGGACGGGCGGGACGGGCGCGGCAGGCGCGGGGACAGGCGCGGGAGGCGGCGGCGTGGACTGCTCCAGCAGCCCGGGCGTGTCGCGGCTGCGGCTCGTGTTCCGCCACGCCAGGCAGGTCAGTGTCGCACCAGTTAACTGTCACCTGCGAAAAGCTCTGCTGCCCTAGTTATAACTTCTTAAAAACGAGATTCATTACCATCATCATCAACAGCTTATTGCGTCTCCACTGCTGGACATAGGCTTCTCCAGGTGTTCGCCACTTGGGGCAAACATCTGGAGGCTTTACCCATAATCACTACGCTGGGCAGGCGGGTTGGCGATCGCAGGGCGTAGTTCCTCGCACCGGTGACGCTGCTGCCCGTCATCGGTATATATGTTAAGCTACGTTTTTAATTGTGATTATTATGCCGCCGGTTATTCAGTGGGGATATACCGTTTGGGGAGTTTCGCCCTGGTAGTGGTGGCTCGGTAGGCGGGTCGGTGACCCCAGTGGGTTTTATCTATACCCAGGTAGACGCCGCTGCCCGTTTTATGATTTCTCGTCCTCTATAATACCTACAGGATGAAGAGAGTTGTCCTAAGGTAGTTTAAATCCGAAATCACAGGGACAATTTCTGCGGTTTCCGGAATTTAGCTTATGGATTTTTCTAACCATATCGATTTAATACGACGATGCAGGAACGAACTACATTTTCGAAGAGTTGTTCGACTTGCTCCGCCTTCTGGTGTGATTGTTACTAAATGTATCTTACTCCCGCAGTCGCCCCCGACGCCGCGTCCGGAGGGCGGGCGCGCGGGGGGCGGGGGGGCGGCGGGGGGCGGTACCGGCGGCGGCTGGGCCGTGTACCCGCACCTGCAGTGTCCGCCCACGTTCCAGCCCGAGACCTACTCGCTGGCGCGCCTCGCGCCGCGCGCCGACCGCCCGCCCGACGCCGGCGACACCTAGCGACCGCCGACATCAACGTAGCGCTCTTACCGCCCGCCAATAACGACGTAGCGCCCATTACCGACGACGTAGCGTCCACTACGGCCCACTTAGCGCCCACCGACATCTGCGTAGCGCTCGCTTAGCGTCCACTACCGCCATCGATAGATACTGTGCCCTGTTGCAGTAGTCTAGTAGACGACGGCGAATTAGTCGAATAAACTTCTGTCAGCAAATACGACGATTCGCTTAATTTGTTCGTTACCGTCAATGATTAATATTTGACTATATTTTTTTGGGGTTGAACAAATCTGACGACTTTTGATGTTACCAGGGAAAAGGAGCGCACATCTGATTACGAAAATCTTATGATAATTAGGAGTTAAAAAGTAATCGCAAGCGATGTAGTTGTATTGACCTAACATTGATTAAAAAAACAAGTGAATGTAAAACAAATCCATAAACTTTCGATTTCCAACGGTAGACCATAGATATACCGATGTAGGCTAGGAATTTATTCTGACGAAAGACGAGGATGATGTGATAATGGATAAAGCTGGGATGAAATATTAATTTGTAAATTGTGTAACGTTGACGAGCAAACTTTGTATAATAAAGGGTATATGAAACACCAATTGATATGATTATAGTCGATTGTCATTTGTTGATTTTAATAAATGAACCTAAATTGCTTAATACGAATATATGATATGATAAAATTAAATAATTTTAGCTGCATAGTAATAAGTAAATTCTAAACTATTATCTTTAAAAAATGTTACCTATATGAATGTATATGATCTTGACATATCTATTACATACAGATATTACGAAAAAATGGCTTTATATATTATATAATGTAAATTTTCAATTGAGAAAACCGAAATCTTATGAATTTGCGTAGGAGTGACTGATGTAGCTTTAGTCGTCGTAGCGACGTTTGTGTTACGACTTGTGTGACTCGTCCGATTCGATGTACACGACGCCGGATAAACGGAGCCAAAATACATGATTGATGTAATTGACACGACAAAATGAGACGTTTCAATAAAAATGGAAGTCATTTTAATTACTGACGTGATATCTGGGTCGTACTGATATCACCCAAACAGTTACAAGTTACTAATATACCAACTGGTCTCAAACTAAATAATATCACATGGTCGCGCCTACCAGATCTCATCAAGTTTACTATTGCTTGGCCTTCCAGCACCTCGGCAACGTTTCTGATATGGAAAGCCTATGCTATAACATTTAAATTAGAAAAGACAAAACTTTATTCTCACGATGTCACGTTGATAGACCGAGGCGAATCGTCATATAGAGCGGCCCTGTCAAAGTGCTTAAACAGATAATGGACCGTGGATAGATAATAGTGGAGATAATAAACGTCCTGCATGCGCATCATGAAAAGTCTGCCTGTCTCTCGCGCGCGGTCTAACTTACGAGTGTGAAGGGGACAGGTATAGTTTTACTTTTGCTACTGTATAAATTGCATTTAAGTGTGAGTTTGTGGATGTGCCAGCTTTAGTTAACTGATCTGTACATTGATATTACGATATCATGTGTTTTGGCATCTCAACTCATACATTGTCTTCCTTAGAGGTTTTTAATTAACATTGTAAACGGTTGTGAGTGGCCCTAAATAAATTAAATTGTTATATTTGTGTACACGTAACGTAGCTAGAAACAAATTGTCTTCGATCAAATGCTTGCATTATTTTAAGATACACATGGAATTGTTTTATAGATATTGCCATAGCTTAGATATGTTAAACTTAGTGTATATTAAACAAAATTGATGAAGATTGCAAATGATCACAGATGTTACATTCTATTTCGATAATAACATAATTATGTGTAGTGAAATTTGACCGAGGGCCCTACTTGGTCAGTGCATGATCGTATACGCGGAAGTCTTTACCGAACGCGAAGTCTATTCAACGAATGATAATCTCCATTCCTATTCGGTATTTGTTAACTAATTTTATGCGGTGCTTTATTTATGAACGAGGAACATTATCATAATGTTTGACTACACTATAGTTCGAATAGCATTTGTGAACATTTGTAATTGACATAAATGAAACGCTTGCTCCAATATATTGCTCAGTAGAGTGCACGTCGCTGCGCGGGTGTCCGCAGACTACGTACGCGTAGAACTTTGACGATGGTGCTGACTGTCCTGTGTGTCCGTTTATCATTAGTTTGTGAATACAGTGCTATAGGAGCTGACCTTTCCGCACCAACCCTGTGATGTATGTAGGTTAATGAAAACTGTGGACGGCTGGTTATTCTATTGTAATAACAATAATAGTAATTAGGACCTACTTCTTCTTTTCGAGTCAATGGTACTCTGTCTCAAATAGAACCAGCCCAAAACCTCACAACTCGGATACCGCTGTCGGTTCCCTTGTAAAGGTCACTACTGATACTTACAACGTGTATTAAAATATGCAAAGACAGATAGACGTAATTGATCGACAAAAAGGAATTTGCAAATTAAATTATTTAATTTTTTAAATTAAATTATTTAATTTGCAAATTAATAATTTTTGGGGGATTATTTACGAAGATAATAGGTATTAGCTTTTTATGTTTTCTTGTGTTTGTTTCAAATTATAAAGTCTATGGTATTACGTCACGCAAAATCAAATGCGATATTGTCGTCCAAAAAGCTTTAATATCATCCTAATAAATTATCTAGATACACATTATAAACAAGGCTTAACTGGAATTTCTTTTGTTAAAATTTTACCCGTATTTTTTATTAGTGGAGTCGATTTTAAAAGAAGAAATTTCGGGTCTAGCGCTTTTTCAGTAACGCGTCGTATGGTCCATCTGTGTGCTAAATATATTTCTTGGTCGTCTGACGTGGTTGATGTGGAAAGATTAGTTATAATTATCTTGTGCTACATACTTTATATGATAAAATTGTAGGGCTATTTAATGAAGAGGTAGCTGTAAAGTGTATCCAATATAGTGGCGATAAAGCGATTTCTAAATAGGTATAGTCCCCTGTACGTCGCATATAAAATAAAAGGGATATAAAAGTGGTATAGTAGACAGAATGTGACGTCACTTTAATACATATTGCTGCAAGTCGAGCTTCTGAATGATTTGCAAAGGTTCTGTGAACACAGAAGAAGAAGTTTAATCTGTCGCTTCGTAAGATTTGATAGGTATAAGCGAATAGTAACTATGCTGCAATAAATGATGTATTTCCCTTGTGGCTGTGCAGGCGACACCGCTAACTGTAAACCATAACGTCCAGTATTACGTACAATAACTTAGTTAGGCGGGTAGAAGGTTCCGCTCTGTGCTTCTATGTGAATAGATTTAACTTCTTGCTTGTCTTCGTATGGGTAGCGGTGTTGAAGTCATGGAAATGTCTCTGTTTCCCTTGCCGATCGCGCCAGGGTATTCTGAAAACGAAATTTAATCACTCTAGAATACTATTTATATTATGTGTGTTTTTATAAACAAAACCTCAAGCTACCCATAGGTATTCACTTGTCGTCAAGACTATTTCCAAATCCGATATAAGTATACTTTAATTATGTTTACTCGTATTTAATTTTTTTTAATCAAAATTGCGACTAATTTTAAATTATTTGCCAACATATGCTTAATGTTTATAAACGGTGAAATCTAATTTTACATGTAGTAAATTGAAATATTATTGAAAGATACCTAGTTATTATTATCATTATAACTTTATAACACACCGTAATCGTGAAATGTGTTATGTGCTCAAAACTTGGTTGCTACATTAATAATGATTAAGTTTGAAAAGTTTAAAGCGTAGTTTATTATACTCTGTATTCGAGTTCAAACAAAACATGAAAAAATGTGCGTTGATAAAAAATATCTACGATGACATCCTTATACAAAACATTGATCTTTCCACGTTTATGTCTGCTAATACTCACCTGTGTTGAGCGCCTAGTTCGGTGGCTAACCTCGTGTTTGGGTGACCGGATAGTCCAAAGCATAGCATGCACATATCCGTCATTTGCGCTGAAAACATAAAAGGGCTTTGTTAAATGTTGTTGCGTAGTATTCGGCACTAAACATTGTGTCAATACTCATAATATAATTTATGTTGTCATCATCATCAGCCTATCGCAGTCCACTGCTGGACATATAGCCATAAGCCAGTTGTTTGCCACTGTGGTCAAACATCTGGAGGCTTCACACTCATAATCTATATTATGTTGACATACGTGTTATAAATATTGACTCGCTCTTTTGTGTGGTCACATAGATAATTAAAACCTTGCATCATTCTCGTAAGATATGGAATGTGCGAGTTAAATCACGAACGTTTCATGTCTTACCATAGTAAAAGTATGTACCTTTGTATTCTTATACCTACTTACGATTAAAATTGTTGACGCATTGTGGGATACCTATATCCCGACCCAGTGAGAGGCTACCTTTTATAAGTTATAGGTATATTAGTTATTAAACAAGTTCTTATTTCCTCCAATTATAATTATCCAATCATATTGCATACCATGATCCAATACATTATTAGAAATGTAAGACGCTTAAATACCATCTAAAATAATGTGCCCGAGTATAAAATAAAAACTTCTTATTTTTATTATTAGTTTGTTTGTATATTTTATTGTAACGCGAAGGCTTAACATGTATGGCACAGATGTGTTAATATATTTCTTGTAATGATATTCACGTACGTATGCTTAGACCTAGTTGAAATATTTTTTCATTATGAAATATTTTTGATATTTATATTTTCTTAATATGAATATTATTTTATTATTATCACCATAACTGTCCTACTAGCGTAATAAGGATATTATCGTATTATAAATATTGTATGAAATTATTATTGTATACTCATGCGTGCATGCATAGCATGGACTTCCATATTGTGTATATTGGATGACGAAATAAATTTTATAAAAATATGTTGCATATTGTATTTTTCTTAGTTTCTAAATTATTATTGCGAGAGCGCAGTATGTACTTAGATCGATTAGGACTGTACCTATACCTGCTCACGTTGAGGGAACTGAGCCTACAAATTCTTGGGAGGGTACTTGAACGGGTTGCAAGGATTATACTCGTAGGTACCTACACCTATAAACAAAAAGAAAATAGATCCGACTGGTGGGTTTTTTCTATCATCTTCTCACTTGATGTACCAAAATCATAATGAGTTCAAAAGGGCAAAATCTGAAAGTATTTCATTCGGAATCGACAATAACATAAAAACTACAAACACAGCCGTAAAGTTTTAAAGCAGAAAAAATTAATTCAAACAATTATAACTGAGTAGGGCGTAGGGCTCTGGTGACTAGACTAGGAACAAGAACCTAAGTAGATACCTATTTCAGCGATATACGTAAAAGAAGTAGTAGGTAGGTACAATAATTAGGTACTGTCGCGAAGGCAGAAGACGGCAGATGAATAATTTTCATAATTTAGTGTCCTAACTACTCGTAGTTGCACTGGCGGGAAAGAATTTAATAAAGCGAGGCGTGAAGGCGGCGCCTCATAAATAGCGTAGCGGAAACAACTTCTTCAAATGCGCTGTGAAACGAACTGTAAAATTAGCTGTTATTAAATTTTATTATAAAATGAGCGGGTTTGGGCCGGAGAGCTGATAATCAGTAATTTCCGTTTGAACAATTCAAAAGTCTGGTTATAGGGTATGAGGGTGCGTTACCTCAGAATCCAGGTTGAGGAGCCAGTGCCGTTACCCACTAGCCTTTTATGCGTCCGGCGCGAGCTTTTTTAAAACTGCGCCCCTGAAAAATGTGGTCTGGTCTTTTGTGCGCCCCTCCAGGGTCTGCGCCCTGTGCCTGGGCACCTCCGGCACCGCCCTAGTTACGGCACTGAGCGGAGCTACCGAAGGAAACATGCAGTATTTAAAATCATCTCGACAACAAACGTGTGTACAAGTATTATGTACTTATATTTCGATTATTTTGCGGATAAATACGTTTATGCAATTGTTCTAAATCAGCTCGTTCGCTATGAAATAATCTGGGGGCGTGCCCTCGCCAAGACGAGCCAAGCGAAGCGCTAGGGCACTAGGTACCTACTTTTTCTCGATTATTTTATCCTAATTCCCAAGTACTACCTACCTATAATAACTAAACTGGTAGGTAAGTATATTAACCAAATTTCGAACATCGAAGTTTTGCTTCTTCAGGCAAGTAGGTACCTAAGTTGTATGGGTATCTAAAACAACTTGTAGATACATGCAATGTTTCTTTGGTAATTAGGTACTATAGGTAGGTACCTACGTGCGTACCTATTACGAGTAGGTACACTGTGCAGTGGGTAGCTCTGACCCATCCTTGGTGACGCACGTCCGATACAAGACGCGGCCCGTGTTATGCAAATGGCGGCGTGTCCGTCCCTACACTACGGCCGGGAAAAGGTTATTATTGAAATCAGACCATGGCACGAACAATGTCTTTTGATAACAGATGGAAACCAGTGTCGAGCTCGGAAGAAATTATTTGGTCGCGATTGAAGTCCGGTTGTGTCGCACGACCTATATACTTGGCTAGTCTCCTTGCATATTGACAGCTATAAACAAAATTCGTTCGAGGTTTTATTGACCCCATAACAACACGTGAATAAATAATTGTTGAATAAATACGTACAGTAGTCAGTAGGCCAATTGATGCTGACACAAGTAGGTACCTTCTCAATACCTGGATAGAGCTAGTTTTCTGCTTCTCCCCTGACCTCTGAGAGGTTGTTTGAGGGCATGTCAACTAATCAATACAGCCATTTATCCGTGACAAATGAGCTGTTATTAACCTAATAGGTACCTAAAACAACAAATGGATAGGACCTAAGATAACAAAATGGAGATTTTGTTTTTCTTGAAATTAAATAGATGCCTAGATAGAATAGGTTAGCTAATCAATTTATTTTCCCTCTTTTGAAAAAATAGTTTTCTGTGATGTTTTTATTTGAAGTTAACTTTAAAAGTTGTTGTTAGGCAGGTACTTTCATAACAAGACACAGTTCCATAAAACGATATACCTGTCGCAGGCAAATTCTATAATTCGCCCGTATACAAACGGCGTCGGCAGTTTACAAAGACAAATTCGTTATATAAAATGCCGTACGCCGTATGTAAGATGTCGTTCATTTTCTAATATGGCGAGCTACGATATTACAGCCGATTACAAATTGACTCGGCATATCGTTCCAATTAGTACCAAATTTAACCGCGCCCTGGCGCTACTAGTCTCCAAAACCAATATGGCGGTCAACAGTGAAAGTGTGGAAGAAATAAAATATTAAAAATATGTCTAATATCGGCTGTTTCAAATAGATTTTAAGGGCTAGTATTATAGGAAACTATTGAAATTAAACTAATCACAAAGGGGGCTCCGAAAACACCGTGGAAAAAATTCGAGGTTATCCAGCACGTAAAAACGCTAGGATGTCCATGGAAACTGGAAAAGTGGAACAAAAAATTGCAATAAAATGCATTGTATTTTGATTCGCTGTAAATCAATTGTTTCGCCGATGGTTTTATGCTTGTTTAAGCTTAGCAGAATGAGTGAAACAAAGAAACATTGTTGAATTTATTTTTGTTATTACCACTGAATGTCTTGTTTAATTAATAGGTAATTCTTGGTAAGTTTACTATGTATGTATAAGGATCCTAAGATTAGGGAGAATATGTTCTCACACGGTACCATTTAGTGCAGGTTTTGTTTGGTTACTGTTTCAATTTCATGCTTATTTAATAGACGAATTTATTTTCGTATTCAATAATTTAATAATATTCAATTATGAATCTTAAATACCTAAATAAAATGATTAACAACCCTGTTTCAATTTTATTATCATGGTCACCCTAATACACAAACCAAGTCGACGTTAATGCGATGACAATTTGCCTTCGGCATTTTATAACACGTATTTATCTTTCTAAACTGCCGACGCCGTTTGTATACGAGCGAATTATAGAATTTGCCTGCGACATACCGACTTAATCGCGTCCTGCAAACGCAACTGTATTTATCCTGTTTGGTCAGAATCACGGCATCGTTGTCAGATACAAAACAGCATTGGAGTGAGACGTGTTATGTAAATGGGTGCCTGTTGGACATCCCCGCCGACCGCCTACAACCGCCCAATTAGGGACATCAATTATATAATAAGGCCATTGGCGAAGCGCTGAGAGCCCGCGGTGTGGCTTCCGTACCAAGCTAGCAGGTACTCGCTTCCGCACGCATTTGTGTGTTCATGAACATGTCTGTTTGTATTGGTCTGGGTGTTTTCTATGTATAATACGTATTTATTTACAAAAAAAAAAAATGTATCTAAGTAAGTTTATCAGTTGTCTAGTACCCATAGTACAAGCTTCGGCTTAGTTTGGGGCTAGGTGGCGCTGTGTGGCCCAGCGTGGCGTGTCTTGGGTTATTTATTTATTATTTATTTATTTATTTGTGTCGTCGACGCTAGAGCACATAATCGCAAATCAGCGCAGGTAATATTCGGAAGGTTATCGGGGTAAACTAGTCGTCGTTAGCCTTGTTTTGACATTGATACACATTTTGCAGTTAATGGCGTTCAGACCTATCTACGATGTCCATTTCGGACAATGATGAGTGAATTATCTAGTTACCCATCTATCTAATTTTATTGTCAAGATGATTATGAAAAGCTGTCCGCTTATTTGTATTTAGCAACTAAGTATAATGAGTAGGTGTGTTAGCATTCACTTGACATTGGCCAATTAACCGCGCTAACTCTACACGTCCAGATTAAAAACAAAAACAACAAATGATGTCATATGATTTGACACATAATGTGTCTAAAAATAATCATAAAAATATCAACTCGCTGAACATCCGATGGAGTCCATATACAAAAAAAAAAAAAAGAACATCCGATGTCACATCGGATTTTTGGCTGGATTTTTGTGTGAGGTCTAAATAAACGATCAGAATTTGCTCAAGTAGAGCACCAGAAAATAATGGGCACATGTAAGCTATTCAAATGAATACATAATTCTAGCTACTAGCTTATAGCCCTTATGGGTACTATATTCTGACGCTGACAACGTACCTACAACCTTTTACATATTTTTCGGACATCATACAGCCTGAGCTTGTTAGAAATAATGACTGAATAATGAAGTCTAGGTACGAATACAATGAATTTTATTCTCATCGCTATTTATAGACTAGGTAGGTAATTTAAGGCCACTACGCTTTGCCTTCTATATTATACATGGTGCCCTAAAAGCGGGTGTCGGAGGAGGTAACCTAATAATGAATTAAGCGGCCGAGAGCCGTCTCTTTGTGCGGCTCATCTGCGCTTAATTAGCATTTTCCATTTGCTCCTCATTGCAGCTGCATGGCGGGCCGAGCGCAGCTACCAATCTCTGTGTGAACCGGGCTTGTACTCTGCGGGGAAATGGCAAACCATAAAAGGAAAAATGTAAAGTACCTAGAAATTCTTTTTATAGAATAGTTGCCTCCTCTCGTGTAATGGAAAGCGATGGAGCAGGTCCAGCGCTGCGGTAAAGGATACGCAAGCAATGTGGCGCCTGTAAGTTATCTCTGGTTGTACAAGTGTACACTGACTGATATTGCGATGCTAAGTCAATGTACAGGTGTTAGGTAGGTACACCTTTTTCTGGAAGGGAATGCATTAGGCACCTTCTTGCCGCCTCCGGGGCGAACCGGCATAGTGTGTAGAACTTACACCTCCCAAAATGGGAGGGCATACCCACTAAACCCCCCTGTGTCGTCAGTGGGCAGCAAACTGCAGGGACACGGTAGCGCCGAAGCATAGGGCCGCATCCCTGCCTGCCTTGGCCAGCCTCAGATGACAAGCGGCCGGCACTCCGGGTCCAGGGAGGGCAAATACCCCTAGTCCCAGCCAGTAGGAGCCTAGGTGTAGGTGGTGTAGGTTAACACCTAACGGTAAACCCAATACTTGATGATTAATACCAGATACAGCGTCGTGGCTTTTCGTCGCTTTACGCTAATCAAATAAAAAGCACTAGCCAGCCTGGAAATAATATGTCCGGTCTCGTTTTGGGGTCAGTTGGTCTACAGCCCAAGTCATTTTAAAAGTTGTATCGCCTATAGGACAGTAGGCGTCTCTTAGGCGCCTTTTACGACAACCTGAAGAAATGGGGCGGTGACATTTATCTGACAACTAGCGACCTGCCCCGTCTTTGCATGGGTGCAATACTATAGGCATATTTGTGTCTATAAACATTCCTCTATCTATAAAAAGGATCACACTACCTATAAAAAGAAACTGCACCAAAATCCGTTGCGTAGTTTTAAAGATATAAGCATACATTGGGACAGACAGACAAAGAAGCGACTTTGTTATAGACTATTTAGAGCTAGTGGTGATTACAATTTCGCCAGATAATGTATCGACGGCTTAAAATAAAATAAAATAAATAAATAAATTATTATTCTGCCTACTAACATAGTTTTTAAGATTAATTGTTACTAACATTATGGACTCTGTCTGAAATAAATAATTTTTATTTTATTATTATTTATTAAGCTATCAGTTGTACTAACCTGATCCTGCAGTTTCCGACAGCTACATTGCGAGTGCTGAGCTGCATGCTTCAGTTCAGTGTGCGATCTTCGAACAGCTTCCCGCTCTGCAAACATGAAGCATTCTTAGTTGATTTATCCGCCACTGTGCTGACGCACGGCTGACGCAGGAAGGTAATTAAGATAGCTCTCAATTTGCGGCATTTGGTTTCCTAATATCAAACTAATATTGAATTGACGAATCGGGTTTAGTGCGAGAACACGCTTTGCATTAAGTAGGTATTAGGCACCTTCTAACGATGGAGCAAATAGGTAGATAAGTAGGTAACTTTATGAAAAACACAACATTACGTGAGAAACCTTTACACACAATTTAATATAGCAAATTTTAGGCGGCCTTATTGCTAGTGACTATCTTTTCCAGACAACCACAACAAAAAAGCTACCTATGCGAACTGTGAGGTACTGATAAATACCTATTAATTTGAAGACTCTTTATAACCTGTTGATTAAATGACGAGTAATTACGATGACTACTATTGGGGTCCAGGATTCGAACCGTAACCTTCAGCTCCTTCACGCTACAGGCAAGGCTAGAAATTGCCACCAAGGTTAACAACTAAGTATATAACACATGTTATGCAACCCTTCTTATAATTCTTAATTTAACTTTATTACTTGTGAACTTATATTAAGCCTAAGTTCTGTAAAGTATATAATAAAACTGAATTCAAAGACTCTTTGAGTAAAATCAATAGGTACCTTCTATCGAAGACTGGGCCCATCTAGACAGACGTCACTACCACAAAATGTTTTGATGGAAAGCGGGGGATAAGCCCAAGTCGTTGCGATAACGGGCAGGTAGCCAACCAGACCCCTGTCAGTTGCCACCATTATGTCAGCCCGATCCTATACCGAAGAAAGAAGGAAACATAATATGTACTGGCAATGAGCTCCACTTTTTAATGTTGCATCAAAAATTTTAATTACCAAGTTTTCCTCAAAAAGTTCTCAAAAGCAAGTTCTTGTCAAGTTAACTAATTGCTAACTGTCCCTCTTTCCGTTAAATAATGCCTCTCTGCATGTTTACTTCGCAAACTACCTCGCGTCCAATATCCACGTGTCACTGAAAATAAACAAATAAAAAGGTCCATTGACGGAGCGAAGTGGCGAGGTCCCCGGGGCCGAGGGCGCAAACGAGACAAGTTTTTCTATTTTCCGCCCCCCTCCCTCCCCCTCCCTCTCCCCGCGCCGGCCGTAAACAAAGTGCCGCGAGAATCATTTGTTAATAGTCAAGTTTGTTTGAGGCTTCAACGCGAAGTGGGCTGAGAGCTTTCGACGACTGCATTGAATAGTTAAACGAATACTCAGGTGATTATCGATTCAATTGACAATTGCTATAGATGAATTAATGTGTACTGATAACGTATAAATATATAAGAAGAAACCCGGAGGTCATTTAGCTGCGGTATTCTATAGAGTGGAGGTCCTTCCCCGGACAGGCGGGTCAATTCGAGTGAAGATTCGCCATGCCGTACCTCTCTTAAATCCGCGTGTAATATAAAATACTTACTCGGCTGAAGTAGCACCCCGAAATAAATCTTGACCTCACACAGAAACAGATGCCACCTTAAAAAAACGTAAAAGGAAAACGTGAATATAAAATAAAATAACATCTAATTTACATCATCCAGGAAATAATACCCTTCTAACTGAAAATTCTCGGAAATACCGTAAACACTGATCCAATGTAAATAGCTTACGATAATTTGGCTCTAAACTCGACTTATTGTTTGTTTGTTTTCTAAATAAATGTACAAACAAACCAAAACATTCGATTTAAACAAGGATTCATTAAAACGATATCATCCGTGATATAAATACGTTTACGCAATAGTTAACCGGCCCCCGCACACGGGAATGAACACAGTAAGGACATATTTTACGATTTAAAATGACGAAACGTTAATGTCATGGTTAAGAATATCACCGCCTTATGTCTTCACGAGGGTATCATCATCATCATCATCAGCCTATTTCAGTCCACTGCTGGACATAGGCCTCTCCAGTTGTTCGCCACTTAGAGCAAACATCTGGAGGATATACCCATAATCGCCACGCTGGGCAGGCGGGTTGGCGATCGCAGGGCGTAGCTTCTTGCTCCGGTGACGCTGCTGCCCGTCACCGGTCTTTAGTATTTAGCTACGCCTTCAATTGTGATGGTTATACCGCCACCAGTTGGTTGCCAGCGCCTCGTTTGTTATTCGGCAGGATGCACCACGGGCAGGAGAGGTTGGCTTGGAGCGAAAAGATGATAGGCCGCTCCCTTACATCCCATTATTTGTTCATCATAAATCATCACGAGGGTATACACTTTCTAATTTGGAAATGTGACGGAAGCGACTTCATGGGTGTTTCGCATACTGTAGGGTAGTGGCCAGCCAGATTGGTATGCCCTACGACCGACTGAGAAGCTGAACTCTCAACTCGCGGGGGTGGTGCCCTCAACATCATTTTAAAATGCCTATCTATTGATACCCCACACGTATAGGTTTGATGAAAAAATTTTTTTGAGTTTCAGTTCTATGTATGGGGAACCCCAAAAGCTTTGGATTTTTTTCTGATTTTATTTTAAAATCTAAATGCGGTTAACAGAATACATCTACGCACCAAATTTCAATAAAGTAGCTTTTATAGTTTCGAATTAAACTGGCTGTGACATATGGACGGACAGACAGACATGATGAATCTATAAGGGTCCCGTTTTTGCCATTTGGCTACGGAACCCTAAAAACCGCTCAAAATCCGTTGCGTAGTTAGATATATGCGTATGCATAGGCAAGGTCACTTTTGCCTGTCTGTCCCTATGCATATAGGGACAGACAGGCAACAAAAGCGACCATGTCTTAAACTACTCGTATGCAGTGATGTGGACACGGTTCACTGCCGGCAGGTGCGCTGTGGCGGGGAGCCGGGATGGCGGCTATACGCTGTAATCTGTTTGTCCGGCGATTACAGCAGCTACTGATCCGGGCAAACAGCGCCTTAAACCTTATTTGTAGCGGACAGCTGTTCGTGAACACAACATTAGCGCGCTCCTACACGCTAAATTGTGGACATTGTTGTGTACAATTGAAAATTTGCGTATGTAAGCTCCAATTTGCACAGCGGGGGATTATTTGATATGGACACGAAGCTATTTTTATGCTTTAGAGACCATTTTAATGGTTAAGGCGTCTTTTGTTCAAAGTAATAGGTACGTTTTAAATTAACTTGCAGGGAGTGTTGATAAATAATGACATTTTTTTTCCGTGCAGTGACGGAGAATAATACAAATCACCAACTCATTTCTTTATGAGAAGTCGTGTAAATTGGTTATCAGTGAGTGTTAATACTTGTAAATTGTAAGCGGAACAGGCTATTCCTACTTCTGTGTTTATTTGATTCAAATAATTTATTGAGAGTAGAGGTTATTTTCTCTACTTTCTTAGTCCGAACGGCCAAACCCCTTTTCGGACTCTTCGTTTTCCAAGAAAGTATAGTTCCGTTGTTAGAAATGAGACTGAATCAGTTTTTGCTGAGCGAGCTCGTTCCATAATAGGCTCAATCATACTTATATCTTAACATTAAAAAAAAATGGGCCAAGCACAAATCCATTTTGAATATAAATAATTGTCTTTCTATGCTTATTAGCCGTGTCACGTTAGTACGTATTTCGGCATATCTAAAACAACATCATAAAAACACTGCCATTCTCTGTATTTCATAAGTTACCTACTCATGATACAGCAGTGCTCCAAAAAGAATTTATATTGTCTTAATGGGTGAAATGTCTCGGTGAAATGAGTACCTATGTAATTTTGCTTTACCTTTGCTTTAACTCAAATATTTTTATTACTTTTTCTGTACCCATGGCTATGTTTTGTAGCTATGTAATAGAAAAAAAAAGATATTGCTTGTATATAAACGTAAACATACCACCGGCTGAGAAGAAGAAATCTCAAGGAGCAATTTTTTTCAACACACCACAATCGCGTGAGTAGAAGAGAGGGGGTGATTTATATATTTTCCGTCACCGAACTTATTAGACTTTTCATTTGTCATGTATTATAGTAACGTTACGAGGGCTATAATACGATGAATACGAAATCAATGTTAGTTTCAAACACATCTTAGTATCGCTTTTTCCTGTGAATGATTTCTGTTAGGGCGATAGACAGGTACCTAAGCAAACACGAGTACCCTATAATAAGCAGGAAACAAGTGGTTATAAAAGCGTACCCGGTAATGCGAGCTCTAGACGCGTCCCTGCGCGCTGTCACAGGCATTTTTCTCGTCTCGGAATTTCGCAAATTACGTTAATAATCGCTAACATATCAACGGTCTCGAGTCAAAAGCGGAATCTCCAAATATTCCAAAAAGTTGTCGGCCCGCGGCGCTTCATCGTTACCCTTTTCGTGTAATTTGTTAACCGCCCCTCCCCTCCCCCCGCGGCCCCGGAGCAAACATCTCCATATTAACCCTACTTGACTTTCAATGTTAAGACATTTCCATTATTCTTATGAGGACGAATGGATCCTAATTTTTAATGTAGCTACCAAAGAAATAAAACTTTCACATCTCAATGGAACATTTTATAAGTAATCTTTACCGAATGGTTAAAGATCAAAGGGCATATATCTACCAATAAAGAATTAGTTTAAAATACTGGTGTCTAGCATATAAAATAGGTTCTAAATAATTCTTACAATCCTCTCGTGCATACATACCTATATTATTATTAAGTGATAACTCATGGTGGTAACTAATTGATTATTTTAGCCTTTGAACTCGCCGGACTATTGTTCACTCATGAAATAGACTCAACGAATAGCCATCATGGTAGTGGCAACGGCCTGTTGGTTGTCTATTGCTACAAATACTTCTCTTCATGCTGTCATTCACAGATGAATCTAAGTCTTACCGTCGTGAAAATTATCTTATTCGATTTCACATTTTACGAGACTTCTTAAATAGAGCACAGAACACCGGGGTCCCACAGACCCCAAGCCGACCGCACAGTCGCCCGCGGCGCGCGACAGGTTCGGCCGAACTTGCAACTCACTTCCGCAACTCGTTATGACATCAACACGGCGCTGATTGTACGCGCGCCAGGAGGCAGCCACGTCTGCTCGTGTGATACTTTGATAAACATACTTCGTTATGGTAATTTTAAAGACGTTACTTTTCCCTAGATATCTCCCTGTTAGCTACTAGATTTTTTAAATTCTTCATTTTGTAAAATGTCTACGTAGTTTATTCGCGCATTGTGGAAGAGATCGCCTAAAGCAATCATCATCATCACCAGCCTATTGCAGTCCACTGCTGGACATAGGCCTCTCCAATCGCTCGCCAATCAGGGCAAACATCTTGAGGATATGCCCATAATCGCCACGCTGGGCAGGCGGGTTGGCGATCGCAGGACGTAGCTTCTCGCTCCGGTGACGCTGCTGCCTGTCATCGGTCTGTGGTATTTAGCTACGCCTTCAATTGTGATGGTTAAACCACCACCAGTCGGTCGCCAGCTCCTTGTTTGTTGTTCGGCAGGATGCACCACGGGCAGGTGAGATTGGCTTGGAACGAAAAGATGATTGGTCGCTCCCTTACATCCCTAAAGCAATCATCATCATCATATTCGCCGTAGGAGGGCCACTGCAGGACACAGGCCTCCCCCAAAGATTTCCACAGCGGCCGGTTGCAAGTCGCTGGCATCCAGCTCCATCCTGCGACTTTTATTATGTCATCAGTTCAGTCCACCTCGCTGGAGAGCGTCCCACTCCGCGTTTTCTGTTGAAAGGTCTCCAGTCCAAAACTTTTCGACCCTTACAGCCAGCAATAAGCTATTAAAGCAATACGACAGATGTGTCTAGCTTTTATTGTCGTGTTGTGATGGCCACCAAAAAATTCTCATTCTTATAATTGTAATTGAGTGCAATACCTATTTCTAAGGGAGCAACCTATCACTCTCGCTTGTCCGTGTTGCAACCTGCAGGATAACAAACGAAGCTCTGGCAACCGACTGGTGGCGGTATAACCACCTTGATAGAAAGCGGAGATACCACATGCCGACGACGGGTAGCAGCGTCACCGAAGCGAGGAGATACGCCCTGCGATCACTAACCTGCCTGACCAGCGTAGGCAAAGCCTCGATATATTTGGCCAAAGTGGCAAACAACTGGACTGCGATAAAACTCATGTTATGTATTCTAAGTTAAAAATGTAATGTTGCAGTTCAATGAACGAATATCCGAGTCACATCATTGACACACCAAAAATAGTATTTCCAAACTAAAATAGTGTCGGATTAGCTGGCAACATTCTAATCAGCGGTTCGAATATTCCGAACCGGATCTAAACCTATCCCAGGTATTTCCACGTAACCTAAAATATACTACGAACTTCCGTAGCACACAACTCGTAGCGCCGTAGCAGCCTTGTAGCCGCACATTCGTAGCACACAGACTACCTGTAGAATTTATCAGTTTTAAACTTATTACGTGGTTTATTCGGGAAACGAAATATTCTCAACAATAGGGATGTTCTCAATTAAGGTTAGTTACCTTTTCTGTTGGATCGTTATTGAATTGTTTATTTAGAAAACGAAGTGTAGGGAAACCTTCGCAAAGCAGAAATGTATGTGGTAGGGGATGGATCCAGGTCTCTTCCTTTTTATGTCACAGGGGGCGAACGGGCTTGTAGGTAACCTTGTGGTACGTGATTACGTCAGCCAAAGACACCGCATGACCGCACCACTAAAGGAATTGCGGGTGGCTTGCCGGCCTTTGAGGTTACATTTTTTTTATATAAGAGCTTTCAGGATGACGTCACTCCACCTGATGGTAAGCAGTTTTGAGGTCCAAAAGTTAGATCGACAGGCATAATAGAACAAACCCATTGCGCCTGTCGCCCTCACCTTGAAGGCCCACTGAGATGCCGTTTCACGCTCCGCCCAAAGGACCCAAGATGTAAGAGGAAGGAAACACATGAGCTAGAAGGGCATTCCATGACTTAATGGCACGGGGCAAGAACGAGAACACCTCTTGGTACGCGCCACTATCGTCTGGATGGTATGCGAATGACAACGCTGTCCAGCACGTGTTGTTCGGGAGAGGAAAGGAGAAGATGAGACAAGTTGGAATAACTCTTCGGAGCATTCCCCATGGTAAAGACGATAGAGAACACTAAGACTGGCAATGTCTCTACGTAGATGAAGGTGTCCTGTGTGTAGGTCCTTAAGTGGCATCTAATCGGAAAATCACTATATGACAGCTTCTAAATCGTCATTTCAAGTCAGGAGTTGAAGAGGCGTTAAACCCTCAAACCGCGACACATTAAGAGTCGCTGTAGCGGAACATGTTCCGGAACGCGCCTCCGATACCGCAAACATCGGAACAATACCCGCATTGTTTGACGCGAGCGCTGTTCCGGGGCGTCTTGTTGTTGTCTAATTTGTGTGATGAGCAAATTGAGTCTAACAGCTCGGGAGCATTCAGCGGAGCGCGGCGCTCGCCATTCACTGGACGGCTAGTAGTCTTAACATTCAATAGCCCTTCGGTATTATGTATAGAGCTTAAAACGCTTAATAAGATCAAAGAACATAAATGACTGCTCTATTTGTTCTTGTGGGTGTCTTAGGGAATTCTTGAGATTTCAGTTTCTCAGCTGGTGGCAGGTCTGGGCTCAGACCTAAATACACTCGGCGTGGGTGGTACAGGTGGGAAACTGTGATGTGGCTCATGGGTCTCTTCGGTGTGGTCTGCAATTGTTTTTATAGTAGCTCTACTTAATGGCTTCCCTACGCCTGATGAAAGCAAAAGTGAAGCCCAAGTCGCTGTGACAGCGAGCAAGTAACGGGTCAGTTACCTGTCAGTTGCCACCGCCATGCCGGCCTAGGGGATTCTACGAGTAGAGGCCTGAAATGGACATCCTTATAGAATACCACAGCCAAATGACCTCCGGCGTTTTGCTTTCCATCAGGCATAGGGAAGCCATTATATCGAACTACTATAAAAAAAAAACATTTGCGTTACGCAATCGAGTAAAAAAGGATAGGAATTATGATCCTTGTCGTAAATAAGAGAGCTGTTCCACACAGCAGGCTACTAACATTTGAAAAACCTACTTACACAGGCCTTACTACTGTAAAGGCCCCGCACACATCGCTACTCAAAAACAACAAACACACGATAAACACTTCACAAGGACGTGCAGTACGAGTATCTTCGCCTCACGCAAAAACTAGAGGAGTATGCAAAGTTAATTTTTGCTCCTTTGCCGCTTCGCCGGAGAGCGGGATGCCAGCCGGAGCGGCCGTTTACCCGCGACTACGCCGGCTTGAATAAACATGGAATGCTCTTTGTTGGTAACCGAGTTTCGGAACTGGCAGTATTTTCAATTTGTCACAATAGCTTTGGGATGGGACGACGTGGTAGCGAATGTTTAGGTAATGTTCGCATGCTGCTCGTTTAGCAGATAATACCATTTAGACACCAAATCGATTCTGCTTGATAGAAGCAGCTTTCCGAATAGGCGGTAGAGTTATTATCATTTGTACTGACGATGGTTCGCGTCTATATGTATGTGTTGAGATTTTTGTCTATTTTATTCTCAATTTAAGATTGTCCTTTGTTCTTTTTAATATCTATCTTCTGTGATTCTTTACTACGAGTATCATTATTATGACTGACTTGAGGAGTCTGTCAGAACACAAATCCTTTTATGCGCCCCCGAATATTTTAACTACTTTTAGTACGATCTACGGATGTGTAGAATAGTTGGAAAATCAAATTTAGGAAATTGAAAGAGTACAAACACCTATGAATATAAATGCCAAGCACAAAAATACTTCACTTAAAATTTATAAAAAAAACGATTAAATTACCTTCTAAAGCGGGTCGCTGTGGTAATCATGGTTCGCTGTGGTCATGGTTTTTGATGGGTAAGCGCGCTCCATCGTAGACTATGATATCGTTTACCATCAGGTGAATTGCAGTCAAGCGCAAACCCATACTGTATAAAAAAAAATCACAATCAGCGGCTGAGGTGAGATGCGCTTCGCGAGTAAACAAATACATTTGATTATTAAACATCAGTATTGAAAGTTTCAAAAATACCCGAGAATTAGGGTAATTACGGGAACTAGCAATTCGCCGGGTAGGCGGCGACGCGCCTCGCAGGCCACGGGGCACACTATCGCGTGTAAACAGTTTATGCAAAGCGAATTGAATGAAGGGACGGATCGCGACGCGGCCCGCGCTCACACCGCACCAGCTCGGCGCGAGAGGCTGTTATTCTTCGTAGGTTCAGTGTGAGAGACGCCCAGGGTTCGCAGTGTGAGAGGCTCAGAAGGCAGGGGTCACTACCAATTGAGCCACCGAGCCAGTCAAACTTGCCACTTAAACCAACAGTCGTACCTATTCTATAGTTGTATATTATTATTCATGTAAATACATTTTTCGTATACCATGAACCTCCATAATAAACATTTAATCATACAAATTAATTCAAATTAACAATAATAATAGGCCTCAATTGACTCCCGTCTGCACCAGTCAGCGGGCTGCGCTAAGTCTCGGGCTCGTCAACTCCAACTGAATAACTAAGAGAGGGACGGACTTGGGCCTATAAAACATCTTCAGCTTGCAAAAATTCGCCTGATACGAGTATGATGTAATTAATTAATTTATACATTATCTTATTCAGATATACGAAGTCCACTGCAGGACATAGTCCACTAAACACATCCACAAAGGCTGTTGGAAAACTGCCTGCGTCTGCGCCATCCTGCGACTTTGATTATAACGCCGGTCCACTTTTTATTGAAAGATTTTTTTTTTTTATAGTAGGTCGACATAATGGCTTCCCTACGCCTTATGGAAAGCTAAAGAGAAGCCCAAGTCGCTGTGACAACTGGCAAGTAGCTGGTTAGTTACCTGTCAGTTGCCACTGCCATGCCGGCCCAACCCTAACCCCCCACGAGCTCCGGAGACCCTACTCACCAGCAGAAACACGACCCGGAGGTCATTTGGCTGCGGTATTCTTTAGGGTGGAGGTCCTTCCCCGGATAGGCAGCTCAATACGAGCGAAGATTCGCTATGCCCTACCTCTCTTAAGATCCAGCAGAGAACCAAAGTCACCGACATAGCTCAACGGATTAGTAAGCTGAAGTGGCAGTGGGCTGGCCACATTAGCCACAGTGACAGAACCGATAACCGTTGAGGTAAACGAGTTCTCGAGTGGAGACCGCGTCAAACGTAATGTTGGAGGCCCTCAGGCCAGGTGGAATGATGATTTGCGCAGGACGGCTGGCAAGTGCTGGATGCGAGAGGCCCAAAATCGATCCAGGTGGTGTCGATGTCAATCGATTAGGAGAGGCCTATGTCCAGCAGTGGACAGACATACAATGATGATGATGATGATGATCTAAAATATTGTTTTCCTGGTGCGACAGCCAAAAATTTCTTTACTTTGAATCTGTTTTTAATATGGGCTATTATTATTATACATGTTTGAGAATGATAATTACCAAGAAGATTCCTTTACCTACTAAAACCGATCATATCCTAAGATCTCGGTATGTACGAATATTATTCGTGTATTAGATGTAGCGGCCTACAGTAGCAGTTTTGCAGCGCACGCAGTTTTGTATTGTGCGCTGCTTAACAGGCAGTCGTTCCCCGCCACGCATTCCGACCACTCGCTAGCAACATGTAATATTATAAGGTGCACCACCAAATATATATTTATTTCTGGACATTGGACTTCTATCATTTCACCACACCGCACAGAGGAACCTCTCCCATTCTTCGTACCCCATAGTGGTGACCCTCCGACAAGAACACGCAGATGGAGCAGATAACGGAATTTGGGGACATGCCCGTGCGGTGTGCAGGGGGCGACTCACATTGCAGTATCACGGTCGGATAGTGCGCGGCAAGCAAAATTTCATTCAACATGTAAGAAACACGTGGAGAATTTCATCAGTAATTCAGAGCAGATAAGTAAACTTCGTTCAGGCGACCGACGAGGAGCAGCAGAGAACCAGCAGCGAATCGGAGTTGGAGTCGTATCACGCAATGAGGTGAACTACGTACATGGTTGTCCTATTGAGCGAACATAGAATTAGCGACCAGGACAGACCATCATCATACGAATCGTAGAGGAGCCGTCGCTCATGCAGTTTTTTTCGCCGTCATCGCCATGCCCCGTTTGGTCTCACGGCTGTACCATGGGATGATGAGCTGGAGTTATAGAGACGCCGTAGACGGAAGCAGAGCCCACACAGAGATGAGGTACACCGTTCAGATGCGCGCGTAAGGCATTGGAGCTGACTCGACTGTTTTCGCCGCGTGACTTCGGATGACGCAATCATGTTCCATCGCAACAAGCTGGACTCGGAGGAAAAAAGTGCAGTGCAAAGTGTTACAGTGAACAAAGGTGTAGAAATTAAATTGAGCGTTTCGTGTGTTGACAAAACAGCCCGTTCAGTATTTCGCTACCTTTCTCGTTTTTATCTCTATCTGTAATTGTTAGCGCACTGCATGTAATTTGAGCAATCATGCGCCGACGCAGCGCCGGTATCGTGCTCAATATCGAGAATGCTCTTTACCTCGTCAGCATTTTTACGCTTGTCGCCAGCTGTTTACAGTGTAGCTAAATAACAGTAATGTAACTCTGAACTAAGTCTTTAAGATATTATTTTTGTATAACTATTTTGTGTCCAAAATTTTTTCAAAGGGGAGGAATGATGTAGCGGCCTACAGTAGCAGTTTTGCAGCGCACGCAGTTTTGTATTGTGCGCTGCTTAACAGGCAGTCGTTCCCCGCCACGCATTCCGACCACTCGCTAGCAACATGTAATATTATAAGGTGCACCACCAAATATATATTTATTTCTGGACATTGGACTTCTATCATTTCACCACACCGCACAGAGGAACCTCCACTTCTTCGTACCCCACATAGACAAAACTCTGAGTCCGTCCGCGGCGTCCGGTCCCATTGGTTGAACTCAGTGCAATTCTGACGCGGAAGTTTCGGCTAGACGCGCTGCGCTTACGGCGATTACCTGCCTCGAACTGTCGGCCGAGGCCTGAGCCCCTACCACCAAAATCGAAAACGATCGTTCGTTGAACGGATGGCGTACTTTTGCACCTTAGATCTCACCCTATTGTCCGATCCGTGTTCAAATATACGAACTAAAATTCGTCAAAGTCGATTTTATTTTATTTAATTCATATATTCGAACACAGAAGGGAAAAATGAGATGGATTTATTTTGCAAAAGTACGCCATTCGTTCAACTAGCGATCGTTTTTGATTTTGGTGGTAGGGCCCCTGGTAACCACTCGCAGATCATTATACAAATGTCTGCCTTGTCATGTGCTGTCAATGAAATAATGAACGGTTAATACAACATTCTATTAATGTTTACAATATGCATTTCCCGTTACTTGCCCGAAGTCACAGCGACTTGGGCTTCTCTTTCGCTTTCCATCAGGCGAAGGGAAACCATTATGTCGAGCTTCTATAAAAAAAAATGGAGTTTCTTTTGACTGGTTCGATGGCTCATTTGGTAGTGACCTCTGCCTTCTGAGCCAAGGGTCGTGGGTTTTTTCTCGTACAGTACCTACATACATTTGTGTTTATGAACATGTCGCTCCGTATTGGTCCAGACCCTGAGAAATGTTTAAAAATCCAGATGACTACTAAGTATAATATGTAAAAAGTATCTAAGTAAGTTTATCAGTTGTTTAGTACCCATAGTTCAAGTTTCGGTTTAATTTGGGGTTAGGTGGCGATGTGTGGCCCAGTGTGGCATGTCTTGGGTTATTTATTTACTTATCATAATGAGGCAAGTCTGATGTGTTTTATTTCATCACAAAAACGTCCATTCTAAATTCCACTGCAGCAGTGCGGTTACCATCTCAATGGCGTACCAGAGCATTCGCGAAATGTAACAGCCCCAATAGCCCAATAGGCCATTGGACAACATTCAACACGATATAGAATTGGAATTTAATATCAGTTGTCCAGCACTTGTAATTACGTGCATTGGCCGAATAATGAACTCGCTAGGGGTATTTAAGCGCGCGTTACTTTGAAGTGGCCGGCAATTGGACTGGAGCAAGAGTAATCAAGTTTTTTTATAGTAGTAGCCAACACAGCATAGTAGCCAATCAAATTTTAAAAGTTTCATCTATATGTCAATACATATAGATGAAATGTAGTACACATCAATATGTGTACTACTAGAATTTGTTGAAACTAATTAAAGTAATGTGTATTTGAAGTCCATATCATGTATTTTAAGATGCTTTATGTTTCCCTAATAAAGAAAATAAAAAATGGACTCAACCTTATCTAGGTACCTATTTCCTTTTGTATTTTATAAAGTACTACAAGTAATGATGATGACTATGACAGGATGTATACAAAACCAGAGCCGTTCAATCGTTAAATTTATTTGCCTGAGAATCGAACTTATAATCGAGTCGAGGGATTTAGGCAAACAAAATAAGCGATCAAGATAGTCTTGTGTAAAATTTCTGCCTCGTACTCATAAAGCCGTAGGTGTACATGTAAGTATGTACTATAACTTGGCTAGTAAGTTCTTGTGCCGGTCAAAGGTCCAAGAAGGGACTGCTAAATATAGTTCATCCGTTCGTTTCATTTCGCGGAAGTATTTTGCTCTCAGCGACGCAGACGAAGACCAAGTTACAGAGTAGCCGGAAGGTTGCCATACTTCCAAGAATGTCGAGATATTTGTGGAACTTTTTTTTAAATCGTAATGTAACACATTACGACTCTTTGTCATAGTTAGATAGCTTGATATTCTTTATTGCGCCAAAATAAAACATTTACGGGAAAAAAGTAGGATAATTTAGATTGCCATCGACACGTTAAGAAATATAATGTAGGGCGTCTTATTGCCGAAAACAATCTCTTTCAGACAACCTTCATACATACACATGATGGGAAGGTTTCTCTGTGCGGTGTAGTAAATTATTTGAAGTTAAGAGATATTGAAAGCTATGATGAAGCGACTTTGTTCAAGAATACAAAGCACCACCCCTTTCTTCCCTTGGGTGTCGTAACAGTCGTCTAAGAGAAAATTCTTAAGTCGGTGGTAGCGTTTACCCGCCCGTCTGGTGATTAAGACAAGATATAGATTGGGTTATTTGTCCGTTGTCTCAGCGACTTGGGCTTCTTTAGATATGCTTCCACATTCCGTCAATCACACTGTAGTAAGTACACTATCTAGAAGGTATCTCTGATGATTGACTGGCTCGATGGCTCATTTAGTAGTGACGTCTGCCTTTTGAACCAAGGGGTTCGATCCCCGCACTGTACAAACATTTGTGTGCATAAACATGTCTATTTCTATAGGTCTGGGTATTTTGTATGAATAATATGTATTTATTTACAAAAAAAAAATTCTAAGTACCCATAGTACAAGCTTCGGCTTAGTTTGAGGCTAAATGATGCTGTGTGGTCCAGCGTGGCATGTCTTGGGATATTTATGTTACACCGCGTGAATACAAACTTTGGGCCAATACTAGAAGTAAATTAATCAAAGCCTCGCTGCATCGTGGCCGAGCGAGCAATCTATCTTACACTTCAGCCACGTTAAATATTGCACTATCTGCCCCCCCCCCCCCCACCGCTTCGCCTCGCCGGCAATTAGCATTTAGATTAAACAAATAAACGGCATCGCCCGTGACCCGAAAGAATTACTGCCTTATTTATTACCTAATTAATTTATTTACGACCGTTTTAATTGTAACAAAGTGCGCCGGACTCACTCGCCGTTTAAATGATGTATGGACGCGAATATAATACAGTTACTACTCGCCGTTTGTTTTGCGAGCCGATTGTGAAGGGTGAAATATTATTTTTATCACATTTTTTTTAAATTTTTAACAAAAATGATTTTTTTTAAATGTAGCACAACATCCAAGTCCAAGTCGACTCGGCAACGTACAACTACCCAAAATAATTAGGAGTATATTATCTGCCATTTGCCACCAATGGCTATACAAAGACTCGAAAAGAAACCCTAGTCTCTGCAGCGGCATACAAGTAAGTAACCACATCAGTCAGTTGCCACCACAATGCCGGCCCGTAAGATAACTCTGGCTATACACTCAATGATCATACTCGTATTATCTATCACTAAAGTACATACTTTAGTACATAAGTTTTTAACGCCTTTTAGTCACTATGGGGATGTAAGGGAGCGGCCAATCATCTTTACGCTCCACGCCAACCTCACCTGCCCGTGGTGCATCCTGCCGAACAACAAACGAGGCGCTGGCAACCGAGTGATGGCGGTATAACCATCATAATTGAAGGTGTAGCTAAATACCACAGGCCGGTGACGGGCAGCAGCGTCATCGGAGCGAGAAGCTACGTCCTGCGATCGCCAATCCGCCTGCCCAGCGTGGCGATTATGGGCATATCCTCCAGATGTTTGCCCTGACTGGCGAGTAACTGGAGAGGTGCAGCAGTGGACTGCAATAGGATGATGATGATGTGTCACTATGTGGTATAATAGTGACGCTGTATGTTATTAAAAATGTGAAATGAAATGGGGTGGTCCTTTTCTAAATCCGGAACCCACACGGAGCTAACTTAAACGAATGAAGACTATTTTGACTTTGCCTAAAACTTCGATTAACACTTAAATAATGCACCCATAATACTACCCTTAAGGTCAAAATGTTGAGCGGCTAGCCGGCACCGGCCGCAGGCGTGACCCTTACGATATTTATGAGCCGCTTAAGTCGGGAAAGTCTAGAAAGTGGGGGGTGGGGCGTGACCTTCGCGGTGGACGGCGCTAAGTGGGTGTAATTGTGCCGCGAGAGGGCGCCACGGGCCGTCTGTACTACCCAAGTTATGTAAGAAAGCGATTTGATGGAAAAAGAGTGACATCTCACCGCGCTCATATCAATATTCGAATTTGAAACAGAAGTGCTACGTATATGTCATCACCGGCTTATTGCAGTCCACTGTTGGACATATTTGTTGTTCAGCAGGATGCACCACGGCCAGGTGAGGATGACTCGGAGCGAAAAGGTGATAGGTCGCTCTCTTACATCCCTATCTATTAATATTATATACAAAATACCAATGCCACGATCGTAGCAAATGAAAAAACATGATTTCCGCCTACCCCTTTGGGAGAAAGGCTTGACGTTATTTACGTATGTTTGTATAAAATTCGAAAGAAAACGCCTTAGGGACCTTCAAAAAGCGAGCGTACTAGTTATTCAAGGGCCGAAAACGCACCTGTGACTCCCCTGGTGTTACCTTGGACTGAGGCCTTGCCATTAGGTGACCTTCAGGGCCGTTTGTCCCCTCCGTCATCAAAAAAAACAAAATAACAATATGGCAATATAGGCGGCGCCTCAAAAGTAACACTACTACATTTCATTAAATTTGTTGTCCTTCCTATAAATTTTATGGAAAATTCAATAAGCAAAAATCCGCTGCCGTTACCAAATTGAGGCACTTCCACGTTAAACATAACCGGTAGCGGTAAACAAGCGGTGTTAACATACATGTATCATTATCGGCGTCGGCGGCTTATCCGGCCCGGTCTAATACTTTAATTAATGCCCGGCTCCCCCCCGTCCTGGCGGCTCGCGACCCGCCAAGAGATTACAATTCATAACTTGGTAATTACGACTTCGCGCCTCACCGGCCTACGGTCTCGGCCGAACTTGCCCAAACTAGGTTGGTGACGAGTAAATATCATGATGTAATTGCTGCGTTGGTTTAGCGCCTTATTAATAGGTTTTTTTGCCATTTTAAGCACCTGTAGGTCGTTAAAACTTTTATAGTTTCGTCATGACCGTCCGACTGTCCTCGGCAAGCTACAGTCATTAAGCTTTGATGTATTTACTACTTCAATAAACAGTCTAAGATTGAGTATAAGACGGTCTTGACTGCTAAAAATATATGTACAAATTCATCATGGTAATTTAAACAGAGAACTTTAAGGAAACTTTTATTATATATTTAGAATTATTGTTTTCTAATTAACTTTGTGGCACACTACCTTAAAATTAGTTTCTGCTTAACCCAATGGTTGACTGGTAGAGAATGCCTATGTGGCATTAAGTCCGCCTTTTGTACACAGTTTAATTGTGCAATAAAGATTAAATAAATAAATAAATAAAAATAAATAGAAACGTATAATGGTTTAGATAACTTTGTTACTTACTTGGAAAACTTTGTACAAAAACGACCAAAACTAAAAAGCGATAAATAACGTAAGTAATTCCATCCTTAATACATAATTATTTAAATATTACAATTATCACTTATTTTTGAAGTCGGTGCCAGCCTCTCGGTACCTAACGTAGACTGTTGTTGTATGACGCGCGCGGCCGGCAAACACGACAATATATTTATTTGTTTGGCACCGACTTCAAAAATAAGTGATAATTGTAATATTTAAATAATTATGTATTAAGGATGGAATTACTTACGTTATTTATCGCTTTTTAGTTTTGGTCGTTTGTGTTTTTTTTCGAAGTCGGTTCAATTTTTTAAAAAAAAATAATTTTATTTCTCTATTTTTAGTTGCGTTAATGTGCTGTGAACTTGAATAAAGGCTAATTAATGTCCTTAAGAGTTTTACTTAGGAATGAAAAATTTAGCTTTAAGTCAAGTGAAGACTTTGCGATCTAGAATCAAGCAAATCACTTGTCCAAATTACCTGCCCTATTAGCCCTGCATAAGTACATACTACTACCTACTTTAATATCGACCAATGTCAGTACTGTCCCCTAACTCCTAACCGTTAAGGAGTTCTGTGGCTTCATCATCAGCACCAGATGTTGACGCCCGGAAGCATATACCTGAGTAAAATATAATTACGTAACAAAAACACCATATGAGCATACAATTTTCGGTTGTTGCCCTCAATTTCTCCAGGATCCCATCATCAGATCCTGACTTGGTGATAATGGGACCACCTCGGAAGTGTCCTCTGTCGAACTGTCGAAAAATTTTTGAAATCCATCCATAATTGACGGAAATATCGGTGAACAAACATAAAAAAAAAAAAAAAATATTATACATACAGACGAATTGAGAACCTCCTCCTTTTTCGAAGTCGGTTAAAAAAATATCGAAACGTACGTAAAACATGTAAAATATTATGGGTTACTACGAACCCCTATTCTACGGGCTGCTTGATACGCCCTTTTTGAAGGATTGTTAAAGGTATATTATTTACCGTAAGGTGAAAATTCTCTTTACACCATCATCATCATCATATCGCAATCAACTGCTGGCCTTTGCAGTTGTTCGCCTCTTTCGTCAAACGTCTGGAGCCTTTACCCATAATCGCCACACTGGGCAGGCGGGTTGGCGATCATAGGGCGTAGCTTTTAGCTCTGATGACGCTGCTGCTCGTCATCGGCTTATCGCACTCATATTTAACTACATCGATGGTAAGATGTAGTTAAATATGAGTGCGATAAGTCGATTACCAGGGCCACGTTCGTTATTCGACAGGATGCACCACGGGCAGATGATGATGGCTTGGAGCGAAAAGATGATGGGTGGGATGGGATCCCTTACATCCAAACCTTACATCAAGTAAAGTAAATACATGTCGTAGCGATAGCTAAGGTCGCACTACACACAGCAGCCGTTTACCTGATAAGGTAAACGGCTGCTGTGTGTAGTGTGATAGCCGAAGGGCACTGACATAATGTTAAACAGATGTTTAGCTTTTTACTTAGGTATATGCACGTTGCGCTGTGCCAGTTAGAAACTTAAATGTATAATGGACTTTATTACTCGTTCGTAACAGTTTATGGTAATCTCTAAAGGCAACACCTGTTTACAAGCGTGACATTACGTGTCAACCATCGCATCGCTCAAGCATATCGAAGTGAATGAAGCGACATACATTTTTAATGCAGCATTTCATTCGAATGACACGAAAATGGCTGCCTCACACCTACGCCCGCTCGCGCCGGCCGCATATGAAACCTTATTTCTTTTCACGGCGCTTCCATTTATTACCGACAAGTGGCGACGGGCGAGCAGTCATAACTTGTTACATCGACAGCGCTCAAACATTCACGAGGACACACAACTTTCAACCTTATCACCTTGCAATACAAGTTTCGTAGTTGCATTCCCAAAGATTGCATTAGGACTGATTGGTTTAAAAAACGGTGCAGTTGCATCATTCAATCGTGAACTCTCAATAGTCGTGATAAGGTCGGTATTGGACGCGTGAGGGCCTTCGAAATGTCTAGTTTAATTAAACGAGGTGAGGCGCAGTAATTTGCCGCGCACACTTGTACAGATTTAACTTTTGATTTGTGCTACTTGTGCTATGCTCATCGCGTTTCGTGAAATTACTCTATTATATTTAAAAGGTGGTTTGATTGAACTATGTAGGTACATTTTACTGTTACTTACATCAATTATACGTTAGAAATAGAATATTATCTTGACCTAATTTCGGCTATGGTGATCGAACTAGACTAGGCAAGTACGCAGCAGAGAATACAAATGCAAAAGGGAATTTCGGCCCGGGTGGGGGTAACAACCCACTACCATTAGTCTAGAAGTTGCAATATTAAATGAGCCATCAGGCCAGTACTTATATTAATGTTTACAGAAGAAACACCACTAACAATCAGAACAGAACCGTTATTTTAATTTCGATAAACTATCGATGTTTGTTTTATATTGTATTAGGGGTGTAAGGGATCGGCCAATCCTCTTTTCGCTCCAAGCTAACCTCACCTGCCCGTGGTGCATCCTGCCGAATAACAGACGAGGCGCTGGCAACCGACTGATGGCGGTATAACCATCACAATTGAAGGCGTAGCTAAATACCACAGACCGATGGCGGGCAGCAGCGTCACGGGAGCGAGAAGCTACGCCCTGCGATCGCCAACCCGCCTGCCTAGCGTGGTGATTATTAGTATATCCTCCAGATGTTTGCCTTAAATGGCGAACAACTGGAGAGGTCTATGTCCAGCAGTGAACTGCAATGGGCTGATGATGAATATTTTATTTGCAAAGATTAAAGTAGCAATGCTCAATCGCGTTAGTGCCAAGTCAAACATTCTGCGGAGGCGGCCGACAGTCAAAATATTGTTTTATGTACACAATATCCATAAAGCAACATTTCGTATGGGAACGAACTCATCTGCCGCGAGCTTATTGAACATTTTACATTAAACCGTGCGCTTACGGAAATCCATTCCAGTCCTTACGCTTGTTATAATAAGGCTTGCGCGAACAGAGGTGGCTTATGTACCAACTTTGTAAGCAAAGTTTCTTAGCTAATATTTGTGGTACATTTTCGCCGAATACATTTAATTTAATCATAACATTAAATGTTGTTACGAAGTTTGAACTCGAAGAAATTCAGCCATAGCTAGCGGAGCTACAAACACGGCTCGGTATGCCCATGTGTCTATGGGGTGCGCTTGTTAATTAACCCTTATTTGATTAGGGGTAATTACGGGATGTTACCGCAAATCTGTGTCCCCTGCGGACCACTCGAGCTTAAAGAAGCAAGCACAGGGAGGCACGTTACGCACATAGAGAAGTCCCAGATTCGGGGCCATTCACAACTCGTTATAATATTCAATTTAATTGAGGCAGAAGCCACACAATGTCAGTCAAATTTCCCTAAAAATATTATCAGTAATTATAAAAAAGATTAGTTTAGAATTTTAAATGCTAGGTGAGAACACATGCCTTTATTTCAATTTTCACACTTAATTTCGTTTATACACATTTTTGTCAAGAAAATCAACTCGAAAAATAACTTAGCTCATCGACCAGCGTAGTTACATTATTAAATATCATTATTATGCATATCAAGGAAGGTATGTGTTGTTTTGCGTTATATTATCTCGACTATGTGGAAGTGTTTTCTTGAAGCCCACATAAATAACGATTCTGGTTGTTTATTTGTTGTACAAATGTAAACTCTAACAAGGGTTATTATTTTACTCAACTTATGGAAAGTCAACTTCGGAAGAGAACATTATTTCTGAATGAATCAGCATTTTTACACTTGACATACTAAAATATAAATTTTCATAGAAAGAGTTGCTTTAAAGAAAATGAATAGTTACTTCGCAAACTGTATTTCATCGTAAAAGTTTGTCGGAAACCGACGAACTCTAAGTAAATCACACCAGTTACTGTATTATATGAGTGATCGTTTGTTCTGCGCTCAGTCTGTGAGGCGTGTGCATGGTGAATTTATGTTTTTAATGTATTTCCGGGAAGTTTTCCTAGAAAAAAGCCTTGAATCTCAAATGGAGCCTGCAGTAATGACAGAGTGAATATTGTACTCTAGTTGTATTCAAATGTTGTTCCAGTAAATAACAAAACTGAGAGAGAGCAGGCATGGGCCAACGGTGCGCGGGTGTACCGTTCACTGGAAACATCCTAAAGTAAAAACTGCTAATACCAAGCAAAATGTGCATATCAAATGAAATAAACAATAACCCAAGACATGCCACGGCCAACATCCAGACCGATAGACTGATACAGAGATGTTCATGCACATAAATGTGAGTGCTGTGCGGGGATCGAACCCACGACCCTTGGTTCAGTAGGCAGAGATAACTACCAAATGAGCCATAAAAGTTTATAAAAGAAAATCTTGACAGATTGGTCTATCACCCAAACAATTAATTTTATTATTGGTCCAACCTGGGAATAAAACTCAGGATCTCAAGATCACAATCACTAGACCCCAATTAGTCATATTACTCGCTGCGTAAACCCCCTTCAGTGGTATGTCGCATCCACAGGTGTATTTGGCCTTGCACGGCGGACGGAAGGGGGAGGGAGGCTGGTGGGGGGGAGTGCACTCACGCACGAATGTACTCCTACAACCAATACACGCTGTCAGCTACATATTAATTATCTTACGCAAACACCGCCGCTGTTTGCCGCCAGCCCTCGCGCTCGCCAAGGTTGAGCCTAGAAAATCAACATTACAGTCGTAATAATTGAAAATTTGACATTTGGATATAGCTACATTAATTGAACATTATTCCGAGATATAATAACAAACTGTAAGCAAACCTCGGCTTTCGGGAACTCTTCCACTAAAATTACGTGGGTAATAGACAATTATAACAGCTCGACAGGCTCGGTGGCTCATTTGGTAGTGACCTCTGCCCTCTGAGCCAAGGGTCGTGGGTTCGATTCCCGCACAGTACAAACATTTGTGTTCATGAACATCATGTCTGTTTGTATTGGTCTGGGTGTTTTCTATGTATAATATGTATTTATTTACAAAAAAAAAAATGTATCTAAGTAAGTTTATCAGTTGTCTAGTACCCATAGTACAAGCTTCGGCTTAGTTTGGGGCTAGGTGGTGACGCTGTGTGGCCCAGCGTGGCATGTCTTGGGTTATTTATTATTATAACATTGGTGTTCAAGCTACGTAAGGTACGATATAAGGGAGCGACCCATGATTTTTTCGCTGCCGAATAATAAACGAGGCTCTGGCAGCCGACTGATGACAGTATAGTATAACCATCACTATATTGAAGGCGTAGCTAAATACCGAGAACCAAAGTTACCGACATAGCTCACCGGATCATTAAGCTGAAGTGGCAGTGGGTTGGTCACATCAGCTGCAGAACCGATAACCGCTGGGGTAAACGAATTCTGGAGTGGATTCCGCGTCTCGGAAAACGTAGTGTAGGACGCCTTCAGGCCAGATGGAGTGTGGATCTGCGCAGGACGGCTGGCAAGTACTGGATGCGAGAGGCCCGGGACCGATCGAAGTGTCGAGCATTGGGAGAGGCCTTTGTCCAGCATCGCACTGATGATGATGATGAGCTAAATACCACAGGATGAAGATGGCAGCAGCCTCACCAGAGTGAGAAGCTACGCCCTGCCATCACCAACCCGCCTGCCCAGGGTGGCGATATTAGGTATAGCCTACATATGTTTGACCAAAGTAGCGAATAACTGGAAAGGAGCTCTCAAAACAATTAACATTGTCAGAATAGTTAATTATGTAAAGGTTGGCAGCTAGTTTTGCAAACATGACTTTCTTTTTAAGTTTGGCTATATTGAGAAAGTCTTATTTAACTATTTTTGAAAACTAGCTTTAGGTAGCCCTACTAGGTCGGCGCTCAGGTCTCTAATCGGAGCATCGTTACATCTCCGTGGAACTCAGTAAAACTGCAGCCAACTCACGTATATATGTGTAGTTTAAGTTTGAGTATTTATATTATTGTGATTAGATACATATAAACATGAAACATTTTACTTACTAGCATCACGCCCATAAGCTTAAGAGAGCATTAATGTAAGAAAATTAAGGGCCAAGAGTTTATAGGAGTATAATGTAGTTTTTACTATTTAATTAAAAAAATACACACTTCTGAATTCGGGCATTTAAAGCTTTATTTTACTCGTCAGCAGGTAAGTGTATTGTGGCTACTGTAAAAAAAACTGGCGAAGTACGCAATGCATTGTAGGAGATTTATTGATACGAGTGTACGATTCGTAGACGCTTAACTACGCGTCGTAGACGCTGCTACGAGATGCAGTTGCGATACTACGAGTCGTGGTTGTATGGCTATGACACCTGAAGGCAGGAGCTAAGCATATTTTCTTTTTTCTTTGCTAACATATTTATAACTTAATGCGAGCGGTAACGCATACAGTATACAAATCACCGCGCCACCTATTCCTGCGGGTATCGTGGGAGTCGCCTTACGTATAAGAAATGTCGGCTTACTTCTTTCCTTTATCGTTTTCCATCAGGCAATGGGAAGTACTGTACTACGCATACTTGAGTACGCTTAAGTAAAGCATATATGCCCACACGTGAGTCCAGATTTGAATAGGTATATAATAGTATAGTTATACATACGAGTATGTGAGAAGACATGAAACTTTAAACACGCAATGTTCTCTTCAGGTACCTTGAGCAGAGACCGATGAACCCTGTTCTCGCAGACCGGTCGCCGGTCGCGTGGCGAACGCGATCAGCTTGCGAGGCGAGTGCTCGAGTGATGCAAGTTTAACGCGCCTCCCGTTGTCCGGCGCTCGTAAATATGGCTGGAGCGGAGCGGTCACGCGCCTAGCTCACTAACAGAGAAGGAACAAGGTTTTATCGACAAAGTCTCGTTTTTTTATTATGAAACTAGCTGCGCTACTATTTGCCGGCGTTTATGTAGGTGTGTCACAGAAGTGTTTCTTCATCCCTTTTTTTGTAATAAAAAAAAGCCTATGTAGCCTATGTCCATTCTTAGGGTCTACAGATTGTCTGTCCCAAACTTCATCAAAATCGGTTGAGAGGTTTAAGCGGGAAAGCGTAACAGACAGACAGACAGAGCTACTTTCGCATTTATAATATTAGTAAGGATGAAGTAAAAAATATTTTTATTCATAGACTAATGACTTAGGACAGGCACTTATGAATCGTCAGTGTATTGACAGTTATTAATCTTGTGCCCAAACGTCACACATGTGGACATAGGTAGCAGAGGATGTTTTCACGCTGTTGATGAAGATGATGATGACTTGAAAACATGACTGTGTGAGAAGACAATAAACTTTACAGACGTAATATTTCCTTCAATTATCGACCGAAGAACCCTGATCACTCAGACCGATCGCCGGGCGCGGGGCGAACGCGATCAGTTTCGAGGCGAGGTTGCGAGTGATGCAAGTTTAAGTAAATACTTGTCCGGCCGGATCAGCTGAGCGGTCACGAGCCTATCTCTCTAACAGAGAGGAAACTAGGTTTTATTTAATTATTGACACACATAACAGAGTGCAACAACACATGATAGGCATAGTAAATGTTAAAGAAGGGTAACAGTTAAGCTGCAGTTCCACAAATATGTGTACACAGCATGGAAGAATAACATCTGGTTGCAGTGCTTTGTAACGTAAACAAAAAAAAAACAAAACTAAATGAATACTATGTTAAACTAAGCAGTAAGCAGTTCAAATATTAATTGTTTTATCGATTTGTGTTTGTTTACTATGAAAAGAAATAAAAAATATCTTTTTTTATAGACTTACGAAAATCGTCAATATAATGTCATCATTATGAGCCTATTGCAATCCACTGCTGGATATAGGCCTCTCTAATTGTTCGCCACTTTGGGAAAACACCTGGAGGCTTAACTCATAACCGCCACGCCGCCACCAGTCGGCTGCCAGCGCCTCGTTTGTTATTCGGCAGGATGCACCACGGGCAAGTGAGGTTGGTTTGGAGCGAAAAGATGATAGGCCGCTCCCTTACATTCCATTGCTATGCCCTACCTCTCTCCATAACAAAACGTGTGAATAGAAATAGGACAGATGTCGATAGGTTAGCGTCCCGGCACTACATCGTATGAGTTACGGCGCGCGGCGCTTATTGAGAGCGACGCGGGCGCGTTTTATTGTTATTGTATTGGCCGCGTGATGTATGGCGGCTCCTCGCCGCGCCGGTACACGCGATTAGTCTTCTCATTCATGATAATAAATATCAGATATCAGACATCACATACATTGCTCCGATCCCGAAGTAAGTAGCATAAGCACTTGGGTTATGGGTATCTAAATAACGAAGTATATCTAAAAGGCCGGCAGCGACCCCAGAGTTGAGTTACGAGTGTCTATGGGCGGTGTCGACTGCTTACCATCAGTCATCACATTTGCTCGTCTGCCGCCTCTTGCATAAAAATAAATAAAATAAAATAAATCCATTGTACTTATGTAATTTGTACCTTGTTGAAGTTCCAAATAAATTTTATTTTATATATTTTATACTTACATTTAAATAAATAAGCACACAGACACGGAATAAACACAAATGATCATCACACGAATGTTTGCCCCGGCTGGGGATCAAACCCACGACTCTTGATCCAGAACGTCACTACCAAGTGAGCCATGGAGCTAGTCACAATATGATAAGAAGGCTGACTAAAACCGATCCTCCATTATGTCTTGTGACGTTAAATCAGTGTCTCGTTGAACTCTTTTGAAGGGGCATCGATCGGTCAGCCGCGCGTCCTCTCTTGTGGCAAATTTTTTTCGATTTGAAAGAGGAAGAGAAAAGTTTGATTATTTTTATTGTTTGCATTGAATAGGCTTCGAAACTACTTGAGCATTGCCGAAGGAGAAAGAGGGAAGCCGATGGCAACCGAGCATTGCCGAAGGTAGCCGACCATTGGCGAAGATAGCTGAGCAGACCGAAGGCAACTGAGAACAGCTGATGGAACAACTTAGTTTAGGCTCCGATATTTATTTATTTATCTAATATTTAAGACGATAAGTTTATTAACTAAACAACTGAACATCTAGTCTAGTCTGCATCGAGCTGCATCCCGCGTCCCGGCGAGTCGCCCGCGGCGGCTAATAGATGGCGTGCAATTAAACAGTAAATTACCCGCCCCCTCTGTTTGTGCGCGGGGGGCAGCAGCGGAGGGGGGGGGGACTCGCCGGTATTTATGCCGCCGTTAAGTCACCGCGCCGGATTTAGGGCCGGCAGGGCTGGGAAAGGATATTGTCTTACCAGTAGTGAGCATAGTAAACACGGACCTTTGCGATTAAACGATCATTAAAAAAGTGTCCTCATTCAAGTACCTGGGACACATACTTGCCTAACCTAACAAACGTCCACTGCTGGACGTAGGCTGCTGTAGGGTTGCTCCCCCAAAGACAATCGTCATTTGGAGGTATTTGCTTTATTCTCCAGTTCACCACTCTTGGCAGCCTGGTGACTGCAGTTCGTTCTATTTGTACCCAGGCAACGCTGCTGCCCGTTTCCTGATATTCCCTTAGTCGTCTCCAAAACCCGCGGGGTTAGATGGAGTGTTCTATTCTGAATCCGGAAACCAGACGAACATGAATCATCAATGACTTGAGTCAAGCTCTTATAAATCATCAACACAAATGAAAATGACTCTACTCTCAAGGTCGGAAAGTCACTTCTATCGAGAATAAAATAATAAATATCAGACAACATTACATCACATACATTGCTCCGATCCCAAAGTAAGTAGCTTAAGCATTTGTGTTATGGGTATCAGAACAACGAAAGTACCACAAATATGTATACTTAAATACAAATATAAACACCCCGACACGGAACATACACAAATTAATGTACATCGCACGAATGTTTGTACCGGGTGCAGATCGAACCCACAACCCTTGGTTCAGAAGGCAGGAGTTTTTGTTTAAGTCACCAATTGAGCCACCGAGCCAGTCAAAATGGCAAAAAACTCGATAGTTACGCTCACAAAACAAACGAGGCACCCATTTAAATAATTCCGTTCGTCCGTTCTCCAACAGTACCCCTTTAAGCGCTAGTTTCGGCAGCCCTGCCCACGAGAATCCTCCGGCTATGTGATGTAGAAACGTTTTCGCGTTTAACTTGATGCTAACTAACTGCCTCGAGACGCCGGCAGTCTTCGCGCTAATACACACCAAATATAAATACGTAGCTAACTTCTGCCATCGCTACTGCCGGTTTCGTTCCCGCTCCGGGATTTGTCCCCGGTCGCTACTGAAAACTGGGTAACGAATAAATAAATGCTAGTCGCAGATCTGACAACATCATGCATATTCTGTGTCTGGCTCCGCTGGTAGTGGCTTAGACGCTTGGGGTTTGGGTACTTAAGTCACGTCACTTGTTAATAAGGTTTAGCAGTCGTTCATTAGTTTGAAAAATAGAGGAGCAGTCATGGATGGATGGACAGATTTTATTCTTTATAGAAATAGAAACACCTCTTCCTTTCTGTTTAATCTATCATCATCATCATCAGCCCACATCAGTCCACTGCTGGACATAGGCCTCTCCCAAGAGTCGCCACTGTGCTCGATTTTGGGCTACTCGCATCCAGCACTTGCCAGCCGTCCTGCGCACATCGTCACTCCACCTGGCCTGAGGGCGTCCAACACTACGTTTGCCGAGACGCGGTCTCCACTCCTGTTTAATCTAAACTCTACTTTTCTAAGGTTATCTGGGAGAGATCGCTTAAAGCGAATTGCACAACAAATGTCAATTTATACTTTGTTTTAAGAATTGTATGGTGTGCAAATTATCTATCTAAGAGTAGATTACAGATAAGTTATTACAAACATTGTGATAGTTATACCGTCACCAACCGGTTGTCAGCGCCTCGTTTGTTATTCGGCATGGTGCAACACGGATAATTAGATTTTATTTAAATGTCATGTATTGTGTGAAATGAAATTTGCGATATTAGTGAGTGAATTACAAAATCTTATCAACAATCAAACACAACCAATGATTAAATCCGTCGAGTAAAAAAGTGCATGTACCTCCTCCTCCTCCTTGCGTCGTACTCCTCATTAATGAGGGTCGTGACCTCCCTTGCGAAACACCTTCTCTCGTACGGTCTTTCTCCACCGGTTTCTGTCCTTGGCGGCGTGGAGGGCGTGGTGAACCGAAGAGTCGAGTGCGGAGCGGATCTGGTCGGACCAACGTATGGGGCTGCGACCATGAGGCCTTTTCCCATCTACCTTCCCGGTCACAATAAGCTTCTCGAGGTTGTCAACGTCTTTCCTAGCTATGTGACCGAAATATTCTAGGACTTTGCGTAGGCACTCGGAAGACAGTCGCGAAGAGATTTTAAGTTCCCGCAGTATAGATACGTTTGTCCGAAATGCTGTCCAGGGAATACGAAGCATCCTTCTCCAGCACCACATCTCAAAAGCATCGATGCGTTTGCGGTCTGCTGCTTTCAGGGTCCATGTTTCGGCGCCATATGAAAAGATCGAGAAGACCAGAGTCCGTACCAGTTTTGTTTTAGTTTTTACGGAAATGTTGCGATCCCTCCAGATTTTCTCAAGCTGAGACATGCTGAGACATGTCATGCGTGTACCTACCTAGTCTTCAACTTGTATTATAAAAGAAGCTACAGAACAAAAATCACAGCGCTCATACAAAATCAGTCGCAGGTTAGAAAAGGAAAATATGAAGGCATCCGCATGAGTACGTATTATGGTGAGTATGCGGGCGTATGGGGCTGGCGGAGGGGGGGAGGAGGGCGACGTAAAGAGGTCGGGCGCGAGGTGCAAATGTGCATCTCACGAGATGAACCGCTTGAATGTGCCTCAGTTATGCAAGCGGGCGCGGCTGGATGCGACAGAGATTTCAGATAGCGATGGAAGCCTCCGTCGGTCCTTAGTCAACTGCAGTATGATAAAAATAGAAGTCTGTATAGATGAGAGAGAGATGTGTGTTTACACACATCGTTTTTTACCTGTTAGAAATTCTTGTTCATAAGGCTCACAAAACCTGTTCAACTGGTTTTAATAATATTTTTTTTAGGTTCCTACACACTGACTCTGCCGTCAGAATTTTACATTTACTTACACATGTAAAGAAGTTGAACACATGGTCAAAGATCATAGTACAGTTTTTATTTAATAAGTTAAATATAATAAAGACCTACATTCTTAATATTAATTTGATCAGAAAAGTATTAATTATCATAGACACAAGAATCTTATCAATACAGATTGAAATTGAAACATTAATGCTTTTCTTTAAGTATTAATGCTTGCAATTATGATTACTTAGTACATTTATATAACTTGGCACTGTTATCGCAAGCCGCATCTAGTCCCTCAATCCGAGTCGCTCTCTGGCCCGCGCCGCTCCGCTCCGCACCGCACACGCTAGGCGCAGTGAACACTGAAGTAGTAAGGTACTTCGTACATACACATAGTAAAATACTACGAAATATTCTCACCAATGGAATTCTCAACTTGTTGCCTGCAAGCTTTTTTTTTAGTGCAGTTGTAAAGTTCATTTTTGGATACAATATCTACTCTAAACTGTTTTATTTTTTTACAGTAGCACAGCAGAATGTGGTCTCTTGCAGCCTGATGAAAAGTGAAAAAGTCGTTGCTGTAACGGACAATTAACCACTAATAACAATAATCTGCTTGACAGAACCCGAAACGAGACCGTGGTCGCTTCAAGGGTATTTGGCAGAAATCATAGTAGCAATTGATTGACTCTACTAGATATCGATCCTGATGTCGCAAGGCTTTTATGATTAGAATGATAATTAGATGTCATCATCATCATCATCATCAGCCTATTACAGTCCACTGCTGGACATAGGCCATAGGTCTCCAGTTGTTCGCCACTTAGATGACAAACATCTGGAGGACATACCCATAATCGCCACGCTGGGCAGGGCGTAGCTTCTTGCTCCGGTGACGCTGCTGCCCGTCACCGGTCTTTAGTACTTAGCTACGCCTTCAATTGTGATGGTTATACCGCCACCAGTCGGTTGCCAGCGCCTCGTTTGTTATTCGGCAGGATGCACCACGGGCAGGTGAGGTTGGCTTGGAGCGAAAAGACGATAGGTCGCTCCCTTACATCCCAATTTTAGATTAGTAATTTATATTAGAATTACTTAGATGTAGTTAGTGAAAAATTATGATGGTCACCGACCGATCTCGATCATGGCGACCACTTCCACTCCTATCCGTAGATTGGGAGCTCGTGCGCTCAAAGATGGCTTATATAGCTTGTCTTCGCGTCAAAATTTCATACACATAGCGGCCACGACATACACTTAGAGAGGTAGGGCATAGCGAATCTTCGCTCGAATTGAGCTCGAAGGACCTTCACCCTATAGAATACCGCAGTCAAATGATTCGTGTTTCTGCTGGTGAGTAGGGTTTCCGGAGCTCGTGGGGGGTTAGGGTTGGGCCGGCATGGCGGTGGCAACTGACAGGTAACTGACCAGTTACTTGCCCGTTGTCACAGCGACTTGGGCTTCTCTTTCGCTTTCCATCAGGCGTAGAGAGGCCATTATGTCGAGCCACTATATAAAAAAAAAAACACTATACGATAAGAGAGACATTGAGTTGGCTCAATGTTGCATTTCTTCATGTGATGATTTTGGACATTCGTGTGCTGGAGGAGTTGCCCGCCATGTTTTCGCTTGCCCACCTCCAGTTAACAATGTAGGTATACCTACTAATCAAATCGAATATTAGAAGAATATGGGTCAAGCCCCCAGATGTTTGCTCAAAGTGGCGAACAACTGGAGAAGCCTAAGGTGACTGCGATAAGTTGATCATCATCATCATCAACAGCCTACTGCAGTCCACTGCTGGACATAGGCCTCTCCAGTTGTTTGCCACTTAGGGCCAACATCTGGAGGATATACCCATAATCGCCACGCTGGGTAGGCGGGTTGGCGATCGCAGGGCGTAGCTTCTCGCTCCGGCGACGCTGCTGCCCGTCATCGGCCTGTGGTATTTAGCTACGCCTTCAATTGTGTTGGTTATACCGCCACTGGTCGGTTGCCAGCGCCTCGTTCCTTATTCGGCAGGATGAACCACGGGCAGGTGAGGTTGGCTTGGAGCGAAAAGATGATGGGTCGCTCCCTTACATCCCATAAGTTGATGATGATGATAATTATGAATCAAAACGAAAGATGCATTTACGTGCGCATCCCAACGGCCTCTTTCAAGCGTGCGTGATACAGCAGTTCTCCGCTTCACTGCCGCTTGGGCAGCTATGACGCCGACTTGTATGCACGCGAGTACACAAGCCTGCGTAATTTGTTTATTATGTTTACGCCATTTTCCGTTCGCAGCGCGGCGGCGCGGCGGCGCGGCGCGGGGAGCGTTCATAAGAAATCCAATTTGTTCCCGCGCTACTCCGCGGGATATCATATTCTAAGCCAAGTAGTACTGTTAAATGCGAATTTATTATAGCGAGATTGTGGATTGTGGTCTAGAAAAGTCGCGGTGTCGTTTCGGCTTTGTTTCAATTAACGAACGTTCTTTTTCTCTGAATAGGCAATCTTTTGGTGAAATCAGGTGCTGTGTAAATGGATAAACTACCTTTATAGTACACTAGCTGTGCTCGCGACTTCGGTCGCGTGGAAGAGTTTCATCTCCTATTTTATCCCTTTGGGGGCAGAATTGATCAAAATCCTTTGTGTTTCTGCCGGCGAGTAGGGTTTCCGGAGCTTGTGGGGGGTTAGGGTTGGGCCGGCATGGCGGTGGCAACTGACCAGTTACCTGCCCGTTGTCACAGCGACTTGCGCTTCTCTTTCGCTTTCTGTCAGGCGTAGGGAGGCCATTATGTCGAGCCACTATAAAAAAAAAAGTTGGTTCTTCCACTACTTACTTGGGCAAGCGTTTTATTAAAGTTTTGTGGGTACAAACAAGGACAGCTACCATCCAGTAAAGTACTACCCAGCCATTAACAGTGATGTGACTCGATGGCACTTCTAGTATGGGGCGCGGTCACAAAGCGCGGGCAGCTCTATCTATTACTCGACTCATAACAAATAGGGACGTGACGGGTCGCGTCGGGACACGGGACAGTTACAAGTGGGGCGGAGTTGCGGGGGACTATTCTGCTCTACCACGCCTAGTTGCGCCTGATAAAGGGAAGGTATGTAATGTAAAAGAGAAATACGTTGCCCGTTTCGAATAAGATTTTTAAGCTGAAATCCGTATTGCATGTTTAAAACTGTGAATGTTATTAAAGGAATGAGAAAGATGTTTCATTTATTTGTCATTACATCTCATGATCAGTCCACTGCTGGACATAGACTCGTCACTTTGGACCATTTGCCATTACCCCATTTTGCAGGTAGATGGCAGGCGAGTTGGCGAACGCAGGGCGCAGCTTCTCGCTCCGGTGACGCTGTTGCCCGTCATTGGCCTGTGGTATTTAGTTACACCTTCAATTATGATGGTTATACCGCCATCACTCGGTTGCCAGCGCCTCGATTGTTGTTCGGCAGGATGCACTACGGGCAGGTGAGGTTGGCGTGGAGCGAAAAGATGATAGGCCGCTCCCTTACATCCCCATAGTGACTAATAGGCGTTAAAAATGTATGTACTTACATACTTTTAGTGATAGCGAATCTGCGCGACTCACAGATCAGAAGATGGACGCGCAACAAAATGAGTAACCGGCTAGTTATAAAAAATAGTCCTCGTAATTACCAAACAAAGAGCCAGCCATGTCGAGCGGCTTCGAGAATAGCCTCTTATGACAAATGAGCGTCTGTAAGCGCCGCTCACGGCTCCATTAGCGAATTAAACGTCGTTCAAGCGGCGCGTGCATATTGTACGAGTATGTCGTCCGTACCCGCCAGTCGCAGGTCACAAGTCGCAGGTCGCAGGTCGCAGTCGCAAGTCGCTGTCTTAAATTTTCACGCTATCAGCCACTGCGCGGATGATAAATGGAGCTGGGATATATAGAGTAGAGAAAGAAATAACCCAAGACATGCCACCCTGGGCCACACAGCGCCATCTAGCCCCAACTTGTACTAAGCCAAAGCTTGTAATGTGGGTACTAGACAACTAATAAACTTACTTATATACATTTTTTTTCGTAAATAAATACATACTATACATAGAAAACACCCAGACCAATACAAACAGATATGTTCATACACACAAATGTTTGTAATGTGTGGGGATCGAACCCACAACCCTTGGCTCAGAAGGCAGAGGTCACTACCAATTGAGCCACCGAGCCAGTCAATATCAAGATATCCTTATTCATGCCATATCTATACAGTTTTTCAGTCCGTCAATTGGTTGGTTGACGGCGATGGTTATACCGCCATCAGTCGGTTACCAGAGCCTCGTCTGTTATTCAACAGGATGCACGACAGGCGAGGATGTTTTAGGGCGAATGTTAAAAAAATTAATTGGGCGCTCTCTTACATCCCATGTTTGAAGAAGGACGAGTGGTAGCGATCATTAAGACACAGCTCAAAGCTCATTCCAGAGATTGCACGCTGAAAAACCTTAAAAATACTGGATTTGCCCTTTCATGGTAGGCGAGTTTGTAGTAAATTTGATTTGTACTCAGATATTTCCTTAGTCTTCTTATCCTATTGTACGTGGTCCTATTCTGAATCCGGAAACCACACGGACAACTTACTGAACGACATTCAAGCTGGTTTACATCCTTCCTTAAAAAATAAAAAGCCCCATTCGTATATGCATTGCGGCGGGTGCCTGACACCCGACCGCTCGGGCTATTCCCAGCGACGCGGCTGTTAGGGCGAGTTGTTTTTGCGCGCAGCCGGCGACTGAATTCGGCGGCCCGCGCTGAAGTGCCGAGTAAATATTGCCGTCAGCCGGGAATAGTCACAGGCGAGAAATGTAGCGTGGAATAGGATATATCTTTATTTATTTATTAATATTACATAAAATAATACAACGGAGTCAAACCACAACCTGTATCTATTCAAAATCCGTTGCGTAGTTTTAAAGATCGGCAGAAAAATCGACTATGCTTTATACTATGTAGTGAAGAGCTGTGGATTTTAAATAAAAAAAAAATTCTGTTCTAACACAATTCTTTCTAGAAACGCATTTTTTGGCCCTCTAGATATTTGCGACATTTACGGCCTATTAAGCCAAGTAAAAGAAAATGAACACAAAATGCCTTCATTTAAGGCACCCCAATTAACGCCAGCGTCGAATTCACACTCGCGTCAAATTCCCGCCAGCTCCCGTGTCTAGGCTGTGGCGGCGCGGCCTCTGCTAATTTACGAGCCTCGCGGGAAATTAGCCGCGCACGCGACGGCTTTGTGCGGCGGCGACCGGACGCGGGGTCGGGCTGAACGGGACACCTAGGCGATGCTGGGTTAATAAAAATAGTACGTTGTGGCGTTTGAAGGTGTCGACGTCTCTGTGAAACGATTTTGCTTGTCACGTTGATGGTGCGTTTGCAGCGTGATATTTGAGTACTTTTCCGTGGTATATTACAATTTGGCGGTGTCAGGGCAGTATGGGTCTCCTAGGACCCCTGACGTTACCCTATGGCGCTTGATGAAGGGGCCGGGGTTTTTAGTGGGTATTCCCTGCCTCCTACTATCTGAGGCAGGGTGCCGCTCTTCCGTTTCTGAGAGCGGCGTGAGTCCCACATATCCCATCGTTCCCCCCAACGGCGGGAATGCATGAAAGCATTTTCCCCGGCTAAAAAAAAGGTATATTACAATACATTAACGTCAACCTGTAAACGCCCACTGCTGAATATAAGCTTCCCCTAATGACTATTGCAATTTGGGGAGATTTGCCCAAATAACCATGTAAGTATGGCAGGCGGATAGGTGACTGCAGTAGGTTTTATCTGTACCTACTTAGGTATGTAAGGGAGCGGCCTTCATCTTTGGTGCATCCTGTCGAATAACAAACGAGACGCTGGCAACCGACTGGTGGCGGTAAAACCATCAATTGCCAATTGAAGGCGTCACCGGAGAGAGAACCTACGCCCTGCGATCGCCAACCCGCCTGCCCAGCGTGGTGATTACGGGTATGCCCTCCAGATGTTTTCCCTCAGTGGCGAACAGCTGGAGAGGCCTATGTCCAGCAGTGGACTGCAATAGGATCATGATGACTCAGGTAAGAGCTGCTGCCGTTTCCTGATATTAGTCTTCTACGACACCCACAGGATGAGATGTGGTGGGCGGATATGCTTATATGAACTTTTAGTAAGATATGATCTTATCAAACCCATAAAACGATATCAACATTAATGCCTTACAGTAAGGGTTTGAATGAACACAAAACTGCGATGCGATGCGTATTCGCAACGCATAAAATTGCGACACGAATTGCTGTGATGCGATTTCTTGCGACAAGGCACGGTTCGGGTAACATCACAAGAATGCGCGATGCATAAGTTTTTATGATGCGTTTAAGCTTGCAGTTTTGTGTAGGTACGAGCCCTAATAATTGCCTTTAAGTGAAGTCAAGCGTGCCCCAAAAACATTAAAAACAAAAAAGCGAACTCAACCGCTTCAACTGGTATTCCATCGGGACACAAAGCTAGTCAGAACATCGTTTCGTTACTCGCACCAAATAACTTTCGCTGTTTGTCGATCACACAGCAAATGGAGAGTTCGTTTGTCATCTACCAAAAAAGGCAAAGGGAGGTATTGTCCGCGCTGCGAGCAAACAGACGGGCTCGCGCCGGACGCGCGGACCTGTGGATTGTGGACCGGGCTGTTACGCTGGAAGAGTAGCGTTTATATGGAACAGCTCAATTTAGAACTGTTCGGGAAAACTGTCGCAGAAAGTTGGTTCCACAAAACGGATGCGCGAGCCAAGAAGTTCTTCTTAAAGCGTACAGTGGAGGAAAACTAACCATCGCGATGAGGATGGAATTGCAATCGGTTACGTGTGGTGCCGTGAAGAACCTCGGCTGCAGGCAGTAAACCAAACAATTCTTCAGAACATTCCTTATTCAGAAGATTTGTATTCTTTATTTACCAGCGTACAAAATATAGCTTAGTGTCTGTCCAAAACCGAGCTCTCTTCGCTTTTACTTGGCGCTTTCAAACAATAGACCAACGTGGCTTTTAGGTTTTAAATTTATAGTGTACCTAAGTAGGTACATTATTCTGTAAACAGACATAGGTAGTACAGAGGCAATCGCATAAGTAAAACTGCCGATAGCAGAACGCTTACGAGTATATAGACTATCAGCAGTATCGGCCTGGCCGTCCGTGGAGGCTCCCAAACATTCCGCAATGGGACGTGGCCACGGCTGAGCATTCCGCCCTGGGCGCGCCAGTCCACGTGAAGGCAGTGAGGGAAGTAGGAACAGACACAAAAATGTTTCTTCTGACCGAATTATGGCCGCAGCCGCCGAGCTTTAATTTGGAACGGTTCATTTTTAAATTGACCCGATTGAAAATTTAACGTGGAACCTTCGGATTGTTTAATTGAATAATTAATAAACCCATTGGCTCGATGGTTCGTTTGGAAGTGACCTCTGCCTTCTGAGCCAAGGGTTCGTGGGTTCGATTCCAGCACAGTAATAACATTTGTGTTCATGAACATGTCTGTTTGTATTAGTCTGGTTGTTAGTTTACTATGTATAACATTAATTTGCAAAAAGGTATAAGTAAGTTTGGGGCTAGATGACGATATGTGGCCCAGCGTGGCATGTGTTGGGTTATAATGTCCAACAACGGACTGTGATCACTGGACTGTTCCAACACTGTCATATTCCATCGTCCATTGGAGCGCTTGGTGGCATAACCTGCATATTCCTCTTCGATGTGCAAGTGCGGCGCACATGTCAGTTACCTTTGTTCTTCGCGACTGTTAGTAATAAGTAATTATTGGCATTCCCTATTGGCTCACTGTCCGCAGTCGGCGGGCGCGGCGGATTCCGTCGGGATGCCGGCGAACGGAATAGTTCAGGCTTCGTTGGGTGTTTCTGTTGCGTTGCAGAGAGCCACGACTCGCTACAGATACTTGTGGGTGTAGCTTCAAACGGCAGATAGGCCTTGCAAAGCATCGCATAGTCAATTGTACTACTTCAAGACGTCTAGAATCTTATTAGCCTGTAATTTGTTTTATTTTGTGCAATAACTCCGGAGACGCCACTGAACAATTTCATAATAGAAAAACCTAGTAGCAATAACTTATGGAGTATTGAAAGAGATACTAAGCTGTATTCTGATCCGACTACACTCTCTGTGTACTTATCCTGTAGAAGATTGACTGGTAAAGCACTCTGTAACCGTGATATTCATCATTAACATCAGCCTTTATCAAACCACTGCTGTGCTGGACATAGGCTCCTTCCTATGTTCGCCACTTGATATTAATTTTGCAGTATTTCTACGAACTACGGCTCTCGACAACATCATGTTTTTCTCTGGTTTTATCGAGTATAACTTACAAAACCAAGCACCGAAACCTCTCGTATAAAATTTTTGCTTTAGTGATTTGTAATGCCCATTTGTGGATCTACTAACCCCACCGAGCCGCCATAATATGCGAAATCAATAAACATCGACATTTTCTTTATATCAATTGAGTCATACAAATCGACTCCAATATAACCCTTTTAAATTTGCTTACATATAACAGGTAACCGCTTTTGCATTCCGCCGGCGTCCGCGATAACTCCAACTGGGATCTTCGCCGAATCTATAATGTAGTCTATATTCCCTCGGCGAAAAAATAGCGAAAATGCACCCTAAGCCAACGGCATAAGGATCTAGCCCGATGTAGCTAAAACTTAGTTCAAAGGTATGTAAAGCTACCATCAGTTTTTCGAACAACGGAACTCGATAGTAAAACTTCGACGGAGGCACCCGTTTATGTAAATTTGCTTTGGCATATTTAAAATTGATGTATTCGTGTTTTGTTTCAGTCGAGTTTCGTACGAGTCGATACTGTATTATTGATAGTCGGGATGTTTATTGAGAAAATATTTTCTTACTAGTATAGTAACTATACTTCCTTTTTTTATAGTAGCTCGGCATAATGGCTTCCCTTCGCCTGGTGGAAAGCGAAAGAGAAGCCCAAGTCGCTGTGACATCGAGCAAGTAACTGGTCAGTCACCTGTCAGTTGCCACCGCCATGCCGGCCCAACCACAGCCCCCCACGAACTCCGGAAACTCTACTCACCGCAGGAACACGAACACTTCATACTTAGATGACGAAGTCGTATTGACTTAGTTTAGTAAAAGAATTTCGGTCACAAGGGAGAATACCTATCGAGAAGTGACAGGTGACGCTACGTGTCATAGAACAGATAAAATACCATTTTAAGGCCCTGTAACCTAATCACGAACAATTCGATTCTATTGATGTCATCTGCTGTTAGAAATAAATAGTAACTAATTTGAATTAAGGCCAAGTGAGGCTCATCGTTCTTTTAAAATTCAAATCCCATTGGTTAATTATTGTCTATAAATATTCTAATTATTGTCTATCAACAAGCAAGCAAGTCAGTAACCTCCTTTATCACTTTCCCGTCACTATTAAATCGTCAGCTGCAAAGAACCCTGTCTTCTTGTACTGTTTTCAATCCTACTCACAACCCTATAAGTTACTGTACTATTGTTATAAATAAGCCACGAAACTTTTACTATGAATTTAGTTCCCATCTACTACTTCCACGCCCTAAATAAAACATAAGCGGCTCGTAAACATAGAGTAATATCGCCAAAATACAGGGAAAAATGTTTCCCAGTTAATAGAAGCGGGCCTGCCATTACAAATGTGGCCCGGCCCGCAGTCGCGTCGCTTGATTGCCGGGCATATCTCTCGCGCCGCGCTGCGAGTTGTGTACTCACGGTCCTGCGTATTGCGAGCTGACGCTGCGGCTAAGCGCCAGTACTAACAAATGTAACTATCCCGCAGTCGCGTCGCTTGATTGCCGGGCATATTTATTTATTTATTTAAACTTTATTGCACAAAATGGTACAAAAGGCGAACTTAATGCTAGGAGCATTCTCTACCAGTTAACCTTTGGGTCATGCAGAGAGTGGAAATTGTGTGCGGTGAGTGTACATAGAGAATATAACAATTTAATTATATCTAATAATATACATGGATATATTGAATATAAAGCAAATAAAGATAATATAACATATATAAATAAATACTAACAAATATATATATATATATATATAATATATATAACAAATAAGCAAAAACATAAACGGTACTTAGATAAATTCGTCAAGCAATTAAATGTTAACACAATTGATTCAAGAGGTGTTCACGGACCCTTTTTTTAAACAAATCTTTAGTCTGCGATGATTTAATTGTACTAGGCAAATCATTCCAGAGCCGAATGGCTTGCACAGTGAAGGACTGTGAGAAAAAACTAGAATGGTGAAGAGGAACAGAGAGCTGTAGATTAAAAGAGGAACGGAGAGATCGGTCATGAGACTGGCATAAAAACTGAAATTGGTCTTTGAGGTAAGAAGGGGCTAATGGATTAAATAAAATACTAAAAAGTAGACAAAGAATTCGAGAATTTCGACGCTGACGTATAGGAAGCCAATTAAGTTGGGTGCGAAAACTAGAAATATGATCGTACTTGCGTAGTCCAAAGACGAATCTGATGCAGTTATTCAGGAGACGTTCAAGTTTGTTTATGAGAGCAACAGATAGGTCGGGGTAACAAACGTCAGCATAGTCGATGATAGGTACGATGAGAGATTGAATGAGCATAAGTTTAGTGCGGAAAGGAAGGAAGAATTTGAAACGGTAAAGGCTTCTCAGACATGCCACCACTCTACGGCTTACCTCGGTCACATGGATAGTCCAGCTAAGAGTAGAATCTATATACAGTCCCAGATTCCGCACAGAATCGCAGTACGGAATAACAGTTCCATTAAACCGGACCGGTCCCAAATCCATGCTACAAAATTTCGAGAGTAATCTAGCGCTGCCGACCACTATGGCCTGGCATTTAGCGGGATTTACTGAAACACCAAAACTGTTAGACCAATCTCTAATACGGTCTAGGTCTGAGTTCAGTCTCACAATAGCTTCAGGCAACTCCTCCACGCGCGCAGAAGTATAGAGTTGTAGATCATCTGCATACAAATGATACAAGTTTACCAGCTGGGGAGTTATAAGATTGATAAAAAGAGAGAAAAGAATGGGGGATAAAATACCACCCTGTGGCACGCCAGTAAGCAAATTAGCCCATTCAGAGCTACCTGCCTCCATCGCAACAGATTGCTGGCGGCCACGAAGATAAGAGGACATCCATTCAAGAACGGAGTCGGAGAAATTCAGAGAAGATAGCACAGCAAGAAGAAGGTCGTGGTCCACGGTGTTGAAGGCATTAGAGAAATCAATCAGGACGAGAATAGTGAGCTTAGAATTATCCATTGCTTGTCGAATATCATCAGTTACTTTAATAAGGGCTGTCGTCGTACTGTGTGCAGATCTGAAACCGGACTGGTACGGATTGAGCAGGTTGTTTAAGTTTAGATGTGAAGAAATTTGCTTTAATACACAGGCTTCAACCACTTTGGAAAGGAAAGGAAGGATAGAGATGGGTCGATAGTGTTTGGGTAAAGTTGGATTTGGGATTTTGGGTAAAGGGTGGACCAATGCTTTCCGCCAGACATCTGGAAAACTACCAGAGTCCAATGAAAAGTTTATAAGGTAGGATATCACTGGCAGCAGAAGCTCTAATAATGGAATAATCATGAGACGGCTGATACCATCCACACCTGTTGCCTTAGATGTGATAGCAAGAATAACTCTTTTTATCTCGTCCTGAGTGACTGGAGAAAAAGAGAATGGACCAGAGATAGGTCGAGGAATCGATGAAATAAAAGAAATGGTTTGAAGTTTCGTTGAAGGGTCAAGAATGGGAGAATGAGAAAAATGGAAGTTAATGTCATTGAGACTAAGTGAAGTAGGTAAAAGAGTTTCGGCTTTTGTTTGGACCACGCCTATAGTCTTAAGAAATTTCCAGATGTTTGGGGCAGAGCATTGAGAGATCCTATCATGAATAAAACGCCGCTTGGCAACCCGTATCATCTGATTGCAGCGATTTCGCGCTTTCTTATACAACAGCCAGTACTCCTCAGATCTGTTCTTTTTAAATCGACGAAAGGCTCTGTTGCGCCGAGTCATCGCCATGCGGATTCCTCGAGTCATCCACGGAGCGGGTTGACGCTTAATGCGGACTGAGCGCACGGGTGCATGTGTATCGAACAGATGTCTAACCTGTCTGTTAAAATAATCCACCTTACCGTCAATGCTAGGTGCAGACTCCATCGGTGACCAATCGACTGCTGATGCATCGCGCAGAAGTTCATCCATATTGATGCGACTATAACTTCTTAACTGAACCGTCCGAGACTTGACCTTTGGCGGTCTGAGAGCGTAGGACAGGTAGAGAAGATCATGTCTAGAGAAGCCAGAAGCCAATAATTGTCCATGACCAGAAACGAGATGAGTGGAGAGAGTTAATATATGATCGATCCATGTATCACTACTATCGATATTATGATGAGTAGGTAGAAGCGGAAGATGGTTCAAACCAGTAGACTTTAGTATCGATAGCAATTTTAGGGAACGAGCAGATGTTTTGGATAGGTCGGTGTTTAAGTCGCCCATTACAATGAAGTGAGAGTAATCAATGCACAGAGACTCCAATACTGGCTCCAAAGTAGTAAAGTAATCAACCGAGGGGGGACAGTACACGACTCCAAGGGCAGCCCTGGTCAAACCGAGAGAAACCTCAACAAAAAGGTATTCAGCGGTAGCCGAATAATTATTGGGCGAAGTAGAAATAATTTTGTATGGAATGTCCGATCTCAGATAAATGGCAACACCACCTCCACCCTTTCCAGTCCGATCATTCCGAACCAGAACGTAGCCAGGAAGTGCGTAAGCTGTAGATGGCAAACACGGCTTAAGCCATGTTTCCGACACTAGAATGGCACTAACACGGTTGGAAGAAAAGCTATCAAGTATTTCACTATGGTGCCTTGGGATGCTCTGTGCATTGATATGGCAGACATTAAGATTGTTTTTCCCATTGGCAAAACAGTTATGCAGCTGGTCGCCAAGGATTTCGGTTTCCGAGCTGCTGGAATTGTCGTCGCAAGAGAAGAAAGTGGAAGACGTTGTACTGACAGATAAAAAGGAATCATCACCTAACATAATAATTGCTTTACAAAATATGTAGTATAACTATATAAATTAAAATAAAATAAATTAAAATTAAAAATAAATAGATATATAAATAACAATATTGGTGATATAATAAATATATAATATTATGTATAACTTACAGTAATATCGGCACGGGAAACAAAATACGCATCACCTGCATTCCCCACCAGCCAACACTTAACATTTAAAACAGAAAACAAAGAAATCAAAAATAAGTATTAATAAGCGTGATCTACACAATTTTAACATGTAAGTTAACAAAAGAATGAAAATAAAAAATAAAAAAAAACATAGAACATTAGCCGGTTCAGACATCATCACAGAGAGAACAAAACGCAAAATTTGACAACATTGACATTGACAAGTAAACGTCAAACGACAAATAGTTGGAACGTAAACAAAGATTTACATCTGATCAATTACCTACGATAAAAAGTTAATAAAAAAACAAGTTAGAGGTAGGAAACAAGAAAACATTTAGTGATTACCGACTTGTGAACTTACAACTACGCAATAATAAGAAAAATATTCATTACATCTTACTTTTTCGATGCCTGCCGCCGAGTTTCGGGCCCTCGAGCAGGCCGAGATGCCGCAACAGGCTTCGCAACCGGCTTATCTACTGGGGACACTTGGGGACACTTAGTAACGCTGTCGGCTGGGGGCATCGCCTTGGTCAACTCCTCAAGTCCGCGAAGAGTCGTGATTTTCCTTCTGGAATTGTCGGGAAGCTTGACAACGATGACGCCGTCCTGGGTCCAGCAGCCTCTCATCCCGTAGTGCGCCCGAGCAGCAACAAAAATGTTTTGGCGCGTCTTCGTTAGGAACTCACTAACTGCTATGGGGGTCCCTTTCAGAAGCGTTTTCTTCCGCCAAACTGCCATTCTGTCATTCCAAGTGTTGAAGCGGACCAACACAGGCCTATTACGTTGACCTGATCTCTCACCGAGGCGATGACATTGTTCAATACTTAAAGCAGCATCCCGTAGATCAAGCTTGTCCGTAATAACATTCTTCACGTAATTCAGGGGATCTTCAGCAGATTCAGGGACGCCAGTGATGAGGAGGGCTTTCCTTCTGCTCCTTGTCTCCATTGAATCAAGGGTGTTAAGACAATCCTCCATTTGCTTGCGGAGATGATTGAGAATTTCCCACACCAGATTACGGAAATTGTGGAATTCAGTCGTAAGCATAGATATGGATTCTGGGGCTGAGGGAGATGACTGCAGCTTTAATTGTGTCTCAAACTCGGCCATTCTCTTCATGAGGCGGGCCTCAATATCTGCCTGGGACGCCTGGAGCTGTGCAGCTACATGTGCCATAGTGAATATGTGTGGAACTGTGCTTTTCTAGTGTAGATAATAGTAGTGTGTGTTGAGCTGGTAGGTAGTAAGCAGGTATGTACTATTTCATAGATGTAAAATAGTTTATTATATTTTTAAAGGAATAAAATGTATGCTCCCAAATTAAGCCTACTTACACTTTTCACACCTACCGCCCAAAAAAAAAAACAAAAAAAGCATATCTCTCGCGCCGCGCTGCGAGTTGTGTACTCACGGTCCTGCGTATTGCGAGCTGACGCTGCGGCTAAGCGCCAGTACTAACAAATGTAACTATACCGCAGTCGTGTCGCTTGATTGCCGGGCATATCTCTCGCGCCGCGCTGCGACTTGTGTACTCACAGTACTGCGTACTGCGAACTCACGCCACGGCTAAGCGTCAGTACAGTGCGAATGTGGCTAACTTGCAGTCGTGTTGAGTGATTGCTAGGCACATCTTTCGCGCCGCGCTGCGAGCCGGGTACTGTACACACGGCCCTGCGTCCTGCGAGCTTAAGCTGCACCTAAGCGTCTGTACAGTACATAACAGATGTGGTTATCCGACATCTACCTGCAGAAAAGTGGCTAAGGCTTAGACCGCATTACGGTTTCGTCCCGCTACCGCTAAACCATGAAACCACAAAACCGCTCGAGATGCACACACGACGTTTCAAAACTGCAAAGTATAAGTTAAGCTATAGCCGTGATTACTGGAATGGCGACCGTGGGAAAATCGTCGCGGTAGAGGCCGTCCCCTAATGAGATGGGTCGATGAAATAACCAAGACGGCAGGACCGAATTAGATGAGAGTGGCAAGGAGTAGGCGGCGATGGAGAGATTTGGAGGAGGCTAAGTCCGAAGACGGACAAGTGAAGGGCCGGAATGACGATGATGATGATAGCCGTGATACGGCCTAAGTCTAAAAGATATTAAACGCGACGAGTTTACACGCAACGCACCGCCGTATGTCACCCGTCACGCGACGGTAAATTATGACATTTGTCGCTGCCACGCCGAGTGAGGCACATCGCGACGCGCTCGGCCCACTCCGTCTTATTAACTCCACTACACTCCACTTATTAGACGAGTTTTCATCTCCGAGGAGGGCGAGGCGCCTTAAACTGTGTGTGGGTTATTTGACGGATAACGCTTCGTGCGAATATACAAGCCTCTCTTTGCGGCTGGTTTAAACATTTTTCTTCGGTTAAGACCCGGAACGTTTATGTTGAGCGCAGTCTTTGTCTGTCTTACGTTCAGAAATATTACAGGTTATAACGATATGTCTAAGCTTATCTGAATAAAGTTTTGTTGGGAGTGAGAAAGTAGGGGATAATCGGAGATTCTTTCGAGAACAGCTGTACACTATAGATAAATTTTGTTATTATAGATGATCTCAGTAGCACAATGCGTATAGGAATCGCGCTGAAGTTGTGAAGGTTCTAGGTGGGTCAATTTAGAAAAAAAAAAACATATTAAAGTGCATTTTTGGACGTCGAGTCTTGAGATACGCCTCTAGTTTAGTAGCTTCACAAAATATAAGAACTTGACGCCCATCCACTTGGTCTAAAAATAAGGTTTTCCCTTGTTCTGTGAATACCAGATGATGATGATGTTTCCCAGAACATTCAGACCCATAATTAAGAAAAGTTCATTTTCAAATTGAGTCAACCGGGCGTCGAACCCGGGCCCTTCTTCCGTACTTTAAGGTTTTACATTCTTACCATTGCGTTAACTCCAGTATTAAATTATTCTGATGATAGTAGTAACCACCTGGACTTGAATTCAATTATACTACAGTATGTATGTGGTTAATTATGCGTTTATTGTTATTGCAATTAAGTGTTGGCTACACTTGCTATACCTACAGCTTACAGAGAGAAATTGTCTCAGTAGTTGGAGGGGAACCGGCAGTAATTGATTGCTTCGCCGCCCGATGACTGAGCGGACGCGGCGGAGACAAATCACCACTATTATGAATATTTAGACTAAATTAACTGGCCATAGGAGCACTAACAATACCGTTACTAAATATGCCCGTGGCAAATTTATCGTCTTTTTCCTAAAGTGGTGCTCTTACGACGATTTTTATTATACGACGAGCTTTCAAGATGACCTCATTCCACCTGATGGTATGCGGTCGTGAGGTCCAAAAGTTAGGTCAACAGGCATAACAGAACAAACCCACAGCGCCTGTCGCTCTCATCCTGAAGGCTCACTGAGATGCCGTTTCACGCCCCGTCTAGAGAACCCGGGATTGTAAGAGGAAGGAAACACATGAGCTGGTAGGGCATTCCATGACTTATTGACGTGGAGGCACGTGGCTTTTTACCGAGATGATAATCATCATCATCAGTGTATTGCAGTCCACTGATGGACATAGGCCTTTTCAGGTGTTCGCCACTTGGGGTAAACATGAGGATTTACACATCGCTACACTGGGCAGGCGGGTCGGTGGCCGCAGGTCGCAGCTCCGATGACTCTTCGATCGGCTTGTAGTAGGTAATTAGCTACGCCTTCAGTCGTGATGGTTATATCACCAGTCAGTTGCCAGACCCTCGTTTGTCATTCGACAAGATGCACCATTGGCTGGTGAGGGTGGTTTGGAGCGACATGATGACAGGTCGCACCCTTACATCTCCGCAATTGAGTATTGACATTCAAATGTATGACAACGAAGATTGTTTGTAATACATATACCATCATTTTGTAATGTGTTTGAATGATAGTTCTCATAAACTACTAACTACATTTTGGACACAAATAGACTGAATTCACCGTAATCATTTATCTCCAAACCCTATTATGACACCTATTAAGCGACGATGGCTTGATTTCCACAACTATGTCGCGGTGTAGATTGCTAATAGGCTGTTAGTAGTTTGTATACAATCCACGACATCTCGTCACGGCGTAGCTGCGCGCTCCAGTGGAGCAGGTCGCAGATAAACGGTTCATATATCATGTTTTGTACATGCGCTACTGTAGTTAGTGACAATTTATTACTAGCTAGTAGCTACCCATTTGCTCTGAAGCGTGGGCGTGGCCGTTTGAGAGCTGAAATGTTACGACTTCTTATAAAAGTGACGAATTGACTTTGCTTTGACAAGAAGAAAGTAACTGGCAGTTTAATTGAATTGATTTACAAAATAACGTCGATTCGGAAACCTCTGACACTAAAGGGACTAATGTCAAAAGTCTATTTTTAAGTTATCGCATGTTGTGATAGAGTCCATATATGATCCATGAAAAAAAATTATGGTGGAAAAATCATGAAAATGAACATAATCTGTCATCGGCACCTGTCTATTTCCAATCAGATGCAGTGTTTGCTGCATCATACTGGTGACGGACGAGGGTTGCTGCAGCGATGTGACCTGCTGGCAGCTTCGCTGCATCACGCACGTGTCTCGCCAGTCTCGCAGTGCCGCAGACGCACGGGGTCACCGGCCGGCCTGGCTGGCCGCAGCGTCGCTGCATCATGCCGGTGACTGACGACGGTCGCTGCATCACGCACGTGTCTCGCCAGTCTCGCAGTGCCGCAGACGCACGGGGTCACCGGCCAGCCTGGCTGGCCGCAGCGTCGCTGCATCATGCCGGTGACTGACGACGGTCGCTGCATCACGCACGTGTCTCGCCAGTCTCGCAGTGCCGCAGACGCACGGGGTCACCGGCCGGCCTGGCTGGCCGCAGCGTCGCTGCATCATGCCGGTGACGGACGGCGGGCGCGGCCGCTGCGGCGCTGCAGCGCATTTGTCTCGCAAATGCACCGTTTAATTCACTGCACGACGGTGGACGTGATTCTGGTGGCGCTCGAGATTGTTGATTAGTTCAATAACTGCATCTTCGTGGGGATACTTTCGGACCTGCGGCGTTTGCAATGAGGAGAATAGTTGCATCTAACTCAACGGTACAGAAGAACAATGCACATTAACTGTTTGCTAGCTTGAGCTAGAAAAGATAGTTTCAGCCTGAAGAAGTTTCGTGTTGTTTTGTGCCATTAAACTGTAAGTAATAATAAGTTTCACTCACGACTATTTGTCTTATAATGAAGATAGGAAGGTATAAAGTCTAAAAATACACATCACAAAATGTAAAATGACACAGCTTAAAATATATTTCCAATGATGTTGGTGAAAGACTCTCTTCAATCAAAGACTGAATGCAAACCTACAACTTATTTGTAAAGTATTTTTTTAACTAACATCATACGTAAAGGAATTTGTAGATTAGGTGTTGGTCCCCAAGCTCTGATTATGTATTACATTAAGCACTACAAACTTGATTTCACGAATGATTGTAAATTCACATAGAGACAATAGCAGCAAAATCTGATCAAAATAAAAAAAAAACATTTTCCGGCAAAAATAGTAGCGAACATTTCCATAATCGCGCCCCGACACGCTATTTACAAGCTCACGGCTTGTACCACATCTCCGCATGCAGCGTCCCGCTCACTCCCCGTACGCCAGAACAGGACAGACCGTGAATTATTTGGATCCAGTGCTAATCCCGCTGGAGGTGCGATTAATGATTGATTACGGATCGGGTCCGGTGCAAAGGTCGCGTAACCTCGGATTAGATCTGCATTACAGAGTTGGTTTCCGTTTAAAATCGGTCAGTAGTTTGGTATGATTTTGCATGTTAAACAAGGTGCACGATCCCTTAATACTTACTCTTAGAACGAAATATGCTGTTACTAAGGATAGTTATCAATCGTTTTGGATTCTATTCCAGGTTGGCTCAACTAGGAGGTCATTTTTTTAATCCTGAATGTTTTGTCTGTGTGGCTTTCAGATTTAGAATAGAATCAACCCATCTTATCCCACGGGTATCAAAGAAGACGGCTTAGGGATTATCAGGAAACTGACAGCAGCGTTTATCTGGGTCCAAACGAAATCTTCTTCGGTCGTAAATCCCGCCAAATGACAGCTGTCATTAAATGACATATTTGACCCCACATTTTGGGAAGGCAACCGACTGGAGGCGGTATAACCATCACGATTGAAGGCATAGCTAGGTGACGGGCAGCAGCGTCACCGGTATTAGAAGCTTTACCCTGCGATCGCCAACCCAGCTTGGCGATTATGGGTAAATCCTCCAGGTGTCAGCCTAAAGTGGCGAACAACTGAAGAGGCCTATGTCCAGCAGTGAACTGCGATAGGCTGATGATAATGATTGGGGGAGGCATATGTCCAGCAGTGGGTGTTTGTTGGCTGATCATGATTTTTGAGACCCTATTCCCCCAGCTGATCGACCAAGCGCTACAATAGCATAGTTTAGCTTTAGTCGCACAGTAGAGCCAGTTTTCCATACATGTCGCACGGAGATAATACCCGTCGCTTACCGAAAGCTAGGCGTAAGGGTATTTGCCCTCCTCACAGTAGGAGTGCCGGCTTATCCTGTGTGACTGGACAGGATAGGGTCAGTTAGGACGCGTTTGCTTTGGCGTTTTAATTTCACCCGTAGCCCTGCTATAGACTACGAGATAATATTGGACCACCTGAGATTTACAAAGACAAATCAAAATCATCTTTATTCATATATGTTTTTTAAAAGAACATTTAGAAATCGTCAATTACAGTCGGTTCGGGAGTCTTTTGACGATTTGGGACTCACTACTACACGAGCCATCGGGCTAGTTGTTGTACGGAATGCGTCACCTGGTCACTTGTGCACTTTGATATCGTCTGCATAGGCTAGTCCCTTTATATATTGGTAGCTATGGTCGAAATTCGGTCTGGAGGGTGTGTATGTTATTATGATCTCTAGTGCTATAGAGTAGGTACTGTGATAAGCGAGTCAAGGTAAGCTATCTTATTTTGCATCATATGCCCTCTGAGTCTTCGTGCCCCGAGTGGCGAGTGCGGGGGCGCGATCCACTCATTGGGACGTAACGGTGTGGTGCACGAGATCCGCCCGGGGAGCACTGAGGTAGGTATTTGCCCTTCCTGGACCAGGAGTGCCGGCCGCTGATCTGCGGCTGATCTGCGGCTGATGTCATCTGCGGCTGCCAGGGAAGGGGTGCGGCCGTATGTTTCGGCGTTATTCGTGTCCCTGTAACTTGCTGCCCACTGGCGATACAATAGGGTTTAGTGAGTACGCCCTTCCATTTTGGGAAGTATGAGTCTTACACACCATGTAGGCGCCTAATGCATACCCCTCTTTAAAAAAAGCTATCTTATTGTAGCCAGCATTGGACGATCAGCCGAAAGCTCAGTGATGGACAGATTCATCAATGATACGCGATACCAATCGCTACAGCAAAGGCAATAAGGGTTAAAGTTGTAGGAATTTCCTAGTCCGGGCTGGCGGCCGCAGCCGCGGTCGCGCTACAAGACTACGCTCTCAGCGCGGCGCGCGCGCGACCGACGCCCAAGTTATATTGTCACTTTGCGAGACATGTTCTGTGTGCAGCCGATGCGACGCGTTGCCGGGACTTGTACGGTACACTTTTTGATTTGGAGTGTTTCTGTTTTGTGTTGTGTATGTATTTTGTATCGATACTTAAATAAGTACATGTATATTGTGATAAATAGTGCACTTTAAAATTAAACCGACTTCAAAAAAAACACAAACGATCAAAACTAAAAAGCGATAAATAACGTAAGTAATTCTATCCTTAATACATAATTATTTAAATATTACAATTATCACTTATTTTTGAAGTCGGTGCCAGCCTCTCGGTACCTAACGTAGACTGTTGTTGTATGACGCGCGCGGCCGGCAAATCCACACGACAATATACATTTATTTGTTTGGCTGGCACCGACTTCAAAAATAAGTGATAATTGTAATACTTAAATAATTATGTATTAAGGATAGAATTACTTACGTTATTTATCGCTTTTTAGTTTTGATCGTTTGTGTTTTTAGGGTTCCGTAGCCAAAATGGCAAAAACGGGACCCTTATAGATTCGTCATGTCTGTCTGTCTGTCTGTCTGTCTGTCTGTCTGTCTGTCTGTCTGTCTGTCTGTCCGTCCGTATGTCACAGCCAGTTTATTCCGAAACTATAAGAGCTACATTATTGAAATTTGGTACGTAGATGTATTCTGTGAACCGCATTAACATTTTAAAATAAAATCAGAAAAAAATCCAAAAATTTTGGGGTTCCCCATACATAGAACTGAAACTGAAAAATTTTTTTTTCATCGAACCTATACGTGTGGGGTATCTATGGATAGGTATTTGAAAATGATATTGAGGTTACTGACATCATTTTTTTCTAAACTGAATAGTTTGCGCGAGAGACTCTTCCAAAGTGGTAAAATGAGTGTCCCCCCCCCCGTAACTTCTAAAATATGGGCATGATAAAACTGAAAAAAATATATCATGTGTATCACTATAAAAACTACTAACGAAATTTGGTTTGAATGAAATCTAGTTAGTAGTTTTTTTTTAAACGTCATAAATCAAATTACCTAATTTTTTCATTTAATTAACTTCAATATAATAAAACGTAAAGAAAAACATTTATTTAGCTGTAGCTGTGTGGTACGGAACCCTACGTGCGAGAGTCCGACTCGCACTTGGCCGGTTTTTTTGAAGTCAGTTTAATTTTTTTTTTAAAAATAATTTTATTTCTCTATTTTTAGTTGCGTTAATGTGCTTTGAATAAAGGCTCATTAATTAATGTCCTTAAGAGTTTTTACTTAGGAATTAAAAATTTTTCTTTAAGTCAAGAGTTGACTTTGCGATCTAGAATCAAGCATATCACTTACCAAATCACCTGCCCTATTAGCCCTGCATAAGTACATACTACTACCTAGTTTAATATCGACCAATGTCAGTACTGTCCCCTAACTCCTAACCGTTAAGGAGTTCTGTGGCTTTATCATCAGCACCAGATGTTGACGCCCGGAAGCATATACCTGAGTAAAATATGATTACGTAATAAAAACACCACATGAGCATACAATATTCGGTTGTTGCCCTCAATTTCTCCAGGATCCCATCATCAGATCCTGACTTGGTGATAATGGGACCACCTCGGAAGTGTCCTCTGTCGAACTGTCTAAAAATTTTTGAAATCCATCCATAATTGACGGAAATATCGGTGAACATACATAAAAAAAAAAAAAAATATTATACATACAGACGAATTGAGAACCTCCTCCTTTTTTCGAAGTCGGTTAAAAATGACTTTATTTGTTCTTCCTAATCGACTGACGGACATAAATGGCTGCAGGTGGCCCAGAACAGAGATGAGTGGAAGCGTTTGAAGGAGGCCTACACCCGAAGGGTCGAGACGGGCTGAAGAGAGAGAGAGAGAGAGAGAATCGACTGAACTGTATTAATATATTTGTAGAAACTAATAAAATTAGGTAATGTGTCAATGAAATCATTAAGTATGGTATATTAGGTAAGCTTTTCGTTTCTCTAATAAAGAAAGAGGAGTGTCACCCGAGCGAGAAGCTATGCCATGCGATTGCCAACCCGCCTGCACAGCGTGGCGATTATGGGTATATCCTCCAGATGTTTTCCCAAAGTGGCAAACAACTAGAGAGGCCTATGTCCAGCAGTGGACTGCAATAGGCTGATGATGATGATGAATAAAGAAAGTAAAACAAATAAATAAATATCAGACAACATTATCTACATAATTATATTGACCAAATTATATACCTAGATGAAGTACAGCTGCAATTATGGAAATCATCATCATCATAATAACCAAAATATTCAATTTATCTTCACATCACATGTTCAACAAAATGTTTCAAGAGAGAGAAAAAGAGCCGAATGCTATTAAACCATCTAACTGTCATTCGGATTAAAGGGTTATAGTATTTTGTGTGGAATTGTTCCATTGTGCAGTCGCGGTAAGACGGCGCCGGTAATAACGTCGTTACACACATTGTCATGTATTGGCGGCTGACGAAAAAGAGCACAACCGCGCCAATAAACAGGCGCTGCAGCGGAGCCGCCCGCCGCGCCTCACACCGCACTACATATTATAATAATAGATACTCTCCTGACCGAATATGATATAGTATCAGTATATAGAAGGCATGTAAGGGAGCGACCTATCATCTTTTCGCTCCAAGCCACCGTCACAGGCCCGTGGTGCATCCTGCCGAATAACAAATGAGGCGCTGGCCACCGACTGGTGGCTGACCAATGGCGAGTAGCAGAGTTATCAGAGCGAGAAGCTACGCCCTGCGATCACCAACCAAGATATTTGCCCAAAGTGGCGAACAGCTGTACAGGCCTGTGTCCAGTAGACTGCGATAAGTTCCATAGTAAGGGCTACTGAACCTACTGCGATCACTGACCTGCCTGCCAAGCCAAGCGTGGCAAATACCCTCAAACAATTGCCATTGGGGGACGCCTGTGTCAGCAGTGAATTTTCGCAGGCTGATGATGATGAGCTTCCTCCTAGGCTTCTCAATTGACGACTCGAGCTGGTACTTAGCCGATCCATCCCAAAGGGAAAGTATTCCAGACGTGTCTTCGTCAAAATAGGTACCGAGCTCTTTGGTAACTAACACAGCCCTTGACTCAACGCATATTTAACCCATTAGCTGTCAGCAAGCAAACACAATAAATAAACAATAACTGTGCACTACAAGTAGTACAATTTAATTTTGTTGTCTGGTTGTACTATTCTATATAACAAGCTGTGGTCTCCTGTAATTGTAAGAACATGAGAAACTGTGCCCATTTAAATGTATGATTTTATGTATCCTATTAAAATAATATGTGTGTGTCTTATGTTGGAGATCTTAATCAATAAATAAAAAAAAAATAAGTACATAAGGCTGAACGTGTTGAGATGAAGCTACGGCTACGGTGTCAGTGGGTGCCGGGCCCGCGAAGGCAAAAGGCCGCGTGCGCTCGCGCTCCCACAGGACAATATAAATGCTAATTCGCGCCAGGGCCGCCGCACCGCCACAGAGCCGACCAGACCTTTTAAAAGAGCATATTTTTAATTGCTTTTATTATGACACGTGACGCTTACGCTTTGTGACGTTGGAATTCATTTTACTTTTTAATTGGAGTCCAGCGGGGATTGGGCAGGTGTCAACGGATGGGTCAGATGTGTGTGGGGATTGAGTTTCGTCATGTGATCTATCCGTTGTCGCGGTATTACCTACCTAGTTGTTTACCGTGGCGAATTCCTTCGGATCTTCAGCGTCTGCAGCGGGGATGCAAGTTTCATATTTCTTTTTAACCGTTTAGAAGATAAGAAAGAAGGAAGGACAATTATGATGGATCTATAAGGATACTGGAAGTGAAATATGCGACGGAACCCTTGAAAGGACATAAATTTTCATTCATGAAGATTAATGAAGCCTATAAATTATAACAAAACTTACCTATCTTCATCTCAGGTGGTTTCCAAGCGTGGTCCGGTTACTTTCTTCTCGAGGTAGTCAGGGTAGACATATTTATTTATTTATTTAAACTTTATTGCACAAAAATGGTACAAAAGGCGAACTTAATGCTAGGAGCATTCTCTACCAGTCAACCCTTGGGTCATGCAGAGAGCAGATTTGTTGTGCGGTGAGTGTACAAAAGGAAACACAATAAAAGAAAATACATTATTTATATAAAAAACTAATATGTGGAAATATGCTAAATAAAGTAGGTATAATATACATATAAGAGACATATACATATCGTACATAAATATACAAATATATACCATAATTATATACATATGGCGCCACTATGAATCAATATCAAAGTATACTCGTAAATATCATTATCAAGTAAATCTACCTAAAAAGGGCGCGAAACTAAATAATAATAAAATCAATAAGAGTACAACTTCCGCATATTTTTATTACAATTATTTTTTTTCATACAGTTAGCTTGTTACCACGGTTGTTGCAACACAGTCGAAACTTAAAAATGTAAGTAACTTATTTACTTATTAAAAAAAATCACACGCGTACCTTGAAAAAAAAAAAAGTTATTTTTCCTTCACTATGTCTGCTATGTTCTCGTAACCATAATCAGACGAGTCTCTGTCACCCAAATTAATTCAATACCAATATTTTTTTTAATTATAAAAAAGATGTTTTATTAGTAACAAATAAGTTGGTGGCGTACCCCTGGCCGCTAGCGAGCGCCCGCCTGAGACAATTCCGATATAATCGGCCCGCGCGACGCTCGCCCTTACGACGCATCCGCCAGCTACTGCACTACCAATTTGTACCGAATTCAACTTCTTCTTCACATTCTAGATCTTATAATAAGCCTAGCGCTTCTGGTACTTTACCTTCAATCAGTTACGATTAGAATTTGACATCATTTTACAAAATCTTAACTCTATCTTATCTTAATCTTAACTAATATTATAAAGCTGAAGAGTTTGTTTGTTTGTTTGTTTGAACGCGCTAATCTCAGGAACTACTGGTCCGAATTGAAAAATTCTTTTTGTCTTGAATAGACCATTTATCGAGGAAGGCTTTAGGCTATATAACATTACGCTGCAACTATTAGGAGCGAAGAAATAATGGAAAATGTAAAAAAAAACGGGGAAAAAATAACTATTCCACGCGGACGAAGTCGCGAGCACAGCTAGTAATATTATAAAGCTGAAAAGTTTGTTTGTTTGAACGCGCTAATCTCAGGAACTACTAGTCCGAATTGAAAAATTCTTTTTGTGTTGAATAGACCATTTATCGAGGAAGGCTTTAGGCTATTAGGAGCGAAGAAATATGGAGAATGTAAAAAAAAAACCGGAAAAAAATAACTATTCCACGCGGACGAAGTCGCGAGCACAGCTAGTAATAAATAAACCCAAGACATGGCACGCTGGGCCACTCATCGCCATCTAGCCCTAAACTAAGCCGAAGCTTGTACAATAAAATAGTCAAAAAAGACAACTGATATACCCACTTAGATAATTTCTTACTTACTTAATACTTACCTATTTGTAAATAAATAAATAATTATACACAGAAAACACCCAGACCAATACAAACAGATATGTTTATGGTAACTCTTAACCGACTTCGCTCAAAAGTCAAAATTAATGAAATGAAAATGAATTTAAAAATAATTGTATTCTTGGCTTATGACAAACACATATGAATCGTCAAATTAGTTCGGAAGGTAGTTTTCTACCAAGAACTCGGTAGTTACTCTTTTTCATCGCCAAAATTCTTACAATTTTTGTATAAAATTTTAACTTATACAATGCAAACCTATAAATTGAGTTTATACAATTCAATAGGATGTTGACTAGGAATCTGCAATCCAAGGAATGTTGTCGTTCAGAAAGTCCTCTACTTTATAGTAAGCCCTTTTCATTAGGTAAAGTGGAGGCTAATGCTAGTGATGAGAAAAGAGTATGTTATAATGAAATACATAAACGAAGCTGCAGGCACAAACTAGTAGACAATATATTTGTTAACATTAAAGTTAGGGATCTGGAGCCGACCGCGGCTGATTTACGCGGCCCAACGAGACCGCTAACAGCTTGCCCGGAGCCTCGGAGCATTATCGCGATGTCGCGACTACCCGTGCACGCGACCTTGCCTTAAATAATACGATAATACTTAGTTGTGGAAGAATGCTCAGGACTCAAATCGGTACCCTTAATATCAAATAAATAAATAACTCAATACATGCTGGTTGCACAGCGCTGTTCTGTACTAAACAGAAGTTTGTACTATAGGGACTAGACAACTGATGAACTTACTTGTACTTTCTAGACAAAAAAACATACATAGCAAACACTCCCAACCGACCTATAAACTGACATGATCATGTCCGAAGTCCTGCTAGTTGCTGTCGGGTGTATCGCCAGTGAGCAGGAACTTGCAGGGCTTCAAAGATCCCTTGATGTGAAAGTGGCAACACCATTGATATACATGTTTTAGGTATGAACCCACTATTATTATTATTTTAAAGATGTCATTAGAATGAGCCATCGAACGAAGACAGTCTTATGCAAGTTAAAAATTCGTATATTTCAATACAAAACTGAAGTCTCATATAAATTGCTTTCTCTCCCAGGTCGCGATGAAGACACTGCAGGAAGAATTCATTTACTCTTCTATTAGAATTAATTTCCGCCTTCGTTACAATATAGACACCTTATTTTCAGTGAAATTATAGAGCAAAGCAAAGGCAGGGCATTTATTAAGGCAGCCGGTATAAATTCGGGCCATAAAATTGAGTGGGTTTTAAAATGTTGGCAGAACTAAATACAAGAAATTAATATGAATTATGGCCTTCCTATTTCGATCAGCAGCGTTCGTTTTTCACCTAAGATTGTAATGGTGTGTAAGATTGGAAGAGTTCCTTTAAACCTGTGTTGTTTGGTTGGTGGTTTCTAGACCATTGGTGGGGACCACCAATTATAGCACCCAAAGGAAGCACTTTCAGCATTTGAAGAGTTATAATGAGGCCTTTCATTACTAAAACCTTTAGTCTACCTTTAATCAAAATGTGATACAATTTCCGAGCACAGGCTTTATGTAAATATTAACCAATTTGGTAGGTATTTATTTAATGCTTCCGGGAAACAATCTCTTTGGAAAGCTACATTTAATAGACGTACTCATAATATGTTACTATAATTATATTAGTAGGACGTATACGTATACATAGTGATTGAGGTTGAGACATCACAGACACACAGCAACCCCTATTTGGGATAACTAGTGGAGTTCTGGCACTGGGACTGTTTATATGGTGGTACTGCAAACTATTATATGCAAATTATCTTAACTAATATTATAAAGCTGAAGAGTTTGTTTGTTTGAACGCGCTAATCTCAGGAACTACTGGTCCGAATTGAAAAATTCTTTTTGTGTTGAATAGACCATTTATTGAGGAAGGCTTTAGGCTATATAACATCACGCTGCCGCTATTAGAAGCGAAGAAATAATGGAAAATGTAAAAAAAAACGGGGGAAAAATTACTATTCCACGCGGACGAAGTCGCCAGCACAGCTAGTTAGATATATTACGCTGTTTGCGTGGCCCCTCGCGGCGTCCGCTCCGGGTGATAGATCGCCCGCCAGAGGCAGCCGGCGCGGATCTGCATCTGCTTATAACGAACACCGGATTTGCACTACACTTTATTTGTTCACCCATGTGCGCTGGCGAGCTTGTCATAATGCACGATAAGCGACTGTTTAGATCGATCGTTTTATCCAAAATGGGTTTGAAAATATATGAAATGAAAAAAAAAAATCTACAATTTGGTAGGTCACTTAAGTCTAGTTACATGGACAAATAATAAGGTATGCATCTAAATAGGCTGCCACACAACATGTGTCGTGGCGCGAGGGTACCGCGACGCTAGTTTTCAGTGACACCTTAAACAGAGGAGTGCTACATGCATGGACGAAGCATATTAATAAATAGGTAAGTGATAACTGTGAAATCTAGTAATATAATCTGTAATGAAGTGATGTGATGCGAGCGAGAGTTTGGGATGTAAGTGAGCAGCCTCATCTTTGCTCGAGCAGACTTTGGTTAAGCATCAGGCAAATTGTGGCCAAGCGCAAATCCATCATCATCATCAGCCTATTGCTGGACATAGGCCTCTCCAGTTGTTCGGCAAAAATCTGGAGGATATACCCATAATGGCTGGGTAGGCGGGTTGGTGGTGGCAGGGCGTAGCTTCGCGCTCAGGTGACGCTGCTGCCTGTCATCGGTGGTATTTAGCACGCCTTCGATTGTGATGGTTATACCGCACCAGTCGGTTGCCAGCGTCTTGTTTGTTATTCGACAGGATGCATCACTAGCAGGTGTATTAAGTAATATTTAAATTTAGTTTACGTAAAGAGACACTTCGCAATGAATAAACAAGTATCATTAAAAGAAACTGCGACCCTGTTATAAAACAATGCATTTTCCAATGTGGTCGCGCGCACACCCGCGCGCTGCGCCCAAATCACAACTTTAGCGCCGTGAATAATTGAATAAAGTTAAAATTGTTATTTTTCGAGGGAGCCTCGTCGAGTGTCTTGTTAACTGGCTTACTTCGGCCATTACCGGCGAATTATTGAAAGAAATTGTTACCCTCAAGACATCCGCTGCGCGTTCCGAGAGAAGCGACCCAGTTATGAATTTAATAAGGTCGATAATTGAGCGGGGAACGCACTTTTTGCTCTTAAAGAAAAATGATTCGACTTTTTTATGGTTTCTGTCCTAGTAATGTACTTCATGTAGCTCCATTAGGTACTAATTAAGTGAGCCTTTTGAATGTCCGAATCATTTTATCAGTGTATAATATAATTGTGCTAATTCACGAGATAATTCGCTGCCCGGCGGAGCGAGGTGAGACGGCCATATCGAATTAAGTGTGCTTAATATTTTCCAAAGTGACGCTTTTGAGTGGCGTCCGTACATTATTAATTTCTAACGGCATTTCGGGATTAGATTGAGCAACACAATTAGACTAGTAAAGTAATTTCCTAGTAGGGTATTGTGGTAGCAAGTGTGTAGGAATACCAAGAAAATTGACAAAGGACTAGTAGCTGAGTACTTGTAACTAAGTATTTCGTTCAAGCAATCATTTTTATTATCATCATATGCTTATCGCAGTCCACTGCTGGACACAGGTCACTCCAATTGTTCGCCACTTTGGGAAAAAAAACCTGGAGGCTTTACCCATAATCGCTACGGGCAGGCGGGTTGGAGATTGCAGGGCGTAGCTTCTGGTTCCGGTGACGCAGCTGGACGCTGCTCGGCTTGTCATGCCGGTGGAGCATGGTAGCGTCTCTTATTGAGGATCCAGACTCTCCTCCAGAGGATCCAGAGACGCCGCCAAGACCGGAGGGGTTCGGCGGCGTTGGTGGGTCACCGTAGGGTTTAGCGGGATTACTTTGCACTGCACATGGCATCTGCATCCCCGTTGCAGACACGGAAGGTCCGAAGGGATTCCCAACGTAAAAAGATAATAATCTATTCTATATAACTATCTCTTATAATAAATCTGTAGAGAAGTCAATTCTGTACATGAAATATATTTTCAAAATAACTATCAGGGGGTGATTAGTGATTGATACTGATGCCAAAAATGCAATCAGTAAAATTTTTGTCTGTCTGTCTGTATGTTCGTTATAGAAAAAAAACTACTGGACGGATTTTGACAAAACTTTAGTACATTTGTTCTTCATACTCCTGGGCAGGTTATAGTATACTTTTCATCACGATACAATCAATAGGAGCAGAGCAGTGACGGGAAAACGGGAGAAATTTTTATCTGTATGTTTGATCGCGCATCACGCGAAAACTACTGTATGGAATTAAATGCGGTTTTCACCAATGTATTGCTAGAGGTCTAATTTATAATTCAGGTACAATTTTATGGAAATCCGTTATATTTAAAATCCGATATCCACGCATGCGACGCCGCCGGCTCAGCTAGTAGTCGCAAAAAGGAACAACGGCTTAACGCACTTTAACTAACTTCCGTACTTCTCGTAACCCCGTATTAGTAGCTGAGGGTGACGAAATTAACATGCAGTGCCCTGTGCATCAGAAGACAGTATCTATTAGTTTCGATAGCACGCCTTCGATTGTGATGGTTATACCGCACCAGTCGGTTGCCAGCGTCTTGTTTGTTATTCGACAGGATGCATCACTAGCAGGTGTATTAAGTAATATTTAAATTTAGTTTACGTAAAGAGACACTTCGCAATGAATAAACAAGTATCATTAAAAGAAACTGCGACCCTGTTATAAAACAATGCATTTTCCAATGTGGTCGCGCGCACACCCGCGCGCTGCGCCCAAATCACAACTTTAGCGCCGTGAATAATTGAATAAAGTTAAAATTGTTATTTTTCGAGGGAGCCTCGTCGAGTGTCTTGTTAACTGGCTTACTTCGGCCATTACCGGCGAATTATTGAAAGAAATTGTTACCCTCAAGACATCCGCTGCGCGTTCCGAGAGAAGCGACCCAGTTATGAATTTAATAAGGTCGATAATTGAGCGGGGAACGCACTTTTTGCTCTTAAAGAAAAATGATTCGACTTTTTTATGGTTTCTGTCCTAGTAATGTACTTCATGTAGCTCCATTAGGTACTAATTAAGTGAGCCTTTTGAATGTCCGAATCATTTTATCAGTGTATAATATAATTGTGCTAATTCACGAGATAATTCGCTGCCCGGCGGAGCGAGGTGAGACGGCCATATCGAATTAAGTGTGCTTAATATTTTCCAAAGTGACGCTTTTGAGTGGCGTCCGTACATTATTAATTTCTAACGGCATTTCGGGATTAGATTGAGCAACACAATTAGACTAGTAAAGTAATTTCCTAGTAGGGTATTGTGGTAGCAAGTGTGTAGGAATACCAAGAAAATTGACAAAGGACTAGTAGCTGAGTACTTGTAACTAAGTATTTCGTTCAAGCAATCATTTTTATTATCATCATATGCTTATCGCAGTCCACTGCTGGACACAGGTCACTCCAATTGTTCGCCACTTTGGGAAAAAAAACCTGGAGGCTTTACCCATAATCGCTACGGGCAGGCGGGTTGGAGATTGCAGGGCGTAGCTTCTGGTTCCGGTGACGCAGCTGGACGCTGCTCGGCTTGTCATGCCGGTGGAGCATGGTAGCGTCTCTTATTGAGGATCCAGACTCTCCTCCAGAGGATCCAGAGACGCCGCCAAGACCGGAGGGGTTCGGCGGCGTTGGTGGGTCACCGTAGGGTTTAGCGGGATTACTTTGCACTGCACATGGCATCTGCATCCCCGTTGCAGACACGGAAGGTCCGAAGGGATTCCCAACGTAAAAAGATAATAATCTATTCTATATAACTATCTCTTATAATAAATCTGTAGAGAAGTCAATTCTGTACATGAAATATATTTTCAAAATAACTATCAGGGGGTGATTAGTGATTGATACTGATGCCAAAAATGCAATCAGTAAAATTTTTGTCTGTCTGTCTGTATGTTCGTTATAGAAAAAAAACTACTGGACGGATTTTGACAAAACTTTAGTACATTTGTTCTTCATACTCCTGGGCAGGTTATAGTATACTTTTCATCACGATACAATCAATAGGAGCAGAGCAGTGACGGGAAAACGGGAGAAATTTTTATCTGTATGTTTGATCGCGCATCACGCGAAAACTACTGTATGGAATTAAATGCGGTTTTCACCAATGTATTGCTAGAGGTCTAATTTATAATTCAGGTACAATTTTATGGAAATCCGTTATATTTAAAATCCGATATCCACGCATGCGACGCCGCCGGCTCAGCTAGTAGTCGCAAAAAGGAACAACGGCTTAACGCACTTTAACTAACTTCCGTACTTCTCGTAACCCCGTATTAGTAGCTGAGGGTGACGAAATTAACATGCAGTGCCCTGTGCATCAGAAGACAGTATCTATTAGTTTCAGCATAAATTGTAAAACTACCATTACCTTTTTTGTAATAAAAAAACATTCGTTTATACTCATCAAACACCGAATTTGATGCGACAATTCGATTAGAAATCGAATACACAACGCTACGTACGCGAGCACCAAACTGTACAATGGCAAAAAACGGCGAAATTTGAACAGGGATCAAAAGGTAGGTAGCAATTACAAGTCCACTTTGTGACTCAGTGTTGTCGAAACAAACAACTTATTTGGCGCACAAAGAATTCATGAATTTATAATGTGAAGGGAAATTAGCTTTTTACTCTGCGACGCTGGCCGCTCGCTATTTTTACGTTGCTGTTGACTCGGCCAGTAAACAGTCAGTTGCGTTACGACTGCTTTACGTCAGCGGCATTATGGAAGTTTGTACAGTCGAGATTAACACATTTTATCCTCATAAATCGAGCTTTGTATATTAATGTAAATGTTGTCCTTTCGGCAAACGTTTGATGTAATGTATGTTTTCTTTACTCCTATACTACTAAGTTGACGGAATGTCTGTCCGCCTGATGATAACCGGTCATGGTACATAGTTTATGAACGCCTGCAACACTCTAGTGTATGGCTTCGCATGCGCTTTGTTGACCCATTAAAAACCTACTTACTTTAGACTTGATGTGCCCCACACTGTACTCTGATAAGAAACTGGGATGCCTTCTAAACCTTGCTTCCTTCAATAGATCTATTCTTTTAGACATATTCTTTATTGCACAAAAAAAATACGAGTGAGACTATTACATACTTGTATTCTTGTCGTATGTCAATGGTCAGAACTATGAATAATAAGCAAATATTCTCTATCTGAAGGTTGTCTGGAAGAGATTGCTCTCAGTGACAGCAGTTGAGGACAGTCCCTTATTCAAACAGCAATATCTTAGTAATTTATTCATTGTACTCGTAGTACCATGTAGGTGGTCTTATCGCTGAAAGCAATCTCTTCCAGACAACCTTAAGGTAGAGGACATTTCCTTATTCAAACAGCAATTTCTTCGTAATTTATTTGACCATTGACACACGACAAGTATACAAATGGTCTTATGACATGTTAAACGTTCTCTATGCGGCTGATTGACGGAAAAACAGTTTGATTTGACAAAATTGACACGAATCACGATTTTGCCAATTGCCCGGCCGTTTCGCGACCGACAGTTACTTTGCATACGAAATGAAATCTGATCGAAGTCTTTGTGTTGTACGAAGCTTCTACGAGAAGTATTTACTTGGAGAGCAGTCTCAAATTTCGTGAAATTGTTGAACGCTCTTGTCATGTATAGTACCGCGATACAGCGATCTTCGATAAATGATCCTTTGTTTCACTCTATAGTTAAATTCTAAACAGAAGCACATATTTTGCCTTTTAAATGCTTTTAAAAATGTATCAAATTATTTGCATAATATAGTTTTAGTCTGGTGATATCTGATACAAATGTTTTAGCTAAAATTTTAAATTAATATTGAAAATGTTACTTGCATTGACTGAGTTTATAAATAAAAATGTTCTTTACTAGCTACAGCCCGCGGTTTAGTCCCTCGCGAATTTTGGTGCTATGTGAAATGGTGATATCCTTTTAATCTGAGCTATATGACTGACCAGTTTCATTCAAACTCATACAGTGTTTTTATCGCGTAATTTAAAGGAGTAACAACCATCCAAACAAACTCTTTCATTTTTAGTACCTATAAGTAGAAAACAATAAAAAGTAAAATCGAAAGAAACCCAAATAGTTGTTAAATATGAAGTTGACGACCATAGTGAGTTTATTCCTCGGAACAGTGTATGGTCTTAGGCAAGACATCGTTCAACTGGCGCTGGATTACTTCACCTACAAAGACGTCAAGTTCATGTGTTACTTTTCTTGTGAGAGCGATCATAGTAAGTCTATTTTTATAGTAGCACAGCAAAATAGTTTTCCTATGCATGATATAAGCGAAAAAGAAGTGGCGCTCATAACGGGCAAGTTACCGATTCAGTCAAGTTTGTTTACTTACTTAGCCCTTAAATGTAAAAATCAAGGTAGTCTGGATTAAAGCTCCAGGTTGGGCTAAATTACTGGCGTGCGCAAATATACCTTCACTACATTACTACGGGGTTTGGAGAGTGATCAGACAGGACCTACGGCTTCTATAAATACAGAGACAACACAAGTTTAGTACGATCCTTATTACCTTAATACGCTTCGCTTCGAAAAAAATTAATACGCTTCTTCATTACAGAAAATAAACTAGTTACATACAATTTCCTACACCAAAACTTGCGAGTGTCTGTACAAAAGGTAACAGGAGAAATGAACATCGACACATTTATTGACAAGTGGAGTATCAAAGTGGGGGTCATGCTCGACGGCTCCTGCAACGGTTCAAATAACGTGCTTGAAGAGGTACCTGGTGATTTATTAGTGCTATAAAATATTATCTTGAAATGAATTCCTGTTTGTTATTCTCGCTTAAACTCGAGAACGGTAGGAGCGATATGACTAATTTTGGTCTTGAATTATTTGTGTTGAGGCAGTACGAAGTCTGCCAGGTTAACTAGTAGAGAATAAATAGATGATAGACGTACGACTGGTGGCGGTATAACCATCTCAACTGAAGGCGTAGCTAAATAGCACAGACCGATGACGGGCAGCAGCTTCACCGGAGCGAGAAGCTACGCCCTGCTATCGCCAACCTGTCTGCCCAGCGGAGCGATTATGGCCTAAGTGGCGAACAGCATTGGACAACGATAGGCTGATGATAATATGTAATTTAACCAGTTACCAAAAAACACTTATTTTGCACCTTGTATTTTAAACATAAATAAATCGCAAAAGCTGTACTCTATTGTGTCATCCGTAGGCCTCCAGGCTGTCGTTGTTCGACGACGCGCACGCGTGGCTCGTCCTCAACGGCGACACCTGCGCAGGAGTCGGTGACGTCTACCAACGACTCGACTTGAGCGTCGACGCAGACATCGCGCTCGTACAACTTGACGGTAATTTCAGTACTAAGACTAGATCAGTGGCCCGCCCATGAGTTCAATATTCAGAGGCATCAAAACTTACATAACGTTACTACAGTCGCTTGCTTTTAAATGCGCATCGAATAGTTTACCTACTTACTTGTGCTAGGGATGTATGGGAGCGGCCTATCATCTGGGATTTATGGAAGCAGCAAAGCATCTTTTCGCTCCAAGCCAACCTCACCTGCCCGTGGTGCATCCTGCCGAATAACAAACGTGGCGCTGGCAATCGATTGATGGCGGTATAACTATCACAATTGAAGGCGTAGCTAAATAACATAGGCCGATGATGGGCAGCAGCGTCACCGAAGCAAGAAGCTACGCCCTGTAATCGCTAACCCGCATGTCCAGAGTGGTGATTATGTGTATATCCTTCAGATGTTTGTGGCGAACAACTGGAGAGGCCTATGTCCAGTAGTGGACTGCAATAGGTATGATGGTGAGCTTTTGCTTGCGACTCTGCTTAAAGGGAAACTGGCCTTATAGCCTGTGCCCGATGAAGGCGTCGGGCTGTAAAATATATCTACTTATGCAAAGTTTTTTCAGAACATCTTTTATAGTACACGCAAAAATCATTCTACTATGTATAGTCCATTATACAACAGAGGTTAAAAAGTAGTAGTGAAATCTTCATTATATAACGTTAGTAAGTAAAAGACAGATTATTATAATGCCGTTATCACAACAATACCAAACACTCATAAGATGCGACACGAAAAAATTGTTCACCAATCTGTTGCCAAAATACGAGTAAAGTAACTTTCGCAAGAAGCGTTTATAAGTAGTTAAGAAGACGATTCCGCGTAGCGAGTGAACTTTGTATTGGTACTGTATCGTTTACAACTCAATCTGACGAAGTATTACCGGCCCTTTGATCGGTAATGTCCGACTAGATGCAATGTCTTGTGTGACTAAGGAACGATAAATTTTTAGTTGAGCTTGAAATATTGTATGTTATGAGAAGTATGTAACATTAAAGAAAATATTTAGCTTAATATAACCAAGCTGAGTCTTCCCCGTGGCAACGGCTATTGTAATACGGCCGAAACGGCAGGCTAAAAAGGAATGTGCGAGAAAAATCCCAACCTTTTCAAGAATTTATATTATGATACTACACGTTTTATCTTAGCTTTATAAAGACGCAATTAAAGGACTTCATTGCCCGAAACGAGCTAAAGTTTACCAGCTTTCATTTAAGTTTGTTTTTGTGAAATCTTGTAAATCCATTTCGAAGCTTTTTTCTTTCTTCGATCAATTAATGTAAAATATTTAACATACGCTCGGTTTGGATGAAAGTGCACGGTAACCTAAAACCAACGTAAAACGTTATTCTAAAACCAACATGACGACCAATTTATTTTTAATGCACTCCTAAGGACAACAGTTGTATCAAAGAGCAACCTATTTACTTTGGCATCTGATCAAAAAGGCATGCTAGTGTTGCCTATACACAGCAACACTAGCAAGTGTTTTGGTTGATCGATATACACCAATTCTGTAACATCGTGTCCAGTCGCACAAAGCTGATCGTAGCCCTAACGGGTCCCGGCGGCAACTCCGCGTTAATTGCGTAACTTAGTCACAATGGCAAGTTTCGGCTCTTCCTCAGGCGCCGGGCCGCGCCGCCTCACGGACGTCTTCAACTTCGGGCGGGTACAAGGGAACCGCTTGGAGACACATCACCTGGGATCGTGGACTAAGGAAAAGGGTAAGTATGAGTATTTGTTTTATATATTAATTTAATCTTTATTGCACAAAAAGATTATATGTAAACCCTCTAGGTATTTGACCAAAGCGGTGAACACATGGAGAGGCCTATGTCCAGCAGTGGACTGCGATAGGCAGATGATTATGATATTGCACAAAAAGATCAGTGTACAAAAAGCAGAGTCGATCTAATTTATTTGATCTTTACTACACATAAAAATTGTACAAAAGGCGGACTTAGTAATACCGCCTAGGCATTCTCTACCAGTCAACCATTGGGCTAAGCAGAAACAGTAAGAAGGTAGTGTGCACTACTTACCCTTAGGAGATAACTCCCTTTAGTTAAATCACATTTAAATATGTAAAGACATGTACATGAAAAATCGACAACAATAAAACGAGTTTTTCTACTTGATGGTCCAGATATCTTTAGAGGTAATTTTTATCCGCTCTGTGTGTCTCGTAGTTGTTGTTGGCTTCGACAATTAATATTATCTAATCGGGCTACTACATAGATATGAAGGAATATAGAGTTTGATTGTGACGTTTGTTTGTACGCTATAGGTAAAATCTCATTGAACATTTTCTGGTGGCCAATTGCCATATTTTAAAGCTACTACCACTTACTATTATTGATGTTACGCATTCAAATAACTTTTGTCTTTTCTTATAGGGTTATCCATAAAAGATCCCAGATTCAAGTACTATCGTCGTTGGGATTTTAACAACTTGACGTTACGAGCTGTCACAGTGGTAAATATAAAAGAACATAACTGCACTCTTTTACACTAAATTAATGAAATTGGAATGGAATACATAACATAACACAATACATAATTCAATTAATAACGCGAAGGCGTTATTAATTGAATTATGTATTTAAGAACAGCTTTGTTTGTTTAATCCCTTGTTGTAGGTTTTGGGAAACCCGGATTTATTTGAGCCGAAAGTTTTGCTGAATATGGAGTACAACCCCGGCGTGGCCGCTATGACCAAGGTGGCAGCTCAGCTGCTCCAGATACTACGAGAGAAGCATAACTTCAGGTACGTACCTACAATGTATAAAAATGCTACCAATATTTGTCGGGAGAGGGCGCTACACGGGCTTAACGCTAGCCTAGTCCCAAACTAAAGGTCATGCCTTGCACTGTAGATTAGTGTAGATACTAGATGACAACTGGCGATGTATCCTTATACTTGAATCTATTCGCAGAAATAACCTATTTTATTATATTATATCCCAGAACACCTACTTGGGATATATTAGTATAATATAATATTTATTATAGTCCATTCTCAAACTAACTCGACTGGGAATTGAAGAGAGGTAGGGTATAGTGAATCTTCGCTCGAATTGAGCTGCCCGTCCGGGGAAGGACCTCCACCCTATAGAATACCGCAGCCAAATGACCTCCGGGTCGCTGGTGAGTAGTAGTACTAGTCTCCGGAGCTCGTGGGGGGTTAGGGTTGGGCCGACATGGCAGTGGCAACAGACAGGTAACTGATCAGTTACTTGCCAGTTGTCACAGCGACTTGGACTTTTCTTTCGCTTTCCATCAGGCGTAGGGAAGCCATTATGTTGAGCTACTATAAAAAAAAAACATGGACCCTTAAAACTCGAACCCTTCGGGACGTCTAAGTGTTCGGTTTATCGCTCTAATCGTTGTGAGACCAAGGCTCATTCACTCATATTTTATCACTTAAAAATACTTACGGCCATCATCCGTCATAAAACGTCATGGTGGTGGCAACTGACTAGTAATTGATTTGACTAATTTGTCCGTTGCCGCAGCAACTTCTCTTTCGCATTCCACCAGACGAAGGGATGCCACTATGCTGTCCTACTATAAAAAAACATAGTTAAAAGGTTACATACAAAGTCGCTGCATATTCTCCACGACACCTCGCCATTTCCAGAAGATTGCGGACTCGTTAAGAGAAGAGTTACGAATATGCATTTGTATATTTCCGTCCCGTTTCCTCGCGAAGCGCGAAGCAATGGTACTTTTCCTTATAACCCACTTCCATATCTACATAGGGATATGACGTCATTTATTATATTGGCCTCTGTGAAAAGTTGGAGCATTCGAAATATACTTGGAGTATGTCGATTTCTTCTGTAACAACGACAAATCAAACACAAAAGTAGTATGACATTTGGATAGCGATTCGGAATTTCGACACATCTTTTAACATGGTATATTCTCGTAACCACAATGTGTAAGGGATCATTTAGGGAGACTTGATATTGAGTGCCGCTTTTCTTTGTTTTTATTTTATTAAAAAGGGCATTTAGTTATGTCGTCAGGTATAACAGAACAAACCTATCCCACCTGTCTACTTCACCCTGAAGGCCACTGAAATGCCGCTTCACGCCCCGCCTTCTTTAGAAGGAAACACATGAACTGGAAGGGCATTTCATGGCTCAACGGCACAACTGGATATTTCTAGAAGAAATTTTTGTTCAGGTTCATTAGGAACATTTTATCATCCCGGGCGTGGCCACTAACAAAGTGCTTAAAATACTTGAGTGACTCTATACGAACATCCTGTTCTTAAAATAAGGGATGGGCTTATTTTTTTTAATCCGTGGTCGTTAAAATGTGGAGCTTTGATTATACACATTATATATTTTTAATACAAAAGGAATTGCTTTTTTAGGCTTTAAATAATATTTCTTCAAAGAAATGGCGCAATATTTTGTTACCCTGCTTGTATTACATTTCAGATTTAATTACACCGTAGTCACCCGTTGGATCGGAGAGCCACAGAAGAATTCTACCTTGGTATGTTTATTTTAACCGGTTGAACGCCGGTGACGCTCATATGTGTTGATAACAATACATTTTTAATTGTATACGGTATACGTATATCATTTCTCAGCGGTCAAAGGATGAACCTTAGGAAATAAAGTATTGTTTTGGAATCACCGGTGACACCATGGTAGTTAACCTGTTTCTCTTTGCAATGTTATTTTCAAGTTCACACACGTCCTGACCCGAGATGGACCTCCATCTCCTCTTAATCTGACAAGTAAAGAAAAATATTTTATTTCATTTTTTAACCGAGGAAAATGCGTTTTAGCTTGTAGAACTCCCCTACCTTAAGATGGCAGTGAGCAAGAGAGTACTCAGTAAAACTCCGAGCCCTCCATCTAGCGCTTCATGGGATGGTACCTAGGGTCTTTAGGAAGTAGAACTGACATGGCAAGCGCTGCCTTTTTAAACAGCCTTCTGGAGCGACGAGACGGGAGACGAAACATAGATAACCTTCCATTATTTGCAGACGGTGACGAACTCCCTGTTCTGGCGCGAGCAGGACATCTCCTGCACGATGGCCAGGATCTTCCCCAAATGGCTGGACTGGGTGGATGTGTGCTTCCCGTCCGGTTACACTTTGCAGTAAGATTTTTCTTTATACGTAATAACAATTTAAAGACAAGGCACTTATTTAGCTAACGTTGAGCCAGGTTATTTTGAAACCCTGTTGCCTTTTTGCACCATCCATACTTTCCTGTTGAATTCAATGTGTGAGGCTCCTTGGCGCCGCCTCCGAGGGGAGTCGAGTAACCTCCCATAATGTCAGGGCATACCTGACAGCAATTTGTATACTTAGTATCGCCGCACCCCTGTCCAGCCACAGATGACAAGCGGCCGGCACTCCTAGTCCGAAGATGTTTTGACATCTCTACCTACCTCTCCTTTTCTACCTTTATCCCCGGAATACTCTCGGTCCTTAACATTCTTAGATTTTTTTTATGCTAGAGGCGGCAGACGACCAACTGTGATGCCTAATGGTAAGCAGTCGACCGGCCCATGGACACCTGCAACTCAAATTGAGTTTTGGGGTCGCTGCCGGCATTTTAAGTATGAATACGCTTGTTTCTTGAAGGTTTGCAAGTTGCAGCTGTTCGGAAAAACTGTCGCAAGAAGTTATTAAATGGTTATTAGCGAAAATGAACATTAACTTCGTTGTCTGGGGTCGGCGCAATATGTTTTCTTCTTCCATTCATCCCTATCAGCCGTCGTGGTCTCGTTCTCACATCGTTCCTGACCTTATAGGACAAAATTCTACTACCTGATCCCTGACAAAGGCGTGGGGGACTACGAGAACCGTTTCCTGACGCCGATGTCGGCGGGCGTGTGGCAGTGCGCGGGCGCCGCGGGGCTGCTCTGCGCCGCCGTGCTGGCGCTCGCCGCGCGCACGGAGCGCCGCCCCGGGCCCTCCTCGTATGCCGTGTTCAGCGTGCTGGCTGCCGTCTGTCAGCAAGGTAACCTGCTCAGCGTATGCTGAGACCTAGGCGATGGAGGTTCATGCAGCGTTGGGCAGAGCAGATTTTGTTAAACAAGGAATATGCGAGATCTATGTGCGACGGATGCGTCCCAAGGCCAGGCTTATGTGTCTTATGTCCTTTTTTTACGACAGGGATGCCTTGACGCTTATACCACTAGTAACTCACTCCTACTAGACTAGCCTGACGGTGCATGGATCACTGCCAGGCATGTGGGTCGTCTGAGATGGGTGGGGATGCCCGTCGGGACTTAACTCAGCCCCTCCCCAGCTCAGTAGCGCTGCGCTGCCTGCAAAATAGGCGGCACAACTTAGAAGCCATAGTGGTGCCCTTTGACTTTTGATTTTGACTAATAAGTCAATTAATTAATAATAATTAATTAATTAATGAAATGATTAGACTAATAAGTCTAATCATTTCATTAATCATCAAATAAGACTGAGAGAGTTTGCATCACAAAAGTAATAACTTTTTTCATGTTCAAAAGTCGATAAACTAGTATCAACATGATAGGTCTAACCAAAAAAATACCCATTCCTTGAAACGCTCCCGGCACGACGTATAAAATTAAATAGACTCACTCTAAACACTCACTCAACGAAACCGTAATAATGTCAAACTTCTTACAAAGAAGCCTAAAGAAAGTTAACGCTACACTCGCTATATTCATTTGAAATAAACTACCAAGCCAGTTTATTTTTTAATTCACCGACATAATAGCTTCTCCGCTAAGACGGTCGCGAGTCTATAACAGTATTTTAAACTTTTAAACGGTTAACAAGACAAAGCACTCCGCTCAAGATTGTCTATTTTTAACGCTGAATTGTGTTTGCGCGATAAGTGAGTGCATTCTGCCGGCGACATTGTTCCTGCCGCCTTTGTTTGGCTACTTTATGCCTCCGCGCTAATTGATAAGTATAAAAGCACAAAACTGGATTATATAAGGCTTTTTTTTTCGTCGGGAATGCCCTAGGTAGAGAAGACGGTGTCACTGCTATAACCATCACAAACAACGGTCGGTTGGATTAAAGCTGTAGCTAAATACCACAGGCCGATGACGGACAGCAGCGTCACCGGAGCGAGGAGCTATCGCCAATCAGCCCGGTGGGGTGATTTGTGGGTTAATCCTCCAGCTGTTTGGATAAGAACTGGAGAGACCTATGTCCAGCAGTGGACTGAGATAGGTTGATGATGATGATTCAAATACTATACTAGCAGCTTTTCAGCGTTAGAAATACATGTGTACGATGATAGGGTGATTACGTAATTAAGCAGTACCACATGCAAAATAAGTTGATTGTTCAGCAGCAGGAATCACGAAGCAAATCCGTGGTTGGAATGGAATAAACGGAATAGAAATAATTTACATGAGATGTGAATACGTACATTCGTTACTTCAAAATTTAAATCAACAACATTTTGAGCTAAGTATTGTTGTTGCATTTGATTTATTATAGTCTCAAATAAAATACAACTTAATATAATAATGAGAAATGAGAACAATGTGAGGTAGAAAATTTAACTCGCTGTTACCCATTTTGCAATGGTATTTAAAAATCCTTTTGTTATGCATTGTAGATGTTCAACGATAAATACAATAGAAGCCACTCTTGCTGCCTTTTGAGGCAGGAAAATTTGGTAGTTATTAAAAATTGCACTGGCTAGTTCCGGGAACTACAACAAATGCCCAGCATTCTCTATTGAATTAATGCATTTGTTGAATACATTTTGAAGTAAATAATAATATAATTTAATTCACATTTTCATTTCAAATTGTATGTGTTTTTTTCAGCTTACGAAGATGGGGTCCAGTTATTAGAAGAACAGTTTTCTAGCCAAGGTAACATTTATCATTAAAATTAGTCAGTTTTCAAATAAACCTATCAGTTTTCTGGAACCAACTTTCTGCGACAGTCTTCCCGAACAGCTACGACTTTGGAGCCTTCAAAAACGAGCGTACTCCTATTTAAAATAGATAGAGATATCAAAACTCCATGTGCGGTGGGTAGTGTGTGGGTGACCCATAGTACAAGCTTCGGCTTAGTTTGAGACTAGATGATACTATGGGGCCCGGCGTGGCATACCTTGGGTTATTTATTTTATTCACCTTATCATCATCATCATCAGCCTTAGCAGTCCACTGCTGGACATAGGCCTCTACAGCTGTCCGCCACTTAGGGCAAATATCTGGAGGATTATACCCATAATCGCCACGTGGGCAGGCGGGTTGGCGATCGCAGGGCGTAGATTTTCGCTCCGGTGACGCTGCTGCCCGTCATCGGTCTTGGGTATTTAGCTACGCCTTCAATCGTGATGGTTATACCGTCACCAGTCGGTTGCCAGCGCCTCGTTTGTTATTCGACAGGATGCACCTATCTCATATTAATTGAATGTGCAGGTCGCCGCGCCACCCTTCTCGTGATCGGGCTGACCAGCATGCTGCTGTACAACTACTACACGAGCAGCGTGGTGTCGTGGCTGCTGAACGCGGCGGCGCCCAGCATCGCCTCCATGGACGGGCTCATCGGCAGCGACCTTGAACTGCTCTTCGAGGATGTGGGGTATGCGAGGGGGTGGATCGCGGTGAGTTTGAAAATATCTTATAAATAATGGCTGCCCTACGCCTTATGGAAAGCGAAAGAGAAGCCCAAGTTGCTGTGACAAGGGGCAAGTAACTGTTCAGTTACCTGTCATTGCCACCGCCATGCTAATTCGAGAGAAGATTCGCTAGGTCCTGTCTCTCTTAAAATATAGTGTATAGTATGTGTATCTGATGGCTATAGAAATTAAGACAAAGGTAAACGTATAAATCGAATGGCTGCTCTGCGTTTGATACAAGGATATACCAGAATAATAACAGTATCTAAAACGATGAGACTATTTTTTGCTAATGATAGTTTTAACAAGTTAAAATGAAAGGGTCAAGTTAGTACAAGATCAAAGACAAGACGAAGAGAAATGTAGATAAGTTATATAACTTAGTTATAAAATCTTCTGCAGAACCCAGGCTTCTTCTACTTCAGCGGTTACAAGAACGTAAAAGAAGATGAGCTGAGGGACAAAAAAGTGACTCGCGCAAAAAGAACAACCGATCTTTTCCTGTCTCCTTTTACTGGAATGGATCTTGTGCGTCATGGAGGTAAGATAACTAGAATCTTTAGCCCCAAAACCGATAACCATTGGAGTAAACGAATTCTAGAGTAGATATCTTTTCTAGGCAAACGTAGGGTAGGATGCCCTCAGGCTAGGTAGAGCGACGATTTGCTCAGGATGACTGGTAAGTCCAGCACTTGAATACGAGAAGCCCAAGAATCGAACGAAGTGGCGAACGATTGGAAAGGCATATGTCCAGTGGATTGTGAAAGGGTGATGATGTCATGAAGGTTATCTGGAAGAGATAGTTTCTACCGAGAGAGAATCTATAGAGATAGGTTCATTTAAGTTGTATTACTTTAAGCCTGTAATGTTATTAACCTCTATTTTCTAAAATATTATGATCACAGGCGTGATTGCATTATTACGGTATCATACTAGACCATGACTACAATAATTATGTGAACGGCGGAATCCTAATCCAAAAAAAAACTTGCGCTCCTTATCGGCCTTATTATTCAATGCTAGGTCTTCTACTAGGCAAAAAATATCCTTAGAATGTCAAAGTGTGACGGCTATTTTTAGGATACGCTTACCATACTGAGCCATACACTGCTGGCAAAGTGATCTCGCGGACCTTCGAAGACAGCGAGCTGTGCAAGCTGGGGTCCCTGCAGATGATGAAGCCAGCGCCGGTCTACATCATGACGCAGAAGCAGGGTCCTTACAGACAGTTTTTTACTTGGAGGAAAGTATGCACAAAGTTTAGCCCAAAACCTCATGTGTAACCCAAGATTTGAAATAATAAGTCATCGAGGTATTTGATAGGATTAGCAAGCTGAGGTGGCAGTAGGCTGGTCATTTCAGTCGCAGAATCGACAACTGTTGAGGTGAACGAATTCCATTCTTGTATTTACAAATGCATTCGGATAGATCTCCCTCGGGAGTAAGACGTCAGAGCGGTAATATTGTCAAAAGCTCTCGGAATAGATTCCGATGAGACCTGTCGAATGATCAAGAATGTTTTCGCGCGGATCTCTCGTTTGCGAGAGCTTCAAACGTTGTGTTGAGCTCATGTCAGATAGAGAGACAATTTGCGCAGAATGGCCAGAAAGTGCTGGTTCAGAGGGGCCTCCAACAAAGTGGCGAAGAAAGGGTCTATATTCAGCAATGGACTGTGAGAGGTAAATGGTGATGACTTTTAGGTCCGTTTGCTCCCTCTGTCATAAAAATATCACCTTCAGGCCAGATGCAATGCCAGGAATGATTGGCAAGTGCACAAAGTGGGAAATATTGGAGAGGCCTATATCCTGTGGTGTGGGAAGACGTCCAAGAGGTCGTAGCCCCACTAGATGGTCTGACCAGGTCCGCGCTACGCTCAACACGAGGCTGCATGACGCACTCTATGATGCCAAGGACAGATGCCGATGGAGGGGCATCATTAAGCACAAACTGTCGTCTTATCGGGGGATTCACGACCCTCAGTAATGAGGAATACGACGTGAGGAGGAGGATATCCTGTGGTGGACTGCTGTAAGATGGTCCAGGAGTTACAAGGTTTGTTGATACTTTTGCAGTCTGATGCGTCTCTCCGAGAGGGGTCACTACAAGGTGGCTAGTGCTCGGGTGGGCGGCGGCATGCCCGCGTGCTCGGGCCGGACGCCGCGCGCGCTCGCCCTCGGACAAGCGGCGCCCGCCTTCGCACTGTTCACGCAACTGATAGTGCTGTCTCTGCTTATACTGATGATGGAGGTACTGTGGCATAGGTAAGTTGATGGATGTATAGCGTGGGTATGAGTTATCGTGACTGGGATAATTGAAATGGGTAACATGCCAGCTTGCTCTGGTGAAAATGGGCAACCATGGGCAAAATGGGCATGGATCATAGCGACCTTCCACGACAGTTTAAGGCCGCAAACTGTGCAAACGGCCTTAAACTGTCGTTAGTTTGCGGCCTAAGTGGGTAAACTTACGGATGCTGGAGTTCTCATGCTTCATACAACAGCTAATATTACTGTTCTTCCTTATACTGTGGCACATATAACTGACTGAACATCAACCTTTGATACCAGTCATCGCGCTCTTCCGCAGTATAATTTAAGAAGTTATATATTATGTCGCAGGCAAATTCTATAATTCGCTCGTATACAAACGGCGTCGGCAGTTTGTAAAGATAAATACGTGTTATAAAATGCCGAAGGCAAATTGTCATCGGTTCAACGTCGGCTTGGTTTGTGTATTAGGGTGACCATGATAATAGAAATGAAACAGGGTTTTTAATCATTTTATTTAGGTATTTAAGGTTAATAATAGAATATTAGTAATTATTGACTACGAAAATAAATTCGTCGATTAAATAAACATGAAATTGAAACCGAAACCATACCAAACCTGCACTAAATGGCACCGTGTGAGAACATATTCTCCATTACCTTAGGATACTTACACATACATAGTAAAGTTACCATGAATTACCTATTAATTAAACAAGACATTCAGTGGTAATAACAAAAATAAATTCAACAATGTTTCTTTGTTTCACTTATTCTGCTAAGCTTAAACAAGCATAAAACCATCAGCGAAATAATTGATTTAGAAAAATCAAAATACAAAGTGCAATTTTTAGTTCCACTTTACCAGTTTCCATGGACACCCTAGCGTTTTTCGTGGTGGATAACCTCGAATTTTTTTGTTTTTTTTTTCAAGGTGTTTTCGGAGCCCCCTTTGTGATTAGTTTAATTTCAATAGTGTCCTATAATAATTAAAATCTATTTGAAACCGCCGATATTAGACATATTTTTAATATTTCTTTTCTTCCACACTTTCACTGTTGACCGCCATATTGGTTTTGGCAACTAGTAGCGCCACGCGCGGTTCAATTTGGTACTAATTCGAACGATATGCCGAGGCAACTTGTAATCGGCTGTAATATCGTAGCTCGGCATATTAGAAAATGAACGACATCTTACATACGGCGTACGGCATTTTATATAACGAATTTGTCTTTGTAAACTGCCGACGCCGTTTGTATACGGGCGAATTATAGAATTTGCCGGCGACATATAGATGACTCGCTTGCTTGAATTTGATCCGTGTGTAAGTAGTTAACACACGGATGGCTATTCAAATGCTTATATACTTACTAGCCATCATTAAATAGCAGCTCATTTCTTTATTCAGTTCTTTAATATGACTGTTGCTTATTAAAATTACTCCATATCAATTCATTAAATCAATACAGAAATCGCTGATCACTTCAATTAACCCTTTCAGTAAAGCGACAAAAAGTGTTAACCCGTAAAAATCATTATTTGATTGGTGGCAGGTTCCTGGAGGCAAAAAGAGGCAATAATCGCGGCCATAACGTCGAGACGCGGGCGCGGGACACGCAAAAACAATAAAGGCGTGTTTGACAGCCGCCGTGAGCGATGCCCGGCGTACGGTGTGCAAGCTTTGCTGCGGTACTGAGACTTAAGATTCTACATTTAGTACGCGTATTATTGACGCGGGAAAACTGTGTCAGAACTATGGTGTTGGAGATCAATCAAGCATAGCTACAAATAAGTATGACCTCATCGATTTGTAAAGGTGACGTACGCTTGTTGGGCCGGAATCTACGAGGGTCGGAATCTACTATAAAGAGTCGGTGCTGTCTTACAGAATGCGACCCTAAATACGCAACTTATTTTGCTATCCCTCTTTATACGGCGGTGGAATTGCTGTAGCATGAGGAAGCTATTTGATATTATCAAGCTTTTGCAATAGTCAGATCACAAGCGTGGATCACAGGATGTGATTGTATCAGTTTCAACACAGAAACAGCTTGGCGATTACTTCAATTACTTAAGTTCAATGAAGCAATAATGATTATAAATGAATATCACCGCGTATCCAACTATCAAACAAAAAATTATGTTCGAAGTTTTAAAAGTATTATATACTCATCACACTTGTGACATAAAATTTGACACTAATTGTAAGTAGTTTCACTTGTTCAAAATAGCTGGTGAACCTAGTGTAGCGATCAAACTACGCCCATTCTTTATAAATGGCGCTATCAGTCGTGGTTGCGAGGCTGCGAACTAACACAAGCCGGTAATAAATTAGTTGAGCACCTATAAGTGTTTTAGTTTACCTTCTAGCAGCATTTATGAATGGAGAGGATTTTTCAAAGATACCTTATTGGAGGGGACGTAAGGAAGCAACCTATATTATATTTTCACTCCAAGCCATCCTCACCTGCCCGGCATCCTGCCGTATAACGAACGATGCTCTGGCAACCGACCACGTTCTGCGATGGCCAAGCCGCCTACCAAGCTGGCGACTATGGGTAAAGCCTCCAGATGTTTGCCCAATGGCCAGCAGCAATGGATTGATAGGGGCTGATGATGAAGTTTGCCCAAAGTTGCCAACAACTGGTGAGGCCCGGTGGACTGCGATAGACTGATGTTAATTTAGGCGAGGAACATCTTTCACCTTGTTTATTATTCAGCAGGATGCACCATGGGCAAGTTAGAGTTGCTTGGAGCGAAAAGATGATAGGCCGCTCCTTACATCCACAAATTGACGCGACTGATAACCAAACCTGGGCTCTTCGGATCATCAGCGCTTTAGCTGGACGCGGTACATAGCTGTACCAATGTTCTTATGGTACGCAAAATCTTTTTAAAGTATCACATAGAAATAGAACCGATGAAAACTGTTGACTAAGGGTACTTACATAAAGAAACAGGTTTCCGGTACAGACAAATCTGTGCAGGTATCTAATAAATCTGTCGGTACCGACCGGTGCAGGGTCAACTCACATAAAGAAACAGGTAAATCTGCTATTATTTCATCTTAACTAATATTATAAAGTTGAAGAGTATGTTTGTTTGTTTGTTTGAACGCGCTAATCTGAGGAACTACTGGTCCGAATTGAAAAATTCTTTTTGTGTTGAATAGACCATTTATCGAGGAAGGCTTTAGGCTATATAACATCTTGCTGCAACTATTAGGAGCGAAGAAATAATGGAAAATGTAAAAAAAACGGGGAAAAAATAACTATTCCACGCGGACGAAGTCGCGAGCACAACTAGTAAACAATAAAGACCGTATGGCTCGGTCCAGGCTCGGACAAGTATAAACCCGCATAAGTAAACATTAAATATTAAGCACCTGTCGGTACCGATCCGCACAGATTTGTCTGTACTAGAAACCTGTATCTTTATGTAAGCACCCTAAGACAGTAGCATATAATTCTAAGGACAGTAGATAGTGAATTTGTTAGCTTTCTGAAGAAAGCACCGACACTATGATAGAGATATTATTTAAAGACATATTCATTTGGCGGAGTCGCGTCTGCATTTGCATACAGATGGAAACTGTCACGTGGATATTATATTACTTAGCGGGGGCTCGAAAAAAAAACAACGTCGTATGGGGACGACTTAAGGTTCAAAGTTGATAATATAGTTTCATAGTTGGGTTGAACTTGTGTACATCATTATTTATTGCTCCGTTACACTCAGTGTGGGTCAAAGTCGAAATACATTATTATTGTGCAATTGAATAAAGATATTTAATGCTTTTTTGTACGAAATAAGGCGTTTAAAGGGGGTAGGGTGCCGGGTATATGCAGGTCTCTGTGGTTTTCTCTATCGTTTTGTCATTTTTCATAGTTTAGCCATCTTGCAGTGAATTTTTATGAAATTTACTTGAAGTGGCTGTAGGCTAGTGTCATGTCTGTGGTAGAATAGAGAATTGGTGAAGCAGTTAAATGTTGGGGCGGGCACAGCTTTTACACAGAGTTGATGAGCTTAGAGGAACTTTTATTTTTATTGTTATGTCCTTCGCCTCATGCAAAGCGAAAGTGAGACACAAGCGTGCAGCAATGGACAGGTAATCACTTATCTATTGCATAGCGGTGGCTGACGTCCTGAATTATTCTGCCTACACTGACTGAAAAGCGCGACCACGAAGTCACTTCACCTGGGTAAGCTCTACCACAGGCCAGCATGGCTGTGATGACTGACTGGAAACCATGGTTCCCCGCCCGTTGTCAGAGCGGTTTGGTCTCCTTTCCTGCTTTTCATCAGGCCTCTATGCTGAGCTAATATAAAAAAAACTACCGCATAAGAAGCCGAAATCTCAAGAAAAACCTTAGTTGATTCCCTCGAGAGCGGCTACTCGTATTCTTTTCCGTTACCACACTGAAGAAAAACGGAAGCCAATAGAAGTGGCTCGACCGTTACCGTCAAGAACACGACGTAGCTCATTTTCTTAAAAAATATTGATAACATTTTTATATCTTAAAATGTAAATTGATTCAACAGGCATTTGATTAGGTTGTTACGATAGAGTAATTACGTTTGAGTTAATTACGCCGAGCGGCGGTAAGCCGGCAATCACAGCCGGCCGGCGTGCCGTCACGGTATCCGTGCTTAATGAGCTATTGTACTATGAAACGGTCATAGATAGATAGATATTCGTTCATCATCAGCCTATTTCAGTCCACTGTTGGACATAGGTCTTTTCTGTTCGCCAGTTAGAGCTAACATCTGAAGGATATGCCCATAATCGCCACGCTGGGCAGGCGGGTTAGCAATCGCAGGACGTAGCTTCTCGCTCCGGCAGCGCTACTCCCGTCCGGTAACGCCCGCCATCGGCCTACGCCTTCAATTGTGATGGTTATACCGCCACCACATCGCCATATATGTAGCCCCATACTAAGCCAAAACTTGTACTATGGGTACTAGACAACTGATAAACTTACTTAGATACTTTTCTTGTAAATAAATACATATTAAACACCCACCCGTAACAGACATGTTCATGAATACAAATGTTTGTACTGTGCGGGAATCGAACCCACCAACCTTTAGCTCAGAAGGCAGATGTCACTACCAAATGAGCCATCGAGCCAGTCAAAATGACAATTGTGATTGGGCTTACGTCCAGCAGTGGACTTCTGCAAGCTGATGATGATGATGACATTAACGCGGTCGTGATAGTATTAATCTCTTCCAGAAAAGATTTAACCTTCAAACAACAGAGGCGTATTTCACTGAAACTCGACAGACATTTTCAATTAAAAAATTAATAGAACAATAATAACTCCGTGTAGCTACACCAAACAGGTTCCTATTCTACAGAAACGTTAATATAGGCTTCATTTTCTCTTAATCAAGAAACCTGTATACCAACCACTGTTAATTACCAAAAATACTCGTGAATTAATTGGGTGCTAGACCGTAAGTCTTAATTGCCATGTCTCCGCCGGGCTTATATTGAATTCCACTGTTTGCTCTGTACATCGGAGTGGATTTTCGGAAATATGATTGTTAATTAGAAATTGATCGGGATCTGTGTGATTTGTGGCTTGGTCTGGAGACTGAACGGAATGCGGAGTGCTTAAGTTGTATGCAAATATACACTTGCCGTTTGAAATTAACTGCAGCCTTGTTAGGATCAGGATTGGTCTAAAGATTTGGGATCAAGAGCTCCTGGATTTTATTCCCAGAACGAACCAAAATTTTAATATGCTGGTAATATATAAAATGAAATAAATATGTAAATAAAATAATTTGTTTCTACAAATAGATTTACGACCCGATTTTATTACCCGCTTCCATCAAAAAGCACATTAAACCCAATCTTGCGCCTGATCTTTCGTTCCATCGCATAAAGAGAGGGAAGGAACAAAGAGTTCATCTGTGTTTGCGTATTCAGGTGTGCATCTCTTCGCTATTCCGGCTAGTAAGAAAAACTCTGGCGATATACCTATACAGATACATCGACTGATTCCGAATTGGACTTCACGAGTGTTTTGACGAGTAGTGAATGGTGGGTGATCGTCAACCCAACGGACACGTAAACTCCTACGAATAAAAAAAAATCAGTAAAAGTTATCCCAAAATTTTTTGATCAAAATTAAGTGTGTGATAATTTTGAATTACGACCTACCTCAATAGTTACTTGTACCTACCTGGTAAAATCCCAAAAATACGCAATCGGAACTGTGACTCTTAATTTTTTTTACGAACCGGTGACAATTCGTCAATAATAAAATTGATCGAACGGTCCGAGTCAATATCGGCCATCGGTTTATGGCGCCAATAAAACTTTTACGCGACCGTTATAAAGCGCATGTCCCGTGAATAATGGATATTTAAACTTAATACGGAGTATCTGGTGGAGCTACAGTTTTTTTCTCTCCAAATCCAAATTTTATGGGGTGTCCTGATGGAGGCCATTTGAATCGCCGTATCCTATTCTTAACATTCCCATGAGATATTGAAAACCTATCCCGATTGCTCTTAAGTACTGAAAGTTAGCTCGTAAAACGAGCCAGCAATGAAATAGAGGGTTTTTAAAAAGAGTCTTTACGTGAGTGTTATTCTATGTAGCTTTACAACTTAAATTATATTATTCAATTTTAATAGAGTATAATTTTTATGAGACCAATTTGATTGTAGGAAAAATCAATTGGTCTAATTTGTTTGATAGCGATTAGTATTTCATCGAGCGGTATCAACGATCTACGATCGATAGATTGGTCTGATAACATCTGTAGTTATGATTAATGTATGAAATACTCCTTCTTTGCCCCATGGCTTTTGGGTTCAAGCATGGCTCTAAAAAGTTTCTCTTTTTCGCTGTTAGTAACCTAATAAATTATGTTGTACCTATTGTAATTTTAAGTGTCACTTAAACGCTCTCCTATATATGAGCGTAGGTCCTATCAGTTCAAAAAATCAATACCAATATAAGTAATATCGCAAAGTGGTAAGAACTTTACAACCGCTCCGTATACCAATACTCTATCTACAAACGAACATTCCTCTTCGAATATTAATCCAAACGACCGCCGCAAATGAAATCCTGTAAAGCAATACCAATATCGTCGGCCGAGTCGAACTATCCTTTGACATTAAACCGTGGACCGTGGACCGAGTGGAAAAAAATCTATAAAAGTATCTGATGATTAAATTGATAACGTAGCTTTTTGTTGAGAGATTGGCTCACGCGTGTTATCTGACAAAGCCCTTCGGCCCTCCGGCTGCGAGCGAGCCCTTTCAGGAGCACAGATCAATGCGCGCGTTTGGGCCTAAGAGACGAGAAGATGCTGTTTAATAACGTCTAGGTTTATGCATACAGAGAAAAGGCCTGTCGCCGTAAAAAATGTAATTAGTCCATCTGTTAGATTGTTCAAAAATAGAAGATGACCGCTTACCATCAGGTGGAGCGAGGTCATCCTGAAGGCTCTTCTTATAAAAAAACCGGCCAAGTGCGAGTTGGACTCGCGCACGTAGGGTTCCGTACCACTGATTGAATGAAAAAATTAGGTAATTTGATTTATGACGTTTAAAAAAAAACTACTGTCTAGATTTCATTCAAACCAAATTTCGTTAGTAGTTTTTATAGTAATACACATCATATATTTTTTTCAGTTTTATCATGCCGCGCAAACTATTCAGTTTGGAAAAAAATGTTCTAGAAACCTCAACATCATTTTCAAATACCTATCTATAGATACCCCACACGTATAGGTTTGATGAAAAAAAAATTTTTGAGTTTCAGTTCTATGTATGGGGAACCCCAAAAATTTTGTTTTTTTTAAATTTTATTTTCACATCTTAATGCGGTTTACAGAATACATCTACGTACCAAATTTCAATAATGTAGCTCTTATAGTTTTGGAATAAACTGGCTGTGACATACGGACGGACAGACAGACAGACAGACAGACATGACGAATCTATAAGGGTCCCGTTTTTGCCATTTTGGCTACGCAACCATAAAAAAGATACGTATTTTTCATTTGTAAATTAGACCAATTATTTTTAAAAAAAAATTAAACCGACTTCAAAAAAAAACACAAACGACCAAAACTAAAAAGCAATAAATAACGTAAGTAATTCTATCCTTAATACATAATTATTTAAATACTACAATTATCACTTATTTTTGAAGTCGGTGCCAGCCTCTAGGTACCTAGCGTAGACTGTTGTTGTATGACGCGCGCGGCCGGCAAAGCCCCACGACAATATAGATACATTTATTTGTTTGGCACCGACTTCAAAAATAAGTGATAATTGTAGTATTTAAATAATTATGTATTAAGGATAGAATTACTTACGTTATTTATTGCTTTTTAGTTTTGGTCGTTTGTGTTTTTTTTTGAAGTCGGTTTAATTTTTTTTAAAAAATAATTTTATTTCTCTATTTTTAGTTGCGTTAATGTGCTGTGACCTTGAATAAGGGCTAATTAATGTCCTTAAGAGTTTTACTTAGGAATGAAAAATTTTGCTTTAAGTCAAGTGAAGACTTTGCGATCTAGAATCAAGCAAATCACTTACCAAATCACCTGCCCTATTAGCCCTGCATAAGTACATACTACTACCTAGTTTCTATCGACCAATGTCAGTACTGTTCCCTAACTCCTAACCGTTAAGGAGTTCTGTGGCTTCATCATCAGCACCAGATATTGACGCTCGGAAGCATATACCTGAGGAGAATATGATAACGTAACAAAAACACCATATGAGCATACAATTTTCGGTTGTTGCCCTCAATTTCTCCAGGATCCCATCATCAGATCCTGACTTGGTGATAATGGGACCACCTCGGAAGTGTCCCCTGTCGAACAAAAAAAAAATTTTTGAAATCCATCCATAATTGACGGAATAATCGGTGAACATACATAAAAAAAAAAAAAAAAATATTATACATACAGACGAATTGAGAACCTCCTCCTTTTTTCGAAGTCGGTTAAAAATGACAAAGACATTATAGCCCGTTAAAATTACGCGTAACGTCAAAGATTGAGAGTTTTTTCGACACTGAGTGACGTCAAAGACCCCACTCCTACATTTTGATGTCTTGATCTTTGTTATTTTTTGTTTAAATGAAAAAAGGAAAATATTATGTGTCCAATATATTTGTATAATAAAAAAATCGGACTAAATATAATGTAATTATTTTGACCCTGGAAACATTCCTAATGCACAATTTTCTGCATGCGACATTAATTCTACGGGAATATTAGGAAAAGGGACGCAGTGTTTATCTTGATTTTAATAAAACTTACTACGGCCACGTCTGCCAAGCGTGGTGATTAAGGCAAATCCCCCTCAATGACAATTTTAATTAGGGAATGCTTGATTACATATACGGTAGTGCCCATCTGCAGGCTAATGAAGGCGATGATGAGTATCAATTCGCAATTAATGCGCGCAATTTTTTTTCTGCAATTAAATAAAATGAAAATAGTTATCCATTATTTGCGTAGGTTTAACAATTATTTACACATCGCTAAAAGTGAATCTACCACCGTTTGGAATGGAGTGTTCTACCGAGAAGATACCGGCAAGAAAGGAAGTTGTTAGCAACGTAAAAGTACAAAATTAAACCGTTTCTTGATTATTTTCCAACGACAACAATTCAAAGAATGTTCATTTCTAGAAATTATCTTGGATTTTTATTAAATTCAGCCACTGTATCTTGATGCCACGAAATGTCTTTCTTTAGACGTGGTTCTAAAAGAGTGCTATCCTCATGCTAGTAATCAAAGCTAGTAGTTGCAAAGCGTTATTAATGTCTATGAACAGCAAGTACCTTTTAGCATCAAAAGGGTCCCTTGTTTGTCTATTACATATAATGGTAACAAACATAACCCTCTCTCCGCTTATCCCCTATCGCTTGCTCACCCGGCGACAGATCTGATACGGTCTCAAGTCTGGAACAAAATCCCAACAAAGTGAAAAGCTGATGCGAGTTCAGCCCGCTAATGTCGCGGTCTCGCTACCGAAGGATACTTCCTCTGTTTGTTTTGATAACGCCGGTGCTGTTGACCCTAGTTACCCTTGGCGGTATTATTTTGTTACTGAAAGCCTTAGACTGTATGGCGTAGTTAAAAGTACGAATTTGATGATAATATTGTAAGAACTATGTTGAAAAGAGCAACTAAGTACACGAGTTTCTTGCCGGTGTCTTCTCGGTAGAATGCTGCTTTACGAACTCGTGATAGTTTGTAGTTTTGACGATTTGTAAGTGTTTGTTTTAAGTAAAACCTTTGACTGTGTAACGGAAAGAGTTTGTGTACCTAAGTGCAAGGACATCTAGTGTTTAATAATGTTAAATTGATATGATGAATCTTTTCCGAAAAGGTTATCTTTCTCGATTTTAACTTAAGTCATTAAAATGCTAGAACTATATTGGATTGTATTATTGAGCATTTATATGTAGATGTATGTGTTGTATCATGGAGCTCATACTCGTAGGTATGTGCAAGCTACCTTTACATAATCAGATTCCCAAAACATAATAGGAATTGGGAAAATGGAATCACTCCATGAGATCCATTTTCCGGTTTGATTTAAAAGACTAAATTGTCCTAACAGTTCATTCCTTTGTTTAGAACAATCTTCATGACGATTATATTTCAAAGAGAAATTAAACATTAGATACTTTAGTTGTCCTATCATTTAGCAGCTTAGCTAAATATTTCAAGCAAAAACTAGGAAACAAGTAGGCCAGACGTCACAACTCGAACTTTACGCGCATCAAAAAACAGGTATACGAGTATACTTCCCCAAAGTCGAGGCCAGTACTCATTCGTCACACGTGATAAGCCGCCGCGGTTGCCGCCATAAGTCACTGTTCCAGAGCCAAGCTGATGGACCATACGGAAACCAGGCTTATGCTCCAGTCACAAAGTGCATTTCCCCTTCACATGTCCCGTTGGAGGATTAAAAAGTACGATGTTGAAGTCGGTAAGTTATGACTACGCCATTACGATTCAAACGCTTTGCAGTTAATATTTGAACTTAACGTCTCACGTACATTCATTATGGCAAGAAACTATTTCAGAAAACATTATTGTTTGGAACAAACTAAAACTATATGGCTATATTTTTGGACATCATACTGAAAGTTAATGAATTGAGTAAACTGGAGATCGAATGGCATTTTGCTTAAATTGGAGACCTAGACCACGAATATAATGTGGATGTCCAAACTGAACTTTCTATACATAATTAATTCATTTTTTAAAAAAAATGGCTAACTGATGAGTTTCATGCGGTACTTCTTCACATCAGGTCTCATATCTAAGTGCTGCTAGGAAATAGTTTGATATATACAATTCAGAAATACGTAAAATTCAGAAAGAAACTGTGGTTACACGCAGCACAGAATTTGTGCACGATCTCAGCCCTGATTACTGCACGGTGGTGCAGGGCCGAACTCGTAAATCCTGCGCTAACCCCGGCCGGTCTCACGGACCGACGAATAATGTTTGCCCGGAATGTCCGGGAGTGGGATGTACAGTTTTGCAGACTAAACTTCTTAAGCGGCGTTTTCATGGGATAAACTTTCGATTATTGGTGATTAATGAGAATAAAACCTGTTGGTTTTTAATGAAAAGACGAGAAGAATAATAAAAGAGAGATGATGGAGTAGGTTGGGGTGGAAGAAGAAAGGATATCTCGTCGACCATCTGATAACTTGGAAACAGGTCAAGCGAATGATGATGATGGTAAGAGATGACAGACTTTGAGTAATCATTTCAGAACCTAAACACAGCAAAAATATTTACTGAAATTGGTAGTAAGAGAGGTGCTGGTGATGCGTGATACGCCTACATGCATTCAATTCTATGCAATATACATACATTTGTGCGTAACAAAGTTAATGTAAGAAATTCATAACACTTTCATAGTGCGAACGGTCTGAATAGGAAACTCTTTGCCGGCCTCCTTATTCCTCGAAATAAATAATCTTTCAATGTTTCTAGTAACATAATAGAAAAACACACGAACACAAAAATAGAAACATGTGATGAAATACTACAAAAAAATAAAGCAGCAGCAGAAAGTAAGATCAGCTTACTTTGATGGACAGAAATAAGAAGAGTGCAACAATGCCGCACCATTCTGCAGAGCCATGTAGTCGGCGATTACCTAAAACAGAAATAATAATTTGAATAAGAAGCAAAATCAGTACAAACAAGAAACAGGAAAGAATTCTGTGAAAGGCAGAATATGAAAGGACTGTGGGAGGGGATTTGTAGAGTCGAAGCAATGAAAACATCTCTGCTGAAGTAAACGAAAAAGCACAAAAAAATAGGCTTTAATTCTTTACTTCCATATGTAAAGAAGAATTAGCCTTTTAAACATATAAGAACTACTGATACCTCACGTATAAAAGCTTCGCGAAAAAGAAACTTACTACCTAGAAATAAAGTGCAGCTTACTTGTCCTATACTTAGAGCATCCTCAAGGGCTAAGTAGGTCCTTTGATTGAGCAGGCCAGTCGGAGGAGGACTTTGAGTGGATGAAGTAGATGAACCGAGCACTCAGACCGACCGCTTACGTATCGTGAGACCTAGGCTTTACTTAAATAGCTACCACTTTAATTTGAGCTTTGCAGTCCCAAAATAAGGTTCGGAAAGCATTAAGGAGCATAGTTGTATCGGTTAAATGGAGTTTCCGGTAATTTGGTGTAGCGCCGAGACGATATATTGGTGATAGTTTACTAAGAGTGTAATGCAGTAGTAGAAAATACAGCGTATACTAGGCATTACGCGGCTAAACGGTCTCTTGGTCAATGTTAATATTTTAGTCTGGATTTTGCAGAGGTTCTATCGGATTCCAACTACATAGGTAATCAAGTCTACTCAAGTTAAGCCTGTGTAATGAAGACGCCCATTTGCCATAACAAATACTATTTATTCTTATATATGAAAACGTATTGTGGTCTCCAACCCGCATGCCAAGAGTAGTGACTTAGACGAATATGTCCAACCTGGTGAAATGACTCCTACTGCAGTCACCAATCCACCTGCCAAGTGTGATGACTATTGTCATTTGGGGGATTTGGCTAAGATCTATGTCCAGCAGTGGACATTTGAAGGGCAGTGATTACCAGACGAACTTTAGGGAAAGGAATATTTTTCGATGTAAGTAAATTCATGCAAAAGTGTTACATTATGTAGCGATAATATGTAGCAAGACTTATCAATACCACAAAATCCTACAACGCGCAAGCGAAGTTTTCATCACGACTCGCTCTATATACGACAAACCAAGATGGTCCATCGGACCTAAGTCCCCGAGCACGATTACTTAGTTCGACGGAAATACTTACACTTTTTGTAGGGACAAGTCGGTTCCTACACATACAAAACCACAAAAGGAAAAGAGAGAACGATCAATAATGAATCAAACGCTCCTAAACGACTTAACTTCCTCAATCACCTTCCACAAAAATTCCGAAGTAACAACAGTAACGGTTGATGGGCGGCGCCTTTATTCGTTGATTCGCCAACTTTGTAGAGGCGTCGCTCCGGAGGCAATTAAACGCGAATTTGGCGGTTTATTTGTGTGCACGTGGATATTGCAGCGGTGCGCCGCACTCTACCAACTTGAGCGGCTGCTTCAGCCAGTGACGCGACATGCTTGCTTGTGGAGAGAATTAGTCATTTTACTAAAGCGTATGGGATATAAGGGAGTGACCTGTCATCTTTTCGCTCCAAGCCACCCACACCTGCCCGTGGGGCATTCTGACGAACAATAAATTGAGGCTCTGGCAACTGATCACGATTTAAGACGTACACTATCTATGAACATGGTGCAATAAATATATTCTATTCTATTCTATTCTAATTACCACAGGTAGGGAAGACGGGTAGCAGCGTCACCGGAGCGAGAAGCTACGCCCTGCAATCGCCAATCCGCCCAGGTAATAATGGGTAAAGCCTCCAGATCTTGCCGGTGTCTTCTCGGTAGAATGCTGCTTTCCAAACCGGTGGTAGCTTTGACGATTGGTAAGTGTTTTTTTTAAACCTATAAAAATAAAGAGTATTTTGACTTTGACTTTAGATATTTTACCAAAGTGGAAAACAACTGGATAAGCCTATGTTCAGCATGAACTGCGATAGGATGGTAACGTATAGTGATCTGATGCTATACCATGTACACATTAGTACGTAACTTACGTATAAGATCGTTAAATGTGGACTTCAAAACTTTGCCACTAAATCAAAGTTCAACAATTTAATATTTACTACAAATCTTCCGCCGTGCGGCAATTCATCGATGTTCCGACAACAAATCATCCCAATTCCCAGCGAGTTCAAGTTTTAAGTGCTCGCGTTTAAAAATATCACAAGATTGATAAACTTGTTCAAAAGTGCGACTCAGCCCGCGGACTTAGTTCCTACGTAATAAATATACGAGTATCCCTAGGGTGCCCGCTCTCCCCTCTGCGCCATCTTTATAAAATATTTATACAATTTATTGCAGAAAGCACTGAGTCCCACTTTTATGGCTTGCTCCAGAGATAAAAAATGATTTACACCGACTGAGTGGCTCGGTTTATTTTTAATTAAGTCGCCATAAAAGTTAGGATCCCCGGAAGTAATCGAATCTTGGCACTCAAAAGGATTCGATTCGTTTCGGCACGAATAGATTTGGTTCTTAAAGAGTTGGAGTTTTCTGAAGCAGGAAGAACAATGAATAGCTATTAAGGTCGCCCGATGAACATTCATGGAGTTTGATTTGGTCGAGGAGAATGCAGCGGCAATCGCGCTATGAATAAGTATAGATGCAAGACTTTCAGAGAGGGCGACCGGGTTTGAAGATCACCGGATGGTAAGCGATAACACCAGCCCTAATACACTTCAATACCAAAGGAATGATAGATGCGTTGCCGACCTTCTAAGCAAATGAAACGCTCGCTTCTTGAGGGCTTCTTAAGTTCGAAGTATTCGGAAATACCAATTGTGGAAGCTAATCAGCTTTTTGAGAATCCCAAATAACCGTTGTACGTGGCAAAAATTTCGCATAAAACGTAGCGTGATGGACCTGCACCTATTAAGATGATATGGATATAACTTTACATTCGTACAAGATGTACGTTTATAGAAAGTACCCTGTAATCGACATGCCCAGTAATTGAGTCCATATGATTGGTGGGTATGACGCATCTACTCATAAAAGTAAATGTAGAAAATTGAATAATCAATCAATTTAATCAATGTTAGCGTTGAATTGATCCCACAGTTTGTTGACACAACCAAGTAGTTTAATTTAAAACCGCGCGCTGTCACAAATATTTACGCACACGACAATCGAGGCTTGAAAAAATTATTATAGCACCTCATTAAAATACAAAAGGCGGAGCGCGCTCAAATGAATGTGGAAAAAAGTCGGCCATGTTTTATGCATCAGTCTCAGGTGCCTAAATTAAATTTGGAAATGCAAATGTCAGTCAAAAGTCGTGGCGGGAATTACGGCAGTATCTCAGCGTCTTCATATCACGTTTTGCGCCCCCTCCACATGCCCCCTTGAATTTTTATGTGAGTCATCGCCGAATTATGGTCGCCATTTATTCGGTTTAGTTGGAACGTAAAAATGAATATTTTTAGGTGTTCATTCACGCACAGCTTCATTATCTAAATACTTTCGAAATATTAAATTTTGTCCGTCGAGGTGTTAGATATTCATTACTCCCACTACAAAGGAATTCCCGCAGGATCGCTTAAGAGAGCTTATTTATAATTTCGAAGTAGTTTTCAAATTAATTCGCGGCTACTCGGACATTTATTAAGAATCCTCGGCGCACGTTAATACTGAATAATGAGAAAACTTTACTTATTTCTGTACCTTTTTGTAATAATATTTCCTAGAAAAAGATAATTATAAGATTCCTGTCTATGTAATAAATAATAATTTAATAACTGCTTTTGATTAATTCTTGTCTTGGTAAATAATTTACGCGCCTGATACTAATTAATTAAAGCGTCTAATAAATCCAGATGTGAAAAGCTTGTTTGTTAAGCCATGCTTTGCGTCTTTGGGCAAACCGACGACAAGATTGAAATTCATAAATTAATTAGAGAAGAGTAGGTATTCATAGTCGTAAGCCGGCCATAGTAGCCAGTCTTTATTGATAATGTCTCAATATAATGCGTGTATTTGACACGCTGTGTCGAGACACTATAAACAAAACACAGTCTTAGACTTATCACTGTCTCGCAGAATGCGAGCATCGCTCGCCAGGTCTCCTTCGACGCCGTCATCCGCCGCAAGAGTTGCGGCAGATCGAGGTCCTGTGCGACAGTGACGAGGACAGAGCGCTCATTGGCCCAGGCAGGGCAATGCCGAAGCGTATGCTCTGCCGTGTCCTCCGAGCCACTGTCGCAGTGACGGCATAGAGGATCAGGCTCTCGCTTGATCCTCTATAAGTACCGGCCGAAACATCCAAGTCCCGTGAGGACCTGGGTCAGCCGGTACGTCACCACTCCGTGGGGGCGCCGCATCCACTCTTCCAAAATGGGGCCAATGGCCTGAGTGGTGCGGCGCCCCCACGAGGCATGCTTAGATCACAAACACAACAACACTTACTTAGTAGTGGTAATTATAATTACAAAGAACTTCAGTATTCACATCCATTACTATGTCTATACCTGCCTATCAAAACTTTATCAAACCAAAAGTTCTAACATAAACATTCTCAAATAGACGGCAGTATTGCATCGTGAATATTTCCGACGCAAAGCAAACCGTGTAGAACCACTAACAAGACCGCGATGCTTTCGTCTGTGTTTAAACACGCTAACACCGACGGCGCCGAACAATAGTTAATGGAAGCGGCGCAATTAGTTGCCGCGTCCAAGTCCGCCGGACAGCCGCTGTCCGGCAACTGTTTACATCGGATACTATTCAAGTATTACCTAATACAGACGCGGCCTTACCTGCCGAGAAGAGCAATAATGTTATTAATGAACATAAAGAATAATTATGGCCTGAAAACTCACCCTGTGAAACTACCTTAGTTTCGTTTTCATTTAAGTCATGAGCACTGAGCAGTCAATTTAAGTCTAATAAAGATTCACAAGAGACGGAGAGAGCTATTTGAATGATGGTTAGGTACTAAAAAAAACACAGCTCACTAGAGCTGTGTTTTTTTTTGTGTGTTAAAGCTAGAGATAAATTTTCTTCATCACACGAAACAACATGTACATTATATAATATATTTCAACTTACGACATGCATTCGTATTGAAAATGAATATATCATACAGGTTTAAAATGAGACATTCGGATAGTATTCCAAGTACATGATACCAGCAAAAAACTCGTGATATGATAGACTTACAAAGACACTGTAGAATCGAAGTTTACTTGACTAACACATAGACTTCGGAATATAACATAGGTGCCGCCACAAATCATTGTAATACGTCGTCTTTCAATATAAATTATACATCATGTATCGAGTGCCATGTCAAAACGACCCTTAAATAAAAGTATCTGAGTATAAGACAAAATGTATTATGTCCTTATCAATGTCAATAGGCTCTGGCAAACCGACTGGTGGCGGTAAAACCATCACGATAGAAGGCGTAGCTAAATATCACAGCCGATGACGGGCAGCAGTGTGATCGGAGCAAGAAGCTACGCCCTGCGATCGCCAACCCGCCTGCCCAGCGTGGCGATTATGGGTATATCCTCCAGAAGTTTGCCCTAGGCGGCGAACAACTGGAGAGGCCTATATCCAGCAGTGGACTGCAATAGGCTGATGATGATGAGTATAAGAGAAAATGTATTATGTCCTATTAAATGTTAATAATTAGACGCATCAACCTTGATTCGCCTACGCTTAACCGGTGAAGCCCCGGCCGCGTATCTTAACCACACCAACTAGTACAAACTTGTAAACTGGAAGACGCTTCACTATTCATGATAAGATTACTTGCGAGAACAGGTGCGCCACTACTCACCGCTGGGCTTGCTAATTGTATTTCCTTTAACTAAGCGCGGATATAGTGTGTTATTATCAGTGTTAATCACTGTGATCTTCTTGTAGACATTGAAGATGATATGCATAACTACGTATATATAGGCTTGATTAGTTGAAAATGTTCGTGAGTTTCCGGATTTAGAATAGAATAATTATTTCCAGGGTCAAAATATTTAGACATTATATGTATTTAGTCTGTATTTTAGATTGTAAAAAAACATTAGACACGTATTTTTTCTATTAAACAATAAATAATAAAGATACGGAGGCTTCAACATTTAGGAGTGGTCATTGACACCATCCCTTGCGAAAAATGCCACGAGGAGTGCCGTCAGCCGTGACTTTAGCGGGCTATATCTTAATAATCCAAAAGACGGACTAAGCAATTAATTTTTTTACGGCAACAATCCTTTTGTCCAACCCATCTCATCTCATGGGTTTCGTAGATGACGACGAAGGAAAATTAAGAAACGGGCAGTTACGTTTACTTGGGTCCAGGCAAAATCTACTGGGGTCACCAACCCTTTTAGTACTGTCAAGCGTTGCTTGACTATTTATCGTTTGGGGATTCCAATGTCACGTTTACAGGCTGATTATGATTAATTCGTCATCATAATAAAGGAAGTTTCTTGCCAGTATTTCTCGTTAAGAGCAACCTTCCAATTGCGATAGAGTTATTCACAATTACATTGACATAACCATTTACATAATCTAAAATTTAGATCTAAATTATGAGGCTTTGAATAGAAATGAGTTGCAGCATTCAAAATAACCGTTACAGATTGAAATGGCTTTGTTTAAAATGCTATAACAATCAAAATAGAAAGCCGGCGACATTGTGGTGAGCTAGTAAATAAATAATATGCCAATCGGGCATCCGTCAACCGAGTCGTGTCGTGTGCGCCAAACTGTGGACTTGCCAAATTTTGGTAGAATTTTTTAGTTTCAGGTTCCACTTTGATGTATGCGGGGATCCGCAATACTGCACCAAATACCACGATACATCCATTCGTCCGTCCCGTTGTTGGAAACTTTTAGTTTTTGTTCGTTGGGATGACCTGTCGCTTTTGTTATAGAAGCGTGGGCACTCTCCTGCTACAAAATCAAAATTGGAAGCTAAATAGGTTGTGCTTCCGACCATATTCTTAGAGATTATTGATATTATAAGTTTGTCCAATAGTTACTGTTTTTTTTTACATAATTGGATGTGTAGCGCTTCACCCCAACTCCTGATTTTAAAGAAGAAGATCCATTACAACATACTCTCTAATCGTTTTGACTTTGAAAGTCGTGAATTTTTAACCGACTTCGAAAAAAGGAGGAGGTTCTCAATTCGTCTGTATGTATAATATTTTTTTTTTTTTTTTATGTTTGTTCACCGATATTTCCGTCAATTATGGATGGATTTCAAACATTTTTCGACAGTTCGACAGGGGACACTTCCGAGGTGGTCCCATTATCACCAAGTCAGGATCTGATGATGGGATCCTGGAGAAATTGAGGGCAACAACCGAAAATTGTATGCTTATATGGTGTTTTTGTTAGGTAATCATATTTTACTCAGGTATATGCTTCCGGGCGTCAACATCTGGTGCTGATGATGAAGCCACAGAACTCCTTAACGGTTAGGAGTTAGGGTACAATACTGACTTTGGTCGATATTAAACTAGGTAGTAAGTATGTACTTTTGCAGGGCTAATAGGGCAGGTGATTTGGTAAGTGATACGCTTGATTCTAGATCGCAAAGTCTTCACTTGACTTAAAGCAAAATTTTTCATTCCTAAGTAAAACTCTTAAGGACATTAATTAGCCTTTATTCAAGGTCACAGCACATTAACGCAACTAAAAATAGAGAAATAAAATTATTTTTAAGAAAAAAATTAAACCGACTTCAAAAAAAACACAAACGACCAAAACTAAAAAGCGATAAATAACGTAAGTAATTCTATCCTTAATACATAATTATTTAAATATTACAATTATCACTTATTTTTGAAGTCGGTGCCAGCCAAACAAGAAAATGTATATTGTCGTGTGGATTTGCCGGCCGCGCGCGTCATACAACAACAGTCTACGTTAGGTACCGAGAGGCTGGCACCGACTTCAAAAATAAGTGATAATTGTAATATTTAAATAATTATGTATTAAGGATAGAATTACTTACGTTATTTATCGCTTTTTAGTTTTGGTCGTTTGTGTTTTTTTCTGTAAGACTTTTGCTGCACTAAACTATGAAACTCGTACATACACACCTAAATCCTTATGACACCAACTGAGAAGCTGAAATTTGAAGAACTCTCTTATTGCAATGAGGGGGAATGGAAGTGGATGGAAATGGGGTTTGAAATCTATTGTTTTATTATCATCATCATCATCAGACCACATCAGTCTACTGCTGGACATAGGCCTCTCCCAATGCTCACAATTTTGATCGGTTCTGGGCCTCTCGCATCCAGCACTTGCCAGCCATCCTGCGCAAATCGTCACTCCACCTGGCCTGAGGGCGTCTACACTACGTTTGCCGAGACGCGGTCTCCACTGTTTTACTATTACTGCAAGAACTCCGTCCGGAACCCTGAAATGTAATAGCTACAAAAGTCCAAAGTTCAACCGGGCACGCGGCCATTGCGGGCCGAGCGCGGCCGACGAATCAATTCCATTATTTACGCGCGTCAACTGCTCGCGCGAATAATTATCGCCGCGGGCACCTGCGGTCGCCGCCCGCGCGTTTTGATATTAAATTGGACGCCAATGGCTTATTTGGGGATGTAAATAAATAAATAACTAATGATAGTCCTCCCGTGGGTGTCGTCGAAGAAGTCGAAGGAAACATCAGGAAACCGCAAGCAGCGTTTACCTGAGTAATAAAATCTACTTTTTTATGACAGAGGGGGCAAACGGGATTGAAGGAGGAAGTTATCTGAAAGAGATCGATGACTAGCGATAAGACCGCCCATATTGTATCACTGATGTCTGTGATACCTTCTCTATTATTAATGTTTGTATTTTGGGCAATAAAGAATATCTATCTATCACCAATAATAAAAAAAATAATACGAAAAATAAGGTGTACCTGCACATCCACGTCTACTAAAAGTATAACTCAAAGTAAACAAAATTCACGACTTAATTTTTATTTGGTAGTCCGCTTGACGTGAAATGGTCCAGCTATTTCATAACAAACACAAACACAATGCCCCAAATTAGGACACAGCCAAAACGCTGTAGGGCGGAGACTCGAAGATGCAAAACAACGATATTCCCACAAACATAATCATGATTCAATCCTAAGTTCCCTTCCCCTTCATTTCCCGTTACAACGTAATTTTCCCGCCAAAATAAGAAAACAAAATGGTTGTTCAAACAAAAAAGTCCGTAATAAATTCATCGGATTGATTCGAAACATTAAATTTGAAATGAAAATTGCGTTGTCGCGGGACGACCGCGGCCACGCACTATGGTAATACAGAAGGTTCAATCGCATATCTATGTATTTATTTTTGTACCTCTATTGAGAACGAAGGGAAAAGGGAAAAGGGAAGAAAACTGGGCTCAAAGGAAATTAAATATAATATAAAATGATATAAAACACAAAATAAATACACACGCACCATGCACAAGAGATTGGAAAGCACACACTGAATTATCATTAAACAGAAGATAAACGTAAATATAAAAAAGAAGAAAAAAGGATGCGTGCGAAGGAGGTTGGCCGCCATGCGGCCAGTCCATAACAACCTCTTTCACGGGGAAAACTGCTGTATGAATTTGAATGAAGGGTTACAGTAACATAGGTTACATATCAGATTCACACTAGACTATACTCACGCGGGCAAAACCGCAAGTTTCAGAAACAAAAGAGGTCTTGTATCCTGCAAGAACCTTGTCGTTAACTTACGGCGTGAATGAGCTATCATCATCAGCCAACAAAAAAAGTAATTAGTCCGTCTTTTAGATTGTTAAAAAATAAAAGACACGTATTTTATCATTTGTAAATTAGACCAAAAATGACAAAGATATAGCCCATTAAAATTACGCGTGACGTCAGATTGTGGGAGATTTTTCGCAAATGAGTGACGTCATTCCTTTCCTAGTCTTCAATAACACCCAAAGAATAAGATGAGAGGTCCTATTCCAAATGCGGAAACCGCACGGATAATTCGAATAAATTTCTAATCATTAGTCCACGGGAGCAACCCCCCGAAGTTCATACAAAGCGAAAAAGAAGCACACAATCTTCTGTACTCAGTCGCTCTATGAATGAGCGCAGATCTCGCGTGTCGGCTGGAAGTGACGCGGGCGCGGCATCGCGACCGCTTTTTGCCGCGTTCGCGACAAAAACACACCGCATTCTGTTTTGAGGCGAGCGAAGAGCTCTTATTTTAGTGAAAATATCAAGATTTTCACCAAATATTCACATTCATTTTATTTCAACGCTGCTGCCCGTTTCCTGATATTCCCTTAGTCGTCAACGATACCCGCGGGATGAGATGAAGTGGTCCTATAAATGTTGTTGTAATTTTTGTCCGCGTGGTTTCCGGAGGCAAGCCTTAAATTATTTATTCACTATCTATAGGTGAGCGTCAAAATCGCGGGACCAAGTCTCCAATTTAAAATATAGCACATGTAATGTGGGTTTGTACTACATTTGTGCTATTTGTACGCCAAACCACAAATTTGTACCTCTAAAGGTAAAGGAAGTATGTCAAGGTTTCCCTGGTCCCGCCATTTTGACGTCAAAGTAGCGGAACCATCGGAAAGCGCTACTCGGAGGCAGGTAATTCAGACCCGAAGACTTAGTGCTACATATGTACTCGTATGTACTCAATTTTCAACGCCATTCTTCTTCTTCTTCAGCCTATAGCCCCCCAATGCTGAGTGTAGGCCTTTTCAAGTGCACTCCATCTCTTGCGGTCTTGGTTCTCCCTCATCCAGTCCCTCCCGGCAATCCCGAGCAAGTCATCGGTCCAACGCATCGGTCGCCTGCCTACATTTCGGCGTCCAGTACGAGGTCTCCATTCGAGTACTTTCTAACTCAATCTACCATCCTGTCTACGGCAGATATGGCCTGCTGCTATAGAGCTACAAAGAAACAAATATTCGTCGATGCATCCTTTCAAACAAACTTTAGCAATTATAATAAGTATTAGTAGAATTTTCAGTCTTGCACTAGTGTAATTGAACCTCTGTCGCGGTGTAAATCCTCGGCAGCGCGACCGCACCGAGCTTTTCGCACCAAAACCTCGCCACTTACATTACCTACCGAGACATTTTGTTTTACGTATCTGGAATACCAACTGCGTGCGCATTGCTAACATTTTTGTGTAAATAATTGCAGAATAAACAGTTCAGATTGTGAGAATTTTAGATGGGAAATGAAGTCGTTATGCAGGAATGTAAGGGAGCGACACATCATCTTTTCGCTTCACACCAGCCTCACCAGCCCATGGTACATCCTGCTGAATAACAAACGAGGCTCTAGCAGCCGGCTAGTGGCGGTATAACCATCACGATTCAAGGCGTAGCTAAATGGCCCAGGCTGATGACGGGCAGCAGCGTCAACGGAGCGAGAAGCTCCGCCCTGCGATCGCCAACTTGGCTGCCCAGCGTGGTGATTATGGGTATTATATAGTTTCTAGATGTTTGTTTAAAGTGGCGACCAATTGGAAGGCTATGTTCAACAATGGACTGTGATACGCTGATGATGATGCAGATTATCATATAAAAACACATCTCAATAACATTTTGAGGTGAAATGTCTTATACACACGCTTTGGAAAGTAGAGGTCAAATTTAACCCCAGACATGCCACGCTGGGCCACACATCGCCATCTAGCCTCAAACTAAGGCGCAGCTTGTACTATTGGTACTAGGCAACTGATAGAGTTAAGAAAGGATATCGTTAAAAACGCCAATATGTTATCAATTTCCACGAAGTAATTTGATAGCAGATAAATTAAGGCGTGTAAAAGTACCACTATATAGGTTTGATTGCAGGGCAGGATAACAAGCGTCATGCATCATGCGAAATTGCAATTTGCGCATCGGATGTACAACTTTAGGAATGACAGTAAGTGAACTTTGATTTAAATGACTTGGGAACTACATAGAAGTCGATTTGTAAGTGTTTTGTAAAAGCCCTATACGAATAAAGATTGTTTTGACTTTGACTTTGAGTAGGTATGACCTGACGAGGGCTAAAATCTAAATGCTATTGCTAGGTGCTAAATTCTGAGACTGTATGGTTTCCGGCTTCAGAATAACCCAAGACATGCTACGCTTTGCCACTTGTGTGGCCCAGCGTAGCATGTCTTGGGTTATCTTGGGTTATGTCGGAACGCCATCTAGCCCCAAGACTAAGGGAATATCAGGAAACGGGCAGAAGCGTAAAACCAACTGCCGTCACTAAGTGTTGATTGGCCAAGTGTGATGATTATGGCAAATCCCCCTAAATAACAATTATCAGAAGTTTATTATCTTTTTGAGAGGTAGGTCATAGCGAATCATCGCTCGAATTGAGCCGCCCGTCCGGGGAAGGACCTCCACCCTATAGAATACCGCAGTCAAGCGGCCTCTGGGTCGTGTTTCTGCCGGGGAGTAGGGTGTCCGGAGCTCGTGGGGGGTTAGGCTTGGGCCGGCATGGCGGTGGCAACTGACAGGTAACTGACCAGTTACTTGCCCGTTGTCACAACGACTTGGGCTTCTCTTTCGCTTTCCATCAGGCGTAGGGAAGCCATTATGTCGAGTCACTATAAAAAAAAATCTTTGGAGGATCCTGTGTCCAGCCGTGGATTAGCAGGCTGATAACAATGACCTGTTTATGTGCTACTAACGCGGGAAGGTACGCAACATCCAACACAGTGTCATAACATAATAGAGATTTTTAAAAGCAACCACAACACTCGACGTGCACAGAGAAATTTACGATTTTACTCGTAAAACCAAATCTATAACCGAGCGTTACAAGTCGCCGTGTTTGGCGCCGAGTGTACCGTGTATACACAATGTAATAACAATGAATGTAGAAGTAGGTTAGCGGCTAGCAACAAAGTAACCGAGTTTGTAGAATATTGAAGGTCTTTTATTACTTTTTATTTAAAAATGCAGTAGTTGACTTACTCATTTAGGAAATGGCGGTTGGCTGGGTAGGTATGCATTTACTTAGAAAACATTTACAAGAGTAGGTCTTATAAAATTAATGCCTACATTGACAGACTTATTCTTTTAGTAAATGTCGATAACTTCTAGATAATTTTATGTAGAACTAGCTGTGCCAGCGGCGTCGCTCGCGTGGATATCGGGTTTCAAAAATAACGGACTTCCATATAATACCCATCTATACCTTGTGCCTAAGTTTTAAGTTAGACCTCTAGCAATACATTGGTGAAAACCGCATTCAATTCTATGCAGTAGTTTTCGCGTAATGCGCGTTCAAACATACAGGTTTAAATTTCTCGCGTTTTACCAACACTTCCTGTCACTGCTCCGCTCCTATTGATTGTAGCGTGATGAAAAGTATCCTGCCCAGGAGTATGAAGAATAATTGTACCAAGTTTCGTCAAAATCTGTTCAGTAGTTTTTTTTTTCTATAAGGAACATACAGACAGACAGACAGACAGACAGACAGACAGACAGACAGACAGACAAAAATTTTACTGATTGCATTTTTGGTATCAGTATCGATCACTTATCACCCCCTGATAGTTATTTTGAAAAAATATTTTATGTACAGAATTGACCTCTCTACAGATTTATTATAAGTATAGATATGTATTAAGTAGAGAGAGATTATTAGAGGTAGAGGTAAGGGTTTTCGATTTTAGTAGTCCATCAACTTGTGCACTCTAAACTAATTTGGATGCATGCACGGATGGAGGATGTACCACGGGCAGGTGAGGTTGGCTTTGAGCGAAAAGATAATAGGTCGCCCCCTTATATCCCTGGTCATACACGAATCCAATTTTGTAACAAGGCGGTAGAATAATTTTCATTTCCATTTTTATACTTCACTTGAACATTCGTAAGTGCTTGTTTCAAGGCTATATGATTAACTATTCAAAGGTTCTTTATCTTCACTGCATCCCCTTGCATTGTGGCAGGCGCGGAAGGGAATGTCAAATGGGAGTGATTTATTCGGCAATCGATATGCCTGCGGTTTTGCCCGCGCATCCGTGTTTTCCTTGATTTCTGTACTGGAATATCGTAAGCGTGAGGCGTGCCATGCAGGCACCTGTTATTACACTCCGGTTAAATATTATTTCAGCGTTAAATTTGCTCTTCGCACAACAAAAACGTATTCTTTAATAAATTTATGGAGTGTATAATAATGTAATGCTTTTATTTGGTAGCTATTAAAAATACTATTATGACTGAAATCCGGCTAGAATGGCCGAAATCCGTCAAGAGAGTACAATTATAAACGCTAAAGTTTGTCTGGCCGGACGGATAGATGGCTAACAGATCTTCTCAACAGTCAACAACACGACTAGCCTTACAAACTCTGAGGGACGTCGCCTCGTGCTGAAGTAGAGCACATACGAGCGTCGGTTTGAGCGCAAACAGCGGTCAGTCCCGGCGGGTGCGCTGTTGACTTGATACGACGCAAGTTTATACGAAGGACCTTCTTGTGAATGCGCTAAAACCATATTAACTTTGCTGCTTTGTTTGCCTTGCTAAATATACGTAAGTATTAAAGCTTTTTATAAAGGCGTTTTTGTTTTAAACCAATGCATACTACACCATACAATAGAAATATCATTATAAAAGAGTAAAAAAATCATACAATGTGGACAATTTATGGATCAAGTAGGTACTTAGTCAATGAAATGTATTTTTAGGTAGGTAACTAATTTTGTAGAAAGATATGCAAGTATAACGAAAGAACGAAACGAGCGTATTCATATTTAAAAGGCCGGCAGCGACCCTAAACTCGAGAGTTGAAGAGTTGCGGGTGTCCATGGTCGGTGTCGACTGCTTACATCAGGCATCACACGTGCTCGTCTGCCACCTATCGCATAAAAAAAAACTAAATTTAAAAAGACATCTTGGAATTCGTAAAATACTAAAAGACCGCTATGTAATGGGAGGGCATACCCACTAAGCCCCGCTGTGTAGCCAGAGTGGGCAGCAAGTTGCAGAGACACGGGTAGCCCCGAAGCATACGGCCGCATATCTGCCTGCCCTGGCCAGCCGCAGATGATAAGCGGCTGGTAATCCTGGTCCGGGGAGGCAAATAGCGCTACCCTCGGCTCCGGGGAGCAATAGAGTGTTCCCCGGGAGGACCTCGTGCAACGGCGTGGCTGCACCCACCGCACCGTTACGCCCCAGTGAGTGGAACACGCGCCCGCACTAACCACTCGGGGTACGAAGAAGAGGCTCAGAGATCGTCGGTTTCTTAATCCTAAGACAACACTAGCTACCACTATACCAAGGAGGCGACCAGTTTGCGCTAACACACATATAAAACACGTATCAGTCAATACAAGGAAAAGCAGCAGCTCCGAAAACTTGAAGATCTAAAAGGGTCTCGACATGTCTCGGCAGCGGGCGCCCGTTCATATTGAAAGGCTAAATAGCCGGCCATAAAGGCGGCCGATGGGATTTGTATCAAAGGCTCCTTGTGGAGCGCGCTATTTACAATGCGTGCTCGGATGCAATTTGTTCCACTTTGACTGCGCGGGACAAATGCGAGGGACTGCACTCTTCGGTAGAGTTTTCTTGATGACCTGAATATAGAAATGGGTATTACATTTTGTGAGGAGGTATTGAATAGGGGATTCTAACGTTCTTATGGAGTGGAACGAGAAAGATAGTATCTGTATAAATAAAAATGGATCTATGAAATGTATGTGCCCGTGACTTGAACTGCACCAAATTAGATAAGTCTTGGCTTTATGTTCGTTGATGTTAGTTCGTTGAAGTTTGTAAACATAAAAATTCTAAAATAATGTACTTAAAATCATGTAAACCTACTTAATTTACTTACGCAAAATTCAAAATGAATTGGGAGAAGAGAGATTAGATGCATAACTAATAACATAAAAGGTTTTAAATGGTCTGCAGACCTCAGAAACCATTATTTGACTTTATTTATTAATTTAAATTGCCACCGAAGTTCACGTTTGAGATCTAGTAAATAAACAAGACACTCAAAATTGAATCAAGGCAAATCTATTGAATCAATATTGGTACCCTAAATGAGATCTAAATATTTCAGTAAACTGAAATTTAAGATTCTGCCTTCTTACTCTATTCGTCAGAAAAAATAGGGTGATATCGGTAATTAAGATTTATATTTATAAAAGCTCATGCTTTTTTTAACACTTTCTTTCCTTTTTCATAACGTGTTGCGCTGAACGCGTAAGGTGTAGGTCGCTACCTTAAACTAGTAAACTTGTATGTCCGTAAGCGTCCACGTTTCCGCAGCGTATACTTAAACACAATATTAGCAAGAGACTGCAACTCGAGCATCTTTGTTGGCTAAACTGCAGCCAGCCTTTGCAGAGGCACATTACTACGGTGCCTCAGGTGAGGTCCCGAGGGCGCGACGCATCCCCGCGACGCAAAGTGACGCCGCATTTGCATACGGGACGCGCATCGACCCGCCTGCCGACTCGCTAATGTATTACCAAAGCGTTGCTTCACATGAGAATGTAAGGGAGCAACCTATCACCTTTTCGCTCAAAGCCACGCTCACCTGCCCGGTGCATCCTGCCGAATAACAAACGAGGCGCTGGCAACCGACTGGTGGCGGTATAACCTTAACAATTGAAGGTGTAGCTTAATACCACAGACCGACGCTGGGCAGCAGCATCACCGGAGCGAGAAGCTACGCCCTGCGATCGGCAACCCGCCTGCCCAGCGTGGCGATTTTGGGTATATCCTCCAGATGTTTGCCCTAAGTGGCGAACAATTGGAGAGGCAATTTTGGGCGGTATAACCATCTAGTTGAAGGCGTAACTAAATACCACAGTCCGATGTCGGGCAGCAGCGTCTCCGGATCGAGAAACTTCGCCCTGCAATCGCTAACCCACCTGCCCCGCGTAGCGATTATGGGTAAAGCCTCGGTGTTTAATCTAACAAGCGAACAACTGGAGAGGCCTATGTCCAGCAGTGGACTGCAATAGGCTGATGATGACGATACATATAATGGCTCAATCAGCCACGTACGGCGTCGTAAGAATTTATCCTCATACCGATTTGCCACGAAAGCTGAATAGACGCGGAAAGATGCTTGATCAAAACGGCGAACAACTGGAGAGGTCTATGTCCCTACCGGCAGGTGAGGGAGACTTGAAGTGAAAAGATGATGGATGGCTCTCTTACATCCCATTTTTGTCGTATATTAGCTGCGAATGCGGTTACAACCGCTCCAACAATCCCTACCCGGCCTGTGCGTGACGCGCTCATGCAATATTTACGGCGCGCGCGTCGCTCGGTTCGTATGCTAATAGCGATGTCTGGTCGGCTGCGGAGACACGGCCACATCTGCGGCTTACACTGTTATCGGATCCCACGCCCAGTAGCGACTGCCGAACGGAGCCAAATAGATATTCATACCATTTATGGAATGCTTATAACCAGCGCAGTCACTTAACCAGTGCTCTTTTTGTCTATCTATACGACAATGTAATTAGATTTGTACTATGTATACTGAAAAGACAATTAATGTATAGTTTAATGACAGCTCATGTTAAAATAAGAATACATTCATGTTTTTTTTAGATTTAACTGCTACAAAGAGTTGATTTCTTTTTAATACTTGATGGTTTGTTTTATTTTATTATTATGTATTAAGAACATTTACACGTTTGTATTAATTATGATTAATTCTAATAACATGGTGATTAATTCTAATAAAAAAGTGAAGTCAGTTGAAATTAAGACTTTTCACAAGGTTTAAAGAAACATTACCGCCATTTTATTTTCCTTTAAGCTGTATGTACTAAAAGTAGGATTCAATTATAATTCTCAACAACTCAAAACATATTGATACTTGGGTACAAAATCTCATACTTCATCTTTAACGCAAGAATTTTTCACCAACGTAACGAGATTTCAATGTTCCTAATTCATTCCTGAACTAAGAAAAGCTTCTCGCAAGAGTCATCTCGGTTTTAAAATACGGTTGTTTGCATCGACGCGCGTACACCTACGGCAACCCTTCCGGGCGTCTCGTAAATATTCAAGGTTACATACGAGCTCACAATTTTTTTCTGAATTTACTCGACGCGAAGGGCGCGGGCCACTGCGCCCGCGGTGAGTGTTGTGAAGATGAGGTGACACTTGTACACGCGAATCTATATGTTATTGATTCTTGTCTGAAGAAGCAATTGAAATCAAGAGACATATATAATTCAATTGGGAAGACAGATTGGATAATTGTAGTAGGTAGGTAGGTAGGTAGGTCATCATCATCATCATCATCATCAGCCTACTGCAGTCCACTGCTGGACATAGGCCTCTCCAGTCGTTCACCACATCAAACATCTGGAAGATATACCCATAATCGCCACGCTGGGCAGGCGGGTAGGTAATAATAGTCTTAAAAAATGTTGTGTTTTAATTAAGTAACCACAAACAGCTCAAATATTCGGAGACTTTCCCAATTTCAGTTTGTAGTGTATATTGTATTTATGATGTATATTGTGCGTTCAAAGTAAAATAGGGATCATTGTCCGAAGAAACCTATTAATTATATTATCTTTCCGCTCCAAGCCAAACTCACCTGCCCGTGGTGCATCCTGCCGAGGCGCTGGCAACCGACGGGTGTCTGTATAACCATCATAATTGAAGGCGTAGCTAAATACCTCAGACCGATGACGGGCATCAGAGCGTCACCGGAACGAAAAGCTACGCCCTGCGATCGCCAACCCGCCTGCCCATCATCACCAGTGTGGCGATTATGGGTTTATCCTCTAGATGTATAAATGATCCTCCTCGGATTTTGCTGGGTGAGCGTTCGTTCCATCGTAGACTACGATATCGCTTACCATCAGGCGAATGGCAGTCAAGTGCAAACTCATTTTGAATAAAAAAAATGTTTGCGCTAAATGGCGAACAACTGGATAGGCCTATGTTCAGCAGTGAACTGCAATTGGCTGATGATGATGATGAAGTAATATGGGTTAAATGTAAAATATCGTGTCTATAATTTCATTTGAAAGACATAGATTTTTTTTCTCCATAGGATTAGTTCCAAGATGTAATCGCTGCGTTAAAGACTGCAGACGTCCCGGCATAATCCGCTCCTCTCGTAGCCAAATCCTAAATAAGTTTTGTAATATTATCATTGTTTTCTCGCCCCCGCCGGCTCCCGAGTCCTCTGGGATCTCCCCTCATTTGAATACACCCTGTTTATTGTGCCAGAGTTTTTCTCCTTTTCCCTGTTTTTTTCCGAATTATCGAATAATATTTTTTTTCTCCGCTCACCCCTGTATGAGTATTTTGCGTTCGGTTATTCGATTTCGCTGTAGGTCGAAGGCTCGTTAAAGATTTAAGACTAAGCTTTTTGGACAGAACCAGAATTCTGGGCGGTAATTTCGACTGACAATTCTCTCTTACATTGTTTTCCCGTCATCTTTTGTGAAAATGTCAAAAGATTTTCAGGTTGATTGTGTAATTTTTTCAGTGCGGTGACGAAAATAACAAATTACCAACCCATTTCTTGATGTTTGGCGTCGTAAGAGTCGACTAAGGGAATTCTTACGATTCTTCTAATTCTGATTTTCAGTATTCTTTAATAAAAAAAAAATGTTTTTCCGATCATATTTTGGTCAAGAAGGGCCAATCTGTAATAATGGATACTACGATCGATCGACGATCTCGTATTGAAATGCAGATAAGGGAACAAGTTTGTCAGACGAACAGATATCAGACGCAAGACCAAGGGCTTATCGCTCTTTTCAATCTATGTACTCACTTTATTCGTGACTGTTCGTTAGTTATCAATTTTCATTTTTTCTAAGGACTTGCAAACTCTGGAACGACCGCCCAATCGCAGTGTGCCTTAATCCCTATGACACGTAAGGACGTGTAAAAGAAGGCTTTTAGCATGGTTAAAAAAAGCTGTTTCCTTTCGGTAGACAGCGAGCAGCATGGCTGTTTTTCTGGCATTGTTGATGTCCAGAGGCGGCCTTTTGTATATTCTTTTCTAAACTTTCTGTCCTAAACCCTTTAGACTGGCCGCTCGTTTGCCACGAATGGCAATGAAAAACCTCTTAGCCACTAAAGTAAAAATGAAAATGAAAAATGCTTTATTACCTACTACCAGAAAAACATTATTATGTACAGTTGATAGTAGTTTAAACTTAAAAATTATATAAATTGCACAAGTCTAAGGAGTAATGAATGGAACAGGGGATTCCAAACTAGGCTTACTACAGTACTAACAATAAATACTACAAAAATTCCAACTTATAAAGCTAACAGTGCCAGTTTGGTGAGCAAGTTGAAAGTGTATGTGTATAAATAGTATGTAAGTAGGTATGATATTTAATCACATTTGTTTCTAAAGTGGCAAAATAGATTCGATGTAGCTTGCTATGTAGCTAAGTAACTTCTAGGCTTGCATTCACTATACTAACGAGCCACTTAATCCAAGGTTTAGCAGTAAGTAACCAAACAATCTGCATTGCAGCATTGTTCCCGCAAAAACACGCCGCGCCCGTAAAACAAATGAAGTGTCATTTTCATTTTTCCCCAAACAAATGTATGTCTAAATGAGCAGGGCATTTCCCCCGGAGGGCAACAAATACGGGCAATTAAGAGGGCTGTTAACACATAATAAAATGAGGATATCCGTCGATCGGTCTCGAGAAGCCCGTCGGGGAATCGGCCCGTCCTTGGGGAACTATCCGGGAACTAGTCGACTTGGGAGCTAGTTTTATTTGCAATACATTTTACTTATACTGTTTCTTTTTTGGAATAGAAAAAAGTGTATTTATGGTTTTGAATGCGGTAACTATATGCAATTGTATGGTCTTTCTTTCTGTTCTTCTTGGGATGTAAAGGAGCGACCTATCATCTTTTCGCTTCAAGCTAACCTCACCTGCCCGTAGTGCATCCTGCCGAATAGTAAACAAGGCACTGGCAACCGACTGGTGGCGGCATAACCTTCACGTTTGAAGGCGTAGCTAAATACCAGGCAGTAGCGTCACCGGAGCAAGAAGCTACGCCCTAGGATCGCCAACCCGCCTGCCCAGCGTGGCGATTATGGGTATATACTCCAGATGTTTGCCTTAAGTGGCCAACAACTGGAGAGGCCTATGTCCAGCAGTGGACTGCAATAGGCTGATGATGATGATGATGATTATGGTCTTTCTGTTTCTCCCTTGAAAGAGAAAATACTATATTTTTGAATGTGAAGACTCTGTGTATTGTTTTTTTTATAGCCAGTTTGGGTCAGTGGTAGTCAACAATGCCTCTGAATTAGTGAACGCAGGTTCGATCCCCTTAAAGTACTTACAAAAAAATTTGTATGCATGAACATGTCTGCTTATATTGTATTCGTCTGAGTGTTTGCTTCTTATATGTATTTTGTCTACCTGCCAGTCAACTTATGCATATCATCGCTCCACCTAGCTCAACGGCCCTGCACTATGATTATGGAGAACTATAATCCTCCAGAACTCGTTTACTTCAATAGTTATTGGTTCTGCGGCTGACATGGCCAGCCCACTGCCACTTCAGCTTGTTAATCTGATGAACTATGTCTATGACTTTAGTATTTTTTTTTTCATGCGGCAGACGAGCAAGTGTGATGCCTGATGGTAAGCAGTCGACTCCGCCCATGGACATCCGCAACTCTAACCGAGTTTAGGGTCGCTACCGACCTTTTAAATATGAATACCTACGCTCATTTCTTAAAGATCGTAGCTGTTAGTTCTCTGTCTGATAAACTAATAAGTTAATAAGATTAGTGATGAGTGAGTAAGATGCGGTGTTCCTCTGCGGGATGAGATATTTCGCATCAGGACACCGAATCTTAGATCAAATCACTAACCCTAAAAACAGATCACAGTTCCCGATATTGACGGGACCCTCCTAATTATTCCATCAACCTTCCCATTCCAATAACAATTAACACGTAATTAAATGAAGATGTCCAAGTATCGGTCGGGAGAGCGTCCCGGGGGACCGGCGGGAACTAATCGCCAGTGAAAGCTAATAATGGCTCGCTCAACTGATTTCGGCTCGGGACGGCAAACAAACAAACAAAATTGACCCAAATACTGATACATGAAAGGTTCACAATAAGGTATTGGCTATTTGAAGTGTTTTTATTTTATTGTATTTTAGTACAATAGAGAGAACTAATGTATTTGTCTTAGACGCGCTCTAAGGCAAATAATAGGCATTCTGGCTGCGCGATTGATGTTGAAAAGGGTTTTGGTTTACGGGCGGAACATGAAAATACTAGGCGATTATCCTTACTATGGTTTTATTTAGGTCGACATTTTAAAACTATGACTTTTGATGTGCGATTTGCTTTATACAAAGGATAGTTTTTTTACCTTGACAGTTTTGTTTTCTTTTTCATTATTATAACAAGAAGTTTGTACAGATGTTATATGGAAATGATAGATAGAGTTTTCACTAACTACGAATTTGTAGTTCGTTGTTTATGATACACTGAATGTTTCTTTTACTTTAAGTTACAAGAATAGATAGATAATAATAACGTGGTTACAAACTGATTTTGCTTTAACGCAGATTCTGTAAAGTTGTCGTAATGATTTAATAACTTACGATTGATTTTTTTATGTTTTAAGTAAGCTTCGCTACTATTTTTAATTGCGTAGCTTTTGTCTTGTGTTTTAGAAGCATTTGATTAAAAATTAGTTACACTCCACAATATTCATGGATATTACTTTTTAAAAAGAAACTATAACTAAAAGACTCCTGTGTTCTTTAAGGTTTCATGTGAGAGAACTTCTTCTTCTTCTTCGTCTTGATAAAAATTGACGAAACAATTCAGGTCGCAACAAGTGTTCTTTTTTATAGTAGCACGACATAATGGCTTCCCTACGCCTAGCAAGCGAAAAAGAAACCCAAGTCGTTGTGACAACAGACAAGTAACGGGTCAGTTAACTGTAAGTTGCAACCGCCACATGCCGTAACGCCATCACCAAAAGAAATCCGACCTCGAGGTCATTTAGCTTATTACCTGCCGCTGCACTTACCCGCCTGCCAGGGATGGTGACTAAGGCAAATCCCCCTAAGTGACAATTATCATTGAGGGGGCTATGTCCCGCAGCGGACGATTATAAGCTGATGATGACTTACTAAAGTACGCTTACTTTTACTGGATTTCCAATATAAAGCTTGTCATTAGGCAGAATGCCCTCATTGTGACTAGATAATTTAAAAGAAGTCCTAGAACAGTGTTCTGTTCTATTTACAACTCTATGTATTTACAGTGCGATCAAAAGTCGAGTGTTCTCCAAAATGAGACACCGTCCCGTGAGCGTAAGCGATATTCTTGGGGAAATATCGTGCAGGATTAGGTCCAGCGTTACCTCGTAGGAGTGGCGTCTATAATCCGTCGGAGTGGACAAATGTGCCGACGAGGAAAACGCCGTCACTCCGGAGGGTAATACGTGTAGTGGCCGCATTGTTGTACGGACAACATGTCTGGTTGTAATTAGGAGACGGTCTGGCGAATCAATGTGGACCTTATCTCGTTTTAATTAAATGATATTACGTGGCTTAACTAATAACTAGATTTTTTAATTACACAATATTTTTATCCTTGTTTTCGGATTTAGAATAGGGCCACCCCATATCATGCCATGGGTGTCGTAGAAGGAGACTAAGGGAATAATCAGGAAATGGTTAGCAGCCTTTAGCGGCAGAAGGGGTAGGGCCAAGAAGCGCTGGCTTGACGTCATCACCAAAGATATGAGTGCCAATGGACTCGCCACAAAGGGATGCTGACGTTCCTCCAAATTAAAAGCGGACAAAGGGCTTTGAGGCAGGGCCTTTGGAAGCAACCGGGACTAACGCAATGATGAATGACAGATGGTTAGCAGCCCTTAGCTGGGTATAAGCGAAACTTACTGCGTTCACCAACCCGCCTGCCGAACGTGGCGACTCCACCAAATGACATTTGTAATTGGGGTAGACCTGAAGAAGAGGAGAGACAGATAAAGATGAATTAAGGCTACAATAACAAACTTGGAAGAGTCTTAGGAGAGGCCTCCGCTCAGCAGTGGGAAAGGCTAGTTAACAAAAAACAAACAACTGATTTAGAGCTTTGTTCGTTTGCGCTGGTAGACATACAAAAAGTCAGGATCAAACCTAAAAGGTATAACAAAGCTAGACACTCGAGCGCAGATCACAAATTCGTTGGCAGTACATCCACTGTTCGTCGGTACATTAATGTTGCTGCACAAAATGAAATATGTCCCAAAAACTCAGCAAAAGCAAAACTCTGTAGCAAAACGAACTACAGAAAAAAAATTCACGCTACGTTCGAACTCGCTTCGTAAAACCTACGAGCCATCAAACCATGCTATGTCCGGTGTACAAATTGTGCCTCGCTGCGAATAAACACGGGGTGGGGTACACGTGGCCGACGCGCGACGTAACTCGGGGGGACGTCTGTGAAACATTAAAAGCGAGGCGTCACGTTTAATAGAGCGATGGACGTCAATTTGGACCCACTTCACGGCGCGAGATATTCGGCGCGGACGAAATGGTAGCGGCGTGAGGTGGGAGATGAAGCGATCGCTTGGATAATTTTATATTTCGTTAGACTTTCGCGTAGTCTGTAGTTCAAGAACTGCTAACATTGGCTGACTAGAAGCTTTGGGTAGAGAAATGTGGCGTGAATTAAAGGAGCTTCTACGAGCTTTACCGAGCGTGGTGCCTAAGGTTAAATCCCCTGCAGTATTTTATTTGTATCCAGGCAAACGCTGCTTCCCGTTTCCTAATTCCTTTAGCTGTTTTCTACGACGAAACGTAGATTATGTACCTATCTATCGACGTAGCCTTTATGTACCTATGTATCGACCAGAACCGGCATGAATAAATAAATAACTCGGGGCCTTTCACGCTGCAAGCGTTCCGCTACTTCTAAGCACACTGGTCATCACAGCCTATTGCAGGCCACTGCTGGACATAGGCCTCTCCAGTTATTCGCCACTTAGGGCAAACATCTGAAGGATATACCCATATTCGCCACGCTGGGCAGGTGGGTTGGCGATCGCAGGGCGTAGCTTATCGCTCCGGTGACAATGCTGCCCGTCATTGGCCTGTGGTATTTAGCTACGCCTTCAATTGTGATTGAGTTATACCGCCACCCGTCGGTTGCCAGCGCCTCGTTTGTCGTTCAGTAGGATGCACCAAGGGCAGGTGAGGTTGGCTTAGAGCGAAAAGATGATAGGTCGCTCCCTTACATCCCCGCACACTGGTCGTCATTTCGGAATGTTGCTTTGGAAAGACCGACAAGAAGCTGGACAGTTGCTCTCTCACAACTTGGACCTTACCAAAAGAGTAAAAACAATATAAAGGCTAATAGGCGCTGATCAAAAGTGACGCGCATGGGTCTTGTAACAGTGCGTGCGCGTTTTTATATTTCGCTACTTCATCTCGAGCGGTCGAGGCGTGTTCAGCACTTTAAGTTCTGTGGTCGCATCTTATCAGCTTCAGTCAGTTAAGTGGCTGAGTATGACTTGTGACAGTAGTCAGAGAGAGGCGAAACTAGAGTCCAGGGGCTATATTGATGGAGTCTCTCCATCTTCTAGCTGCCTTGTTGACACTTACAGACCTAATTGTGGTGGAAAGTGCCATCTGAGGAATCATCATCATCATCAGCCTATTGCAGTCCACTGCTGGGCATAGGCCTCTCCAGTTGTTCGCCACTTAGGGCAAACATCTGGAGGATATACCCATAATGTCCTAACAATAAAGAATACATAAAACCACAAATCATTAAATTTAGTGCGGTCGAAAGTTAGGAGAGCGTACGTGCATTTCGAAGATCCATTTTTATTTATATAGAAGAAGTTTTATGAATGATTATTAAAATAAATAATTGAAATTCTAAGTAAGTGTAACTCCAAAATAATCAATTCATATATAAAATGTGGTCTACAATTCCAATACCTCTTTGAACCATCAATTCAGCTTTGACAGCTTTCTCTAAACCCGAGGTATTATTTCTGAAGACAAATTCTAAGCATTATTTAAATCTCTATATTATTCAGGCATCAGTTACATTTATTTGACATTAACGGAATATTATAATTTTAGTACGAGTGCTTAATTGAAAATTTATTTGGATCACCGAGCCATATTTTTAACATTTTGATGAAGACTATAAACGATATGTACCTATGTGTAATATATTTAGTTACATTCTTCCAATAGTAGGACAGCATAGGTCAATAAAGAGGAAGTATTTTGGAGAATATAGGTAGTTCCACCCAATGACAAAAAAATAAGTCGTACGATATTGGATGAGTTTAAATAACCTAACCTAAGACAGTAACCCAAACTAGGCTTAATTTTATACAACTGTCTCGTAGATAATTAGACAATTGATAAATATACGTACGTACGTGTCTGGGTGTTTATATTTGTATTTAAGTATTTATTTGTGGTGCCTTCATTGTTCTGATACCCATAACACAAGTGCTTACTCTACTTACTTTGGGATCGGATCAATGTATGTGATGTTGTCTGATATTTATATTTATGATATTTTTTATATACTTAGGGATTTTTTTGAAAAGAAACACATAATTACACATAGGAAACAACTAGTCCGACATAAACATACCTACATATTCAAGCACACAAAAGTGTGTATTGTTTGATGAGTATCATCAAACAATACACACATCATCATCATCATCATAATAACATATACTCACAATAGTCATAGTATATTAGGCATGTTAACTGTTCCAATATCTAACATATCTTTTAAGATATTCAAATATTAATTATTAGTTAGCTCGTTAACTAAAAGCTAACTTTCAAACGTATCAACTAGAGTTGTAGTCACAGAGAATTAAACGTCTCGAAAACGCTTTTTCATTAAACTAATGAATAACCTTTTATAGTTTTCCTTCACGTATCCTCTACTTTACAAGTCGTTAAAGTAATTGTGACCCATATTGCTCAAGTTAGCATACGTTTTAGCGCATAACAACACTTGAAGTTAACAGGACCTTATCTCAATGGATATAGGAGTCAACTTTACGCAAAATTTTGGTCCGCCGTTAAGTTAACACTGCAATATAGTTAGGGACGGGTCGAAGGAGCAGTGATGAGTATTATGATGATAAATGAAGATAATAATTATGTTTTATGACTGACCGACCATATCGTAATTTACCATAGGTACTACGAGTATAATATATAAACCGTGGCGTTAATTATTTCTTATATTACTACTCTAGAAATTGAAACTGTCTTTACTGAAACACAATATGGTTTTTCAAATGGATTTTTACCATTTATTGTATACGTAATGTTTTGTTTATTAAGTCTAATGCAATACAGCTCTTTTTATATTACAAAGAAAAATGTCAGATGTAAACTTTGTTTAAAAAAGCTTAAAAGTCCTGATACAACATTGCGCAAAGTTCCTTCTTATAATAATAAATTGTAATGGATTTTTATTTCAATTTAGCACTGATAGACATAACAAGACATTAGTCAGAGCGTGAGTACATCATAAAAATAAAAGGTCTTCGTAAAATTTAAGAATTTTCATGTAGCAGAAAATAATAAATCAATTATGTCACATTTGGGCGCGCATCAGTGACAGCGAACCAGTAACCATGAATGATTACGTCGTAAAAATTAAGATGCTCTCGAGTAAGCTCTTCTATATGAGGATTAATATATTGGACATTTTAACATTACGTGTCTTTGAAAATCTTTACTTCTTTACTAGGACACGTCGTAAATTTTATGTTCTTTGTAAAGCTTAAAACAAACCAGCCAGCTCTGCGACTGCAGATGATTGACAAATCATGAGACCTTTTAAGAGAGTTTTTAAGACCAAGTTTGGACTTGCGAGCCACATATAACCTCATGCTCGTGTCTAGCATGGGTTTCCATTACCAACAACGTGGAGGGCATATTTTATTTGCCAGGAATATGCTTTAAGGCTTCCCTGCCGTTCGGAGGAAACGACGGAGTTTGTTGAACAGCGCCGCCCTAGATATTTCATTTGTTTCTAGAGGGGAATGCATTAGGCACCGTCATGCCACCTCCGGGGGGAGGTGACAATATGGTGTGTGGGACTCACATCTCCCAAAATGGGAGGGCATACCCACTAAGGGCGGCTAAGAGTCTGCCTAAGAGGATGTGGAGCCAAAGAATACCCACTAAAGACTCCGGCCCTCTGTCAAGCGTCATGTAGCTTCGTCGATCCTAGGAGGCCTATGCGACCATGACAATAATTACAGACCTTAAGGTCTTAGAGTTCAGGGCTTAGGTCCTAGTGATGTAAAGTAACAGTTCCAATATCACGTGACAAGTCACTGCTACTCATGCTAACAGCACTAGTTGGCAGGCGCCGCGCGTGTCCCGCATACTACGACCGCTCGTTCATCACCGCAACAGTACAGACCCGCTAATTACCTGTGTACTTTACATTCTGCTCACTTTACACTCACTGTTAGAATACCTAGGCTAAGTCTAAAGGCTAGTTTTTGTGCTAGCCGTTTAAGAAATTATGATGTTTAATTACCTCTCTTTGGCCACCTTACTTAAGTTAAACATACATAAATAATAATAAATAAATATCAAACATACTTCATATACATTGCACCGATTCCAAAGTAAGTAGCTTAAGCACTTGTGTTATGGGTGTCAGAACAACGAAGGTACGTACCACAAACGCATACTTGAATATAAAATATAATAAACACCCAGACACGGAACAATCACAAATGTCCAGCACACGAATGTTTGCCCCGAGTGGGAATCGAATCCATGACTCTTGGTTGAGATGGCAGGGGTCATTACCAATTGAGCCATCAAGCCAGTTATAAGTCGAGTCGTAACTGTTTTTTTTATAGTAGCTCGACATAGTGGCTTCCCTACGCCTGATGGAAAGTTTTGGAAGCTTGAGGGGAAAAATATTGAACATAAGACTTAACTGTTTTTGGATTCGAATCCCTATCCACAACACAGCACAGTTACCGCTTGCTATTAGTAGACTCTCGTCAAATCTATTCTAGACACAATAGATTTTGTACTGAAATTAAATGAAATGAAAATACCTTTAGACCTAAAATAAGTACAATGATCGTCAAGTAAAAAGATTATGCTACCGCCGTGTTCGGAAAGTGGATTCTACCGAGAAGAACCGGCAAGTATTTCGGTTAGTTTGAATTCAGTCTTATGGTTTTCAACCATAAGACTGAATTCAACCTGACTGGTTAAACCAACGAAACACACAAATAACAGAGTGTAAAGCTACTATAAATAGCACAAAATTCATATTAAAGCTTCATATTTCAGTATTCATATGAAACGTTTGTCTAGGCCTGGGTTTTAATTTCATTATAATAAATTATACAACGCAAAAAATTATAGCGAAATTTCAATTCTCATTTAACGTCGCCTTGCAAATATTTACGTCGCCGTATAATGATATAGAGCGGTCCGCCCTCTGTTTCCTTTCATAACCGCTTTCCGATACCCTGTTACCCAGACAAGGGCCACAGAATATAGAAATTTTCAATACAACGCTTTGTCTGCAAAGACACGTATACGTAGTCACTCTCAGTGGGCAAGCAATCTAACGCTCATCAAACGATGTGGACCGGAGTATGATATCGTCCGAACAGAGCTCGGTACAGGACTCACGATTGAGACGTACAAATGTTTGGAGTGGGATTACTTTCCAATTGGAACGTGCCTACGAAGACGGCTGCGGATCCCAGTTATTTGAGTTTCAATTATCGACGGACTCTGAGCAAATACTCAGCGGATCGAGTTACGTTATGCATATTAGCGGACGATGAGCCGGGCCTTTTTGGGCGGATTTCGGAGGGCGGATGACCGCTGCAAATTATTGGGCACGAATTTTGGGATCCGAATGCGCGACACTTGTTCTGCTAGCTACATCGCTAACCGTATTTTTAGAGGATGTCTGGGCCGTTATTCGTATAATCGTATAAATTAATTAACTTTTTTAAAGTTTTTTTCACGCTCGATTAAGTTTACATAATATTATTAGGTAATTAGAATTACCATCACATCAATCTAATAAAAGTTGAGCGATAGGGTGTGCATCTTGTTGTGTCCGAATTTAGAATAGGACTACCACATCTCATCAAGTGTAGGTACTTGGCTATGAATAAAATCCACTGCGGTCACCAACCCGCATGCAAGGTTACCAAGGTATATCCCCCCCAAATGACAATTGTCATTGGCAGAGGCCAATGACCAGCAGTGTAAGTTCGGAGGCTTACGATGATGAACAAGATACGAGCAAGTCTTAACTTAAGATAGAACAGCCATCAGGCTGTCTATATCTATTGTCATACATCTATTTCTGTCTGTAGTTGTCGCATGTTGCGTTGTTTGGCTCAGTAAACAAGTGCACATCGCAGTCGCACTAAGTTCTCAAGGCACTATCACACGCACGGACGAAAAGGCGTTATTCTGGACGCGGACAAGTAATAATAAATTAAGCCAGATATTGCACATTTTAAATAAATTTATAGATAACTAATAAACTTAAAAGCATAAATAGGAATAAATTTCAAACATCATAAGACGTAAGTAAGATCGAAATCACTCATCATCATCAGCCTATCGCAGTCCACTGTTGGACATAGGCCCCTCCAGTTGTTCGCCACTTTGGGTTAATACCTGAAGGATTTACCCACAATCGCCACGCTGGGCGGTGGGTTAGTGATCGCAGGGCGTAGTTTCTAGCACCGGTGACTCTGCGGCCCGTCATCGGCCTGTAGTTCTTAACTACACTTTTAATCGTGATGGTTATACCGCCACCTGTCGGTTACCAGAGCCTCGTTTGTTGTTCAGCAGGATGCACCACGAACAGGTGGCTTCGAGCGAAAAGAAGATGTGTCGCTTCCTTACATCCCGAAAGGAAGTACCACTAATATTATTATACTTAAGTATAAGCTGCGGTGTTTCCTAATTGCTACGACATGTCTTTCTTTATCGTCGTTTGAAGAGTGATATTTCCTCACGAACGCATGGCTGATGTCTAAACCACAAAAATACCGAACCCTAGACCCTTAGGTCACTACTAAATTAGCCATCAGGCCACTCAAAGATAAATATTAAGTTATGAATAAGCTCGCAGAAAACGGCCGATCGGCTATCGAGTGGGGAAAGGTCGGCGGATATTTTTATCGTCTAAAAGCTTGCGACGAGTTGACAGCGCCTTCCAGAGCCTCTTGCCCATCTGCGATGCACTTTTACCGGACACTTTTAGACGCTTCAAATTAGATAGCTGTTCGATTAGACGTCGACGAGTTTGGTTCAGCGCTAGTAAAAGCTGAATCTGTCATGTTGAGGGTCCGATCATATGCATAGTATGTTAATACTACCATTTTGGTAGGCATGTATAATTATCCTTTTTTTGTTCATGTGTGTAATAATTTATTATAAGGACTATTACAAGTACCTCTGTACTACACTGTTTCTTAAATTTTATGTACATAAACATGTCTGTTTGTATTGGTCTGGGTGTTTGGTAGTTTTAATATTTATTTGCAAGTGCTGGATGCGAGAGACAGATCGAAGGGGCGAGCATTGGGAGAGACCTAAGTCCAGCAGTGGACTGATGTGGGCTGATGATGATGATGAATATTTATTTACAATAAAAGTACCTAAGTTAATTTATCAGTTGTTCAGTAGGTACCCATAGACAAGCTTCGGTGTAGTTTGGACCAGATGGCGTGGTGGCCAAGAGTGGCTTGTCTTAGGTTTATATCTATTTAGATTGTGTAAAAGCGATCTCATTTTCTTCACCACGTAGTGGCTTCCCCTCGCCTGATGAAAAATAATCCTAGAAAATTAGAAGAGGCTTAGAAAATTAAATTTTCTCTCTACCTAAAAGTTGACTCGATCGAGCGATCTCGCTTACCTGGATCGCTACCTACGCTAGTGATAAGACCGCCTAAATACCACAAAATGTATGTCCTTTTCTGTAAATGCTTGTATTTTGTGCAATAATGGATTATCTACTCGTATCTATCCATATTTTTTTCGATCTCATTTAAATACCACATACAGTAAACACAAACAACATACAATATCTAAAGGGATTTCGCATCGCTACGCTTTTAAACATTACATTAAAACCACAGCGTCACGTTTAAAATAAACTGTCAGTGTTGTACGTGATGCGATTTTAATATATTTGAATGCGGTGTGAAGCAGATGTCAGCCGGGGATTAGACGGGGATTACGCTAACAACGGGCCGTGCGTTGTGATGATAGTTACTCTGACCGCTCGCGCTCGCACACGTAACGAAATAAAATGTTACAGTTTGGTCTCATATTCATAATTAATCCTGTCATAATCACCATCACTCTATTGCAGTGGACTGCAATATAGTGATGGATATATATATTTTTTTTATAGTAGCTGGGCATAATGGCCATAATTTTATTTTGGACGTCGCAACGGCCGTGTCCGGTCTAATTTTGTCTTTTTAGTTATAATGTTTTATCTTTGTTTGTGTTTAAGTGTGAATGTGATTTTACTGTATATGTTGTGATGTCCAAAAATAATAAACGTTTCTCATTTCTTAATGGCCTTCCTACGCCTGATAGAAAGCGAAAGAGAAACCCAAGTCGCTGTGACAACCGGCAAATGACTGGTCAGTCACCTATCAGTTGACACCGCTATGCCGGCCCAACCACAACGACTTCCGGAAACCCTACTCACCAGCAGAAACACGACCCGGAGGTCATTTGACTGCGGTATTCTATAGGGTGGAGGTCCTTCCCCGGACGGGCAGCTCGAGCGAAGATTCGCTATGCCCTACCTCTCTCCTTTGCTGTCGAAATTATTAGAGATCCTTATTAATAAGTCAATAACGTAACCGAATGAATTTTTTTATCTGAAATACGCGAAGCAAAGCGAGAGCGGGTCGCTAGTTTTTCATACAATCAAAACTTTACGCGTAACTAAGAGTTTCCAGTGGGCATTAATGTTTGAATACTCATGATCCACTTAAGCCGCGGCGCCCGTCGGAGGTGCGCCTCCCATATATAAAGAACCGACTTTAGAATCACTTGGAATTCTGAAAGAAAATCGTCAAAGCTTTATATTGCCTCGGCAAAATGGTGGCCACTAAGTTCGCGGGAATATCCGCGTGTGGCGGGTAGTTACGATATGATAAGAATAGTTATATTGCGTTATTACTATTATCCTTATTATATAATAATATTTAAAAAGTAATCACTTCTATAAAGTAATCGATTTAACACGTATTTCGATAAACTGAGGTACATTAACATTAACGTTTTCTTATGATCTAATTACATTATTAAGTGGATACTTACAGGCTAGCGCAGTGTTGGACACCCCTCAGCTAGTTGGAGCGACACGCGTTGGATGAGTGTGGCTGCCGAAAGAGCAGAATGGCACGTTTTGGGAGAAACCCACGTCCAGCAGTGGACAGCCGCAGGCTGCAAATAATGATGATGACGATGACGTGTAATGCCTGATGGTAAGCAGTCGACACCGCCCATGGGTACCTGCAACTTTAATCGATTTTAGGGTCGCTGCCGGCCACATATCTAATCTATCTCTGGGATCTATCATCATTTCGCTCCAAGCCAACCTCAACTGCCCGTGGTGCATCCTGCCGAATAACAAATTAGACGCTGGCAACCGATTGCCCTGCGATTGCCAACCGGCCTGCCTAGCGTGAGCGATTATGGGTATATCCTCCAGATGTTTGCCCAAAGTGGCTAACAAGAGAGGCCTATGTTCAGCAGTGGATTGCAATAGGCTGATAATGGGATGAAATTATTCATCACATCACATCAATCCAGACTGTATTTCGATCAAAAGTAATTTTCAAAGTCCGCTCGTCGCTCAAGAGACTGCCGCCCGCTTAAAAAGTTTTGAACACTTAAGCCCACCCCCATCAGGTCTCGTGGCCCCGGCAGAAAGGCTACGAGCGACGTATGAGTGAGACATGTATTATTCATATCCCACCTACTGTTTGCGTCTAAACGACGGGCAAAAGTATTCGAAATTAAATTTGGCATGCAAACATCATTCGCCGAGTGACTGCTCACTGCAGTTAGCTTTGTCTCTGTTTATTATCGCACGTCTGGTATAAACGAGTATTCCGCTATTTTTTCATAGGAAGACGTACGCTTGTGAACGTATATATTTCTTTTTTTTTGGGTACATTTTCGCGAGCTTTGTTGGCGCTGATGAAAATATCAATTTCGTAGCGTAAGTTGTGTGACGTTGGAATTGTTAATATGTCTGCGCGGGAGTGTGAATTGACTTAGTAATGTTCGTTGCAATATCAAATTGAAGTATTTTTGTCTGTTATGAGAAAACATTTTAGTAGCGCTAAAATTGTAGCCCCCCATCGGGTTTTGAAGCTTGTTTTTATAATGTTAAGTCAAAGTCAAAATATTTTTTTATTTGTTAAGGTTTTAAAAAAAAACACTTACTTTCCTTAGCCTTAGGAGTTCCTTAGCCCTTTGCTGTATGTAGGAGTAAAAAAAATGTCTCTCGATTCTGTGGTCAGTATTTCGTAGACTAATGTGCTTAACGAACTTAACCAAGTGCTCGTGATTTAATACATGTTCGAACAAATACATTACCAAAAATAAATTAAAATATTATTATGTACAATATTTATAAAATAGAGCCCACAGATTCATAATACACAGCTTTCAGTACATTAAGTAAATAGTCATAAAGCGATCGTTATTAATTAATTTTAGGGGCCATTTCATAGCGAAATGTTTAATTAACGGCATTTAATAAACGGTGTGAAGTGCCCGGAAAATGTTTTAATAACAGATGTGTATTCATATTTACAAATTGTTTAGTATTCAGCTATAGCAAAATATCAATTATTTAAGGTTGGCAGTGAAATGCGGTAAGAATGCTTGGTAACGGTTCTATGTATAATTGTAATGATAACGCTTGATTAATTAGCTAGCTGTGCCAGTGGCGTCGCACGCGTGGATATCGGGTTTCAAAAATAACGGTCTTCCATATAATGATGCCTAAATTTTAAGTTAGTCTTCTAGCAATACATTGGTGAAAACAGCATTCAATTCCATGCAGTGGTTTTCGCGTAATGTGCGATCAAACAAACAGATATAAACTTCTCCTGTTTTCCCGACACTTCCCTTTACTGCTCTGTTCCTATTGATTGTATCGTGATGAAAAGTACACTACAACCTGCCCAAGAGTATGCAAAATAATTGTACCAATTTTCGTTAAAATCCGTTAAGTAGTTTTTGTTTCTATAACGAACAAACAGACAGACAAATATTTTACTGATTGCATTTGTGGCAGCAGTATCGATCACTAATCACCTCATAGTTATTTCGAAAATAATATCTAATGTACAGAATTAACCTCTACTATTATTTATCTATCGCTTTGTTAGATTTGAATTGGCACCTTACCTCTTCTTTTAATATTATCCTTTACCCAAAGGTTGTCTAAAAGAGACCTTGTTAAGACCGCCGAAATTGTACTTCTATGTATTTTTATCACCCGTATTTACAAACATTACTTGATATGAGGTCCCTCAGTGCGCGCGGACGTACCCAAAAACGTTACGATAGCTTACTATTTTGTTTGTAAATCACCTACCAAGAGTAACAAAATCCTCGCACCGCACCATGCAATTCACATGACGTCCCAACAAACAGGAATGGCTGAAAAAACAAAATCCCATCACCGATAAACGTCCCTAATCTGACAAGTGGCGGCGCCGCTCATACGTCAGCGGCCGACAGTCGCGACTAGCGAGCCATTGGCATTCGTACATGATTCATGTGTCGCAGTCATCTGGTTGAATCTCCTATTCAATTGAATGGCTAGCGCGTTCATTGAATGACGACATTCAATTAAATTAAATTTTAGCATAGTCGGTGAATGGGTAAAAGCCGACTGTGTAATGTTTAGTTTTTAATTTTTCTTTAAAAGTATAAGGTCCCGGTCCCGTAGTTGACCCTTACGCTCACGGAAAGAACTGGTGCGGTGATTTGTATTCTTTTCCATCAACACACAAAAAAAAACATAAAAGCGCATTAATAAAATGCATTCAACTGGTGACAAAGTCTAATACACAGCGAAACCTTACACAAACGCAGTTCAAAGCACCAGTTCTTTTGCACCGCCCCGTACAAAGGCCGCGTTTTTTGCCCAATTTAACATTGTTCTTGTTAATTTGTCCGTCTTCCCTGCAGCCGGTTAGCGGGAATTTTCCCGTTTTAACCCTCCGCCGGGAAATTAATACCAGGTGCCGGTGCCGCGCAAACTTTGCGTATAACACATACCTAGCCGGCGGCCGCTGAAGCTATCGACTTGGACCCACTTTGGTTATGGGCGTTATACGGCCTTGGCACTGTTGCACAACCAACAGTGTCAAGTTTAGATCATTATCAGCCTATTGCAGTTCACTGCTAGACATAGGCCTCTCCCTGCCTGGCCTGCAGGATATGCCCATAATCGCCACGCTCTGGGCAGGCGGGTTGGCGATCGCAGGGCTCCTAGCTCCGGTGGCGCTGCTACCCGTCATCGGGCTGTGGTCTTTAGCTACGCCTTCAATAGTGATGGTTATATGCCTCCCGGGATTTTCGAAACTGATATATTTTTAATATGTTCGTAAAAATGTACGTAAAACGAAAAGAACTTTCATTTGAAGTTATGTCGGCCATCTTATTTATTCGGCTAATTTCATTTGATTTGCATTTGCACACCATACAATTGACTTCAAACTAGTATAGATATTTTATTGTACAATTAGTCGGTCTTATCGCTTTAAGTGATCTATTCCAGACAACCTTAGGGTAAAGGATACATTACATCATGTTATATTGGTATTTCTAAGTCGATGATGTGACGTCCTCAAAATTTCACCAAGTCCGTAGACTTCGTAGCGCGTGTACCGCAGGTTGTAGCGGGTACCCCTCGGTTATATTAAGCCTAATTGCTGTTATTTTATATGCTCGAACACAGCGCTATCCTGTTTATTAACTTCCCTCTCGATTACCCTCTCTGAACCTCTTTAACACAATTACCGGAGGAGATAAAAGCAGGGCCTTTAAGATAGTTTTAGGCGTCGCCTTAATGAAAGTCAACTTGAGCATAACGATGCCCCATTTTGCAGCTACTTTAACAAAATGTATTTTGTTTAATGAGTATGAGTAAAGTTCCTATGATAATAAATAATGCTTTCAACCGAATTTTGGTTATAGCAGCCGATCTAATAGGACAACAAGAGCCAAGCATGCAGGAGATATTAGGTATTAGTAAGTGTGTAAATACTTCTACTTCGCTCTATGGGACAATATTTCGACATGACTGGGGACAGGTCAGGTGCAGTGCCATATCCCTTTCGACCGCACGGGGTTGTACCATAGTCAACTTGCTGATTTCGTTCGATTGTGTTTGTGATTTGCTTACAGAATGAAATTCAAACTCTTGAGAGGATATAAATAAAGAAGAGTGAATCTATATTGATCCTAGTCCTTCTCGATAGAAACAAGTTACCGGACTTGGGTTGCAGGATCATTTTTATTTTTATTTGACAGTTTATAAATACTTGATTTGAGCCTATGTGAATAAAGATTTTTTTTTTCATTTACTTATAATTAAGATAATAGGATAATTACAAACTTTAAACAGAAATACTGTTATTTGAGTCATTTTGAACCTACTTACATGTTTCTTTAATAGCTAGTAATATTGAGAACGAAAATTCTGATCTCTTATCTGAAAACAAACCGACAATTCCAAAAAACATAAAACATAATTCGCGCGTCACAGAACGCGACGCGCCATTCCCGCATATCGCAAAACACTTCGGAGGGAAAAAAAATAAAAATGCTGATTTACAACATTCGCTTAGGCGAGGCTCAAAACGCCGTAAACGGAAGGATGTCTACACACTAGAGCCGACGCGAGGCCAGCGGGCTTATTTGAAACGAACTTGCTTTTCTTTTACTTATGTGACTACCTACGGTGATATCCTAGGCGGCCTTGTCACCTGGGCTTCTGCTCCCCCGCCTAGAAATCGTTTTGCCCTTTGGCTCGTGCGTACTAACTGGCGGTACATTTAAACTAGTTGTATTTTAAGAGAGGTAGGGCATAGCGAATCTTCGCTCGAATTGAGGTGCCCGTCCGGGGAAGGACCTCCACCCTATACAATACCGCAGCCAAATGACCTCCGGGTCGTGTTTCTGCTGGTGAGTAGGGTTTCCCGAGCTCGTGGGGGGTTAGGGTTGGGCCGGCATGGCGGTGGCAACTGACAGGTAGCTGACCACTTGCCAGTTGTCACAGCGATTTGGGCTTCTCTTTCGCTTTCCATCAGGCGTAGAGAAGCCATTATGCCGAGCTACTATAAAAAAAATGCTGTGACTGCACCACTATCGGCAAACGTATTGACATTTCTGTCAACAGCAACAGCGTATTCCTGGGTACAAATAAAAATGCTGATATAAAACCTACTGCAGTCAGCAACCCGCCAATATTATTGTCATTTCGGGAGGCCTATGTCCAGCTGTGAATGATTGCAGGCTGATAGTTATTGAAATTCTATTCTATTCTATAAATGTTAAGCCACTACTTTGGGCCTCACAGTTAAATACAAAACAAAAATTAAAAAAAAACAATATGAAATTCAAAAACGTATTTCAATATTTTTCCATTGTTAACGGTCATGCCGCCTTCAAAATTCACCAACTCGCGACATTCAAAAGGGTTATGCCGCCGTGTGCAGACAGCCGAACGGCGATCGCCCGAACATCGCTCGCTGTCAACCCTAATAAAATATTGTACAAATGCTAGGACCTTATTACGGCTCATTACATGTTACTTTTTATAGACCTGTGGCGCGTTGGGTTAGTGGGATAAAGTATGGCAGGGGAGTGCCAAAGGAGTTGGCACGTTTTAAGGCTCGCGCCTAAAAAGGTGACTAAAAGGGTCGTATCTTATATTCAATATACGTCGCGCAAAATGGATCGTCAGCTGTGTGCAAATTTAATATCTATCTCTTATCATCTGGTAACATATTAATAAGGTAACGTTTTTGTTAACGTAGCATATAACTAATAACATTTGATTTTTCCTCTCACGAGTTTACGATCAGTTGATCGAAACTGAAACTAGTTGGCCGACAAGTTGGGTTGAATGAACGACTAATCATAATAGGCTATTATGACTAAAAATTGTTATTAGTTCGTCTTTTAGCTTTGTAAAATATAAAAGACACGTATTTTACCTTTTTTCATTCAAATAAACAATAACAAAGATACATGGCAACAGAAGTTAGAAGTGGAAGTCTTTGACGTCACTCGCTCCCGTAAAAATGCCTCACCGAGTGACGTCACGCGTAATTTCAACGGGCTATAACTTTGTAATTTTTAGTCTAATTTACAAATAAAGAAATACGTATCTTTTATTTTTTAACAATCTAAAAGACGGACTGATTACATTTTTTACGGCAGGCCTATTCTAAATCCAGAATGATGCGGACAAACTTACGTAATGTGATCTTTTTACATAATTACATACAGAAACACGATTCCCCACTAAAAAAGCTACAGCAAACCTCATTAAGCCCGCTGCTCCCACAAAACTATATTTCGGCTCAAACAATGCCTAATTCGGGGCGGAACGGAGCGGGATAATAGTGCAGAGCTCGCGGTAACATCGTTAAGTATGTCTGACGCCGAAGTTATTGGAACTAATTAGTGTCATGCAGTCTCTGTTGCCGGCTCCGTAGCTAGATTTAAACTCTGGAGATTAATAACTCGCGCTAAGAACGTTATTGTGAAGCCTGCTAATTGGGGAAGAAACATTGCGTTGTGATGTGAAGGGTAAGTTTGAGTGGAAACACCACCTATTATTAGTTTGGGAAGATTTTGTTATAGATTTTGGAAATAGGTAGCTACTATTAATTATTGCCTTGGTCGACTTATCAGTTTGCTTTAAGAAGAAGCATGCAGTTGCCAACCAGAATACCAAGGTATACTTAAACGGTTGTTACCGCTATTTTCACTGACTGGTTTCAGCGGTATAACCATCACAATTGAAGGCGTAGCTAAATACCACAGGCCGATGATGGGCAGCGTCACCGCAGCGAGAAGCTACGCCCTGCAATCGCCATCCCGCCTGCCCGGCGTGGCGATTATGGGTATCCTCCAGATGTTTGCCTTCAAAAATATGGGCATGATAAAACTGAATAAAATATATGATGTGTACCTATTACTATACAAACTACTAACGAAAATTGGTTTGAATGAGATCTAGACAGAAGTTTTTTTTTAAACGTCATAAATTAAATTACCAATTTTTTTTAATTCAATCAACTCCTACCATACCTAAAGAAAAAAAAATTAGCTGTATAGTGGTACGGAACCCTACGTGCGCAAGTCCGACTCGCACTTGGCCGGCTTTATTAATCCGTATCGAATCGATCAAATGTGATATTGACAGCTAACGATAAAGCATTTTAAAACTTGTATGGAAACGCTTCGCTCAAGTGTGACCGACCAGTGATATTAGCTCAAAGGCTGGCAAATAATTATCTCCGCGTGATGTCGGCTGGCGTTGTTCAATATAAGTTAGCGGCTGATCTGCGCCGGCCCGCGGCGAGCTATCGCGCTTTGTTGCCGAATTAGTCGGTTCATACAAATTTGACATCGGTCGGGGAACTCTTTTGGAAGTCATTTGGAGTGTAATGAATTGCGCCTTTTTGGAGCGTCTGTTGCGGGTTTGTTTTGTTTGAGCTTTTGACGAGATGAGACGAGTACAATACTCGTATTAATAATTAATGATTTAGTCACGAGAAAGAATTTAAATAAAGTCTTAGAGCTGAGACATAGGTTAAACGTTTTGCCAAATGAATGGCATGTATTTTGATGACGTATTGTTTTAGCTTATTTTCTTTTAGAACTGAATAGTTGAAATTGAAGTTGGATACTGCTAAAACTTATAGGTCTTACGCCGTAAGTACATTATGTGCTTATAGCTTAAGCTGTCAGCTGCTTTTCATCAACCATATTGAACCCTAAATATACTGCAACAAACTGCCAGTGACTTGGGGTCTAGCGTTCTGTTAAGCTAAAAAGGAATCACTACTATAATAGGGGAACCACCGGCTGAAATCATAAAAGGCTTTTTTGACACCCACGGTAAGAGATGGGTGATTATTTCTTGTCTATCACCTCGCGGATTAAACATTATTGCTTCTTCTTAGCATGTCGATGGCAATCTAAATAAATACTCACCAGTATTTAGCCACACGGACCGCGTCTCCTGTGACTAACATGAGCTCATCCCTATAGAAAACCGCAGCCTAATGACCTCCGGGTCGTGTTTCTGCTGATGAGTAGGGTTTCCAGAGCTCGTGGGGGGTTAGGGTTGGGCCGGCGTGGCAGTGAAAACTGACAAGTAACTGACCAGGAGAGGCCTATGACCAGCAGTGGACTGATGTGGGCTGATGATGATGGCCTTGCCAGTTGTCACAGCGACTTGGGCTTCTCTTTCGCTTTCCATCAGGCGTAGGGAAGCCATTATGTCGAGCTACTATAAAAAAAATCCCGTGTGCAGGAGAAAGGGCATGCCGGGCAGAATGCAAGGGTTAGGGCAGTTTAAGGGGAGAAGACACAAACGCAGACCAGGTCGGACTCGTCCGTAAATCCACATCTGCACTATTCTGTTCGATGGAAACACTATTGCTACAAAACGAGAACATACCACCGTCTCTGCTCTATAAACAAGTCGGTTTACAATTCCCATATTAAACAATGTCCCAATTTTCGCACAGTTCGCTCCCACCACACGTTTCTTCAACGTTTTAATTCTACGAAGCCGCAGCGCTTAGGTCGGGGGCGTGCTGAAATTCCTCAAAGACCGCATAGTGCGCCCCACCCCGCTAGTTCTGCACCTGATATTAATTTCCCTAAGGGCGTATAAATTTTGTCCGGAGATCGTAGTCGGAGACACACTGGGCTCCTTTATGAGTGGGCCGACTTCGATTATGAATATCGTTGGAGCGGTGGTTTGAGTTCTAATTCTTGAATGAAAATCGTTGATCGCTTTGTGAAATATTAAAGCTTTTTCAACGTTTAAGCGTTAAAAAACACTTTTTAACTCTATAAGTTCTAAGTTTTTCTCATCTCTTTCTTCTTCACTACATTCTACTTCACCTAACACATTTGTCAGTGTCAAATCTATTCTTCTAAACTAATATTATAAAGAGGAAAGATTTGATTGTTTGTTTGTTTGTTTGTATTCTATTATACCAATTTACTATTCCTCTTCAATTCCATATAGTACCTCGCTCCACTTTATATTTCAACTATCCTCTACCCTAAGGTTGTCTGGAAGTGATAGCTTATCGCGATAAGGCCGCCTAAATTGTGCAACAAGTGTCTGTTATACGTAGATTTAAGTCAAATTGTATGGTACGCAATAAAGAATATCTATCTATCTATCTAAAGCTATGTAGGGTCAAATACATACATATCTGATAACATGAGATACATTAATCTAACCGTAAAGTAAGCCTGAGCACTTGTGTTACGAGTCTGAACAACAAAGGTACCACAAATATATACTTAAGTACAAATACAAACAGCCAAACAAGGAACAAACACGGTGGTGATCGAAGCAATGACCCTGAGTGCAGAAAGCAGGGCTCATTGGTATGAGCAAACGCAGATAAACGCAGCCTTCTTGGAAGGAAATTCCTCTGAAATCGGACTATGCGTGATTAGTTAGGCCTCAGGATGTGACTTGATAAATAAGGAACTCAAATCACGTGAAGAATAAGGGGCTGCGAAGACGACCGACTTTTTGTGCGATAGAGTCTGCCTCTGAGACATTTAAAATTTTATCTAGGTCCCTACAGCTCTGCCGACAGAATGATTGATGTGCGTTGAGTCTGTGAAATATTCGCGACAGTTTTTGGGCGTCGTATACTGCATATAAATGCATCACATACTAAAAAGTGCTTCACGGATAGTCTGTCGTCTGCGCTGCCCGTAAAGAAACAAAACAATACCCAATGAAAAAATGCGTTCTCGTTACTTCATGGTTCGTTCCTGCGCGATTTGTTCCCAGCTACGAAGTACCAGTACGTGTGTAATCTCGCGCGCTGATTGTGGCCCGACCCGGCGGGACCTTTGAATTCGGAACTTGCTTTAAGGAAACAAAATGGCGCGGCGGTTAACTGCCTTTTGTTGCGCTGTTGTTTCTTTAAGCGGTGTTTGTTTTTAATAAGCATGCATTTTAATAAGCTTGGATTTCGTTAGGTACCTTTGTGCTCCAAAAGTTTTTTTTATAGTAGCTCGACATAATGCCTTCCCTACGCCTGATAGAAAGAGAGAGAGAAGCCCAAGTTGCTGTGATGACGGACAAGTGACTGTTCAGTTATCTGTTCAATTACCTTGTAATGAGTTACTTCATGCAATGCTTTATTTCGTCCACTGTCCTATCGGCTTACTTTTTATTAAAAAAAAAAAAGACCAGTAAGCCGATAAGACAGTGGACGAAATAAAGCATTGCATGAAGTAACTCATTAAAACCTATTATATAGGGTGGAAGGTCCTTCCCTGGACATTCAATTCGAGCGAAGATTTGTTGTGCCCTAACTCTCTTTGAAATGTTACATTATGACTTAGCTTTTGTTTTTATTTAATGCCTCCTGGATCTGATAGTGATAGTATTATTCGTGTTCTTAAATTTTAAAATTACTCAAGACATGAAACGCTGGGCCACACAACGTCATCTAGTCCCAAACTAAGCCGAAGCGTGTACTATGGGTACTGGACAACCGGTAAACTTACTTACCTGATATACTTATGATGATACTTTTTTTTAGTACATAAATACATATTACGAGTATACATCATCATCATCATCATCAGCCTATTACAGTCCACTGCTGGACATAGGCCTCTCCAATAGTTCGCCACTTAGAGCAAACATCTGGAGGATATACCCATAATCGCCACGCTGGGCAGGCGGGTTGGCGATCGCAGGGCGTAGCTTCTTGCTCCGGTGACGCTGCTGCCCGTCACCGGTCTTTAGTATTTAGCTACGCCTTCAATTGTGATGGGTATACCGCCACCAGTCGGTTGCCAGCGCCTCGTTTGTTATTCGGCAGGATGCACCACGGGCAGGTGAGGTTGGCTTGGAGCGAAAAGATGATAGGCCGCTCCCTTACATCACAGTATAGTATACATAGAATTCTTTAAGATGCGCATAGTCTGTTATTTTATTTATTCATCACTTACTATAACAAAACTTGACAAAACATATAAACAGTCAAGTACCAACGCAAACACTTCAAGTTGATTGTATTGTAAAGTAGTCTGCGAATCGATTTACTTATCCTATCATCTCGAAAACATTTAATAGCTGTAAAACATCCTTACAGCAGTGACGGTCTATAAAAATGCTGTAAATTCAGGCACTAAAATGCTTGATACAGTCTAGATAATAAAATGACTGCCAAGTATAAAAGAAAAATCTTAAAAAAGGGTTCTGTGAATTTTATTCTATTGGTATAATCAATTTCTTACCTATAGGTAGAACTCTGCTTTCTGAACAGTGGTAGATTATCTTAATAATGGCATCATAACTAAGAAAACATTAAAATTTTATAAAAATGATATTCTGAACAAAAAAATCGCTTTTCTGCATATTTTGGTTCTTTTCTGTTTTGAGTTACTAGAAAGACACACACAAATGCACATACATAAACCGAGAGTTAATACCGTCACACATAACACCCCTCTTTTTGCGTCGGGGGATAAAAACATAGTCCACTTTTGTGCCAACTATTTATTGAGTAGGTATAAAAGGTTTTTAATAATTAAGTTCATTAAATGAAAATATAAAATTTTAACTTAACAGAATTCTCCGGTCTTCCAGTGTAACATATCAATCGTACGTACACAAAGACAACATTTTATTAAACTTCCGTCCTACCCTTTTCATTTATGGAACCCTGAAAGGTGCATACCATTTTCTTCAAATAGCATTCATGTCAGTTTATATCTGAAACCCTCTCAAGTACATTACATAATAATATAGTACGCCGGCTAAAACATGGGCTAGATTAGAAATTCATGGATTGACTAGACAGCGAATATCGTTTATGTAAACGTTACGCTGTTCCTATTGAAATTTATAGCTGAATTGTAAATTGAATGCTTCATACACTGCACGTAAATTTGATGCCGAAAATAATAAAATACTTTAGCCTTTATAAAACATAAATTTTTGTAGCAATAACATTTTAGTAGGCTTGATAATATCACGTAGTGAGGTCACCTTGTAATAACGTGTCCTTCAGACATTACATTAAGGACGGTGTTTGACCACTAATATTATATTTTTTTCTGGATTGTAGTCATTCATATGAGAGTAAGTATAGTCATTCTAAGAAAGGTAGGGCATAGCGAATCTTCGCTCGAATTGAGCCGCTCGTCCGGGGAAGGACCTCCACTCTCTAACCATCACGATGGATGGCGTAGCTAAATACCACAGGCCGATGGCGGGCAGCAGCGTCACCGGAGCAAGAAGCTACGCCCTACGATCGCCAACCCGCCTGCCCAGCGTGGCGATTATGGGTATATTCTCCAGATGTTTGCCCTAAGTGACCAACAACTGGAGAGGCCTATGTCCAGCAGTGGAGTGCAATAGGCTGATGATGATGTCTGGACATACGCCTCTTGCCGCCGACAACTTGTCATCTGTGGGGATTTTCCTTAGTCACCGCGGCGCTTGGCAAGTAGATTGGTGACCGCAGTAGGTTTTATTTGTACTGGCAAACGCCTGTCTCCCCCTGCCCCTTAGTCTTCTTCTGGTACTCGTATGAGGGAAAACCTTAGTTTGAGACTGTTCTCCTCTGTAGGTTTGGTATGAAATATCTGGTACAATTATTTATTAGTGAAGTTATACTCCTTGCCGGACTCTTTGTTTCCGGAGACATATAATCTTGAGGTGTTCAAGGCGAGAGTGAATCGGTATTTTCTTGGTAAGCGTGCTCCATCGTTGGCTTCAATATCACTTAACACCAGGTGAATTGTGGCCAAGCGCAAACCCATAATGATTAAAAAAAAAGTCAAAAAAGTAATAATATGTTTAGACTCTGACGCCTAAACTGGGAATGGGTATAGCTTACCCTAAGTGTTGCGGAGGTCTGATGGCAGTCGCTCTGTGTAAAAGCTTAGCCCTCGCCAAATCTCTCAGTTTGGGAAGCCGACCCTGAGACAATCGGGAAAAAGGCTAGGATGATGATGATGAATGTTTAGAACCTTGTCATAATAATAAATGGCAAAGCTATATTACACATGAAACGAGAAAATTTGATAGGTTCAATGTGACTAAGTCCTAAAGTGTATACAATATTCATTGCTTCTGTTCTTCTAAAGTTTACTTCCCACGCCTTATAAAACTGTTTAACTGAACAGTTATCCCCAACTATTTCTGTCGAGGATTATGTAAGCAATTAAATATCGAAAAGTGTCCCCAAGTTAACTATTAGTTGCGCGAAGTTACCGAAGTTACCGAATTGTGCCGCGTCACACTAATTGAACAAGTTGCCGTATAATGCGCCCCACCAGTAATTAACTGACTCTTTATTAAACCACTTCAGAGGGCAACTTCTTGTAACTGCTGTGACTTCAATAGTTTCCAGATTAATCTTCGCATGGATATTTTTCACTTTTTAACTATTACAGTGAAAAATAGTTTTTCCAATAGTTTTAATGAGAAGGTGTGACAGACAGACAGGAGTTATAATATTAGTAAGGATAGATAGTAATATTTTTTTAAACAAAATGGCTTCCCCCCGCCTGATGGAAAGCAGGAAAGGAAGTCCAAGCAGCGAAGGAATATTATCTACCGTAAAATACGAGTAAATAAAAAGATATGCCAGCCCGCCTGCCCAAAATTGTAAGTACCTATGGATTCTACAAATTATCTACCAATTTTGTACTATTTCGCACACAAACTTTTTCGAATGAAACTATTTTCAACAGCTCTTATATTAAGAGTGAAAATTATGCGAGCATTTGAAGATCAAAAAGGCTCGGCGGGTAAGTTAGCAGAAGTTACCGAATAGGACTGTGTCAAAACTAATTGAACTAGTTGGGGAGTCCCATAATATTAAGTAACGGATACTTTATTGGACCACTTCATAGGAGAAGTTCTTACCACTGTTGCCAATGCTGGGTTTCCAATGAAATTGGCGGTTTTGTGTTTAATACGTTTTATGCTTGAATACTTTCATAATAACTACTATACTTTCAAGCATAAAACGTAGTCTACAATGGGGAATAAATTAAATTTAGCTAAAAGCATGGTGATAAGTACGCGGGGTCAGATAGTAGTAGATAATAAATATTATCCCGTGCATAGAAGTCTTCTCTCATATCATTCCCATTAGACATAAAAAGCCATTAACACAAGTAACAAAAGACGAACAGCAATAATGACCGGGCCGAAACAATAGGTCGGACGGTTGGCAGCAATCACGTAACAAGTAGCAACATAAGGGGACTATCGTAACGCGACGTATCAAGCGCCGAGCGCGCCAGCGGCCGGCCTCCCGCGGGACGGCGCTGTGTCACGACTGCACAGCGATTCTGGAGTAGGTTTAAGAGAGGTAGGGCATAGCGAATCTTCGCTCGAATTGAGCTGCCCGTCCGGGGAAGGACCTCCACCCTAGAGAATACCGCAGCCAAATGACCTCCGGGTCGTGTTCCTGCCGGTGAGTAGGGTTTCCGGAGCTCGTGGGGGGTTGGGGTTGGGCCGGCATGACGGTAGCAACTGACAGGTGACTGACCAGTTACTTGCCCATTGTCACAGCGACTTGGGCTTCTCTTTCGCTTTCCATCAGGCGTAGGAAAGCCATTATGCCGAGCTACTATAAAAAAACTTACTTGCGCTTTTCTTAGCTATGCTTCAGGTGACAAAAGTGATGGTACTTTCCACGCAAAGGAAAGCGCCACATAAAGAGGAAATACGACCAGCCTTCTTGGCAAAATGCTTTTAAGCAGAAATCTTGGACAAAATATTTTTTATTTTGATATAATATAGCCATTGGGAGAGGCCTATGTCCAGCAGTGGACTGATGTGGGCTGATGATGATGATGATAATATAAGCTTCAATATTCGCCATCCTGCACAATCCTATCTAGTTGATGCCGGCCGCCCTGCGCAGATCGTCGCTACATCTGCCAGTTGTCACAGCGACAAGCCCAAGGGCTTCTCCTTGGCTTTCCATCAGGCGTAGGGAAGCCATTATGTCGAGCTACTATAAAAAAAAGAAAGTTGGAATATTCAATCCGTCCCCGCTACCTCCTATCACACGACTCCCGCCGACCCCAGACAATAAATGAATGGCAATCGCGAAGAGATTATAGCAATTGAGAAGGGCCGAAGTTCGGCGCTTAGCGAGTTGCGAGGAGTCAGCGCGCCGACGGAGCGCGGCGGGGAGTTATCGCCGTCACCTGATGTATTGATGGTGCCGTCGTCTGACATCGACTGACTATTTAGGTACGGCATCGATCGTTTTTTTTCTGGAGTTTTAAATTTCCTTACTGAAATCGTGTTTTACTACCACGGTCATCGGCGTTGACACAACTAAACTCGCAGCTACTGAAGAGTACGGGGTTTTCCTGCTCGAGGAAGGGGTTAATCTAACAAAATCTCTACCCGCCTCGGCCTCACAGGACCCACGTCGGTAGTTATAGGTTAAATACCTAATAGTTAAGTCAATTAATAAATCTATTATACCAGAACCCAGATGTCAATGTTGGGAGCAATCTCCCAGAACACCAATCACCACCCAATTTAGAATAGTTAGTTTCCTAATTTGACCTGATCGGGAATCGAACCCGGAGCCTGCGATTCGCCGGCGTTTTCAGGCTTATCTCTCAAGCCATTGCACCCTCGAGGCATTATTTGTTGGTTTAAGTGTAAAACTGCTTAACAAGACACAAAGGAGGAACTTAAAAGCATGCAATTGAAAAATGACGTCGCTTGCCAGAAACACGAACAGTCATTTGTTTTGACAGTTCATTATAAAAGACTCAATTAAACAAGTCAGTCAACTACCATTTTTATTTTTTAAATATCTTCTTCCGTATCATTGATAACCTACACATCTTCGTATCGCCGCCACATAATCGCAATTCTATCACCGCCGGCACGCAATCAAAGTCTTAATTACGCAATCAAACTAATTTGCACCTAATAACACGAGTCGTATAAACCGGAATGGAGTTAAATAATTAGCTGGGGGCGTCGGGGGCGGGCGGGGGCTGCATGATTGACAAACTGAGCAGCCGAGTAATTAGTTCACTGAGTACACTCGGCTAGCTGTTACACCGAAGCGAATGGTTTACGCAAAATTTGGTGCTAAAGTTGGTGGCCTCGGCAATTCTAAGCATAGCTTAGGACGTTTATAAGCCTAAAACGCCCAACCGAAGGTTCCAGGTGCAAGTCCTGTGAATGATCTTTAAACTTTCTTGCATCTGTTTATCCAGTCTTGCAGACATCTTAGAGTACTTACAGCAAAATTTTGTCTTAAAATTGCCTCGGTAATTCTAAGCATTGCTTAGGATGTTAACAAGCCTAAAGCGCCGAACCAAATTTTCCAGGTGCGAGTCTTGTGAATGATCTCTAAACTTTCTTGCATCTGTTTATCTAGTCTTGCAGGCATTGTATAGTACTTACAGTATGGGGGCAACTTTAATTTGAAACCAGGCAGTTGGTCTTCATGTTAGTGACAGGCTTGACGCATTTATTTATTTCTTCATTAAAGTAGGTACTGCACAGACGAGGTTGACAATGAATAAGTAAGTGGTGTGTGGGACTCATATTATAAAAATCTGAGGGCATATCCACTAAGCCCCACGGGCGAGCACTAATTTGCACGGGCACCTACGTGAACACTAATTGCTTCGTAAATAATCTTCGTTCATCACATTTGATGCCGGATCCTTTGAGGCTTGAATAGAGTACTCAGGATAAACAGCTCCTCCTCTTAGAAGGTGATGTGAGGGAGTGACGTCATCGTCTTTTTGCTTTAAGCCACCCTTACCTGCCCGTGGTGCATCCTCCCGAATCACAAATGAGGCTCTGGCAACCGACTGATGGCGGTATAACCATAACGATGGAAGGCGTAGCTAAATACCACAGGCCGATGAGGGGCAGCAGTGTCACCGGGGCTAGAAGCTACGTCCTGCGATCACTAATCCGCCTGCCCAGCGCGGCGATTACGGGTAGAGCCTCCAGATGTTTGCCTAAAGTGGCGAACAACTAGAGAGGTCTATGTCCAGCAGTGGACTGCAATAGGATTATGACAGCTCTTCTCTATACTTGTTACGTGTGCGTGATTCGCCAAAATGCTCGCGTCGGTGTGACGGCGGGCCGTCGCTCTACACCAGAGCGCATTATACATACAAGTTGCGGCACAAATCGCTCGCTTTGCATACATCGCGGGTGCAGGGCTTCTTCAAACGCAACTCAGGATTATTGCATAATCGCTAATTTATTTACATAACCTGCGCTCGTTGGGAGGAAATGAATAATGGAATGTATAAAGGTACAGTTTGCATTGAGATTCTTAATAATTGTAGGTATTAAATGCAACAGATGCATACTGGAGAGTTTGAATAGAATAGGCTAGCCTAGATCCTGCGTTATAGGGTCTTTTATGCCCCCATGGAGGTGCAGGTGTGCTAACAAGACATGAAAGGTTCACAATTTAACGTCCACATTCCTTTTTTAGCTCGACGTTTCGGTCGTGTTGTAACGGCGGTGGTCACGAGGAGGACTGGTGCAACGATGCTATGGCTCCATCTGCGGAAGGAAGAACATTTTTCCGTTAAAATTTTCTTCCTTCCGCAGATGGAGCCATAGCATCCTATGTGCGCACTGAATCCCGAACATTTGGAAATCCTGATGGAAAGCGAAAGAGAAGCCTAAGTCGCTGTGCAAACGGGCAAGTAACTGGTCAGTCGGCCGGCCCGACCCTAACCGCCCACGAGCTCCGGAAACCCTACACATCGGCAGACACACGACCCGGGTTATTTGGCTGCGATATTCTATAGGGTGGTGGTCCTTCCCGGTCGGACGGCTCAATTCAAGCAAAGATTCACTATGTCCTACCTCTGAGAGACTCTTATGACACCCACAGGAAAAAATGGAGCGTAGATTTTTTTTATAAGATGAGCTTTCAGGGTGACCTTACTCCACCTGATGGTAAGCGGCCGTGAGGTCCAGAAGTCGACAGGCTTAATAAAACTAACCCATTGCGCCTGTCGCCCTGAAGGCGAGGTAGTTTTAAGAGAGGTAGGGCATAGCGAATCTTCGCTCGAATTGAGCCGCCCGTCCGGGGAAGGACCTCCACCCTATAGAATACCGCAGTCAAATGACCTTTGGGTCGTGTTTCTGCCGGTGAATAGGGTTTCCGGAGCTCGTGGGGGGGTTAGGGTTGGGCCGGCATGGCGGTGGCAACTGACAGGTAACTGACCAGCTACTTGCCCGTTGTCACAGCGACTGGGCTTCTCTTTCGCTTTCCATCAGGCGTAGGGAAGCCATTATGTCGAGCCACTATAAAAAAAAGGCCCACTGAGATGCCGTTTCACGCCCCGCCTACAGAACCCAGTATTGAGAGAGTTTTGTATTCGTTTCCGCCACCGAAAATTGAACAAAATATTAAGGCTGGTTACAGAAGTATGTACGATCTGATGTGACGAAAGGGGTACAATACTGGGCTTCGTACCCATCTCAAATGTCAACCTTGTATGTATTTGTGACCTACATATTAAGCGGCTGTAAAAATGAGATTTGATTATGCTACGCGATTTAATATGGTATTCGTATGTAAATTAGGAAGGGCTTAATTTTGAGTTGGATGTGAAATAAGATTGGTTTGTAATCTAGAAACCCGGTAATATCTGGCACACGGCACACTTTGTTTTTATTATCTTTTTATATATATATAAGATTATAATCAAGTATATACATCAATATCAAGTATATCATGAGTTTTGCCATAATAAAATTATATTTAAATTTTATATAAATTTTTGGACTGTTTGAAAACACGTACCTATGCGTATTTTTTAGAGTAGCCGAGCATATGAAGCTGTCCGTGTGGTTCCAGATTAAGAAGAAGAACCACCTACATCTCATCCCAAGGGTGTCGATTAAGGAAATATCAGGAAATAGACAGAAGCATTCACTACGGTCACCAACCCTCCAGCCAAGCTCGGTGACTATGGTAAATCCCCCCCAAATTATCATTGGGGGAGGCTATGTCCTATGTCCAGCAGTGGACGTATGCAGGATGATGATTAGCATAAAAAAAACATTAGACCCAAAAATTAATGAAATTAATAAAAAGTAAAAATAAAGAAAAAATCATCTTAGGCTTCAACATCACTTAACATCAGGCTAGTTGAGGTCAAGCGCTACCCATTCACTAATAAAATAAAAAAAAGTTGACCTTTAGGCCAGTTCTTAACAATTTAGTTTAATAATTTAAACAATTAAATTTATTTATTTCTGCAAAACAACTCAAAGTCCAAGTCAAAATATCGCACTCTGCGAGATATTAGCCTCGGTAAGGGCAGTTTTATTAACATACGAGCGAAATTATCGGGCAAATAACAATAAAGCGGGTCGTAACGATAAATATTGATTACAGGTCATTCCGCGGTACAAGCGTGGGATTGGAACAAGGTACTTTAATACTACCAATTTTGGTTCTGTTATAAGCAATGACTATGTTTTAGGTGTAATAGCGAACTTTTATTGTCTTTGCCAAACTTTTTCGTGTGCCTTATAATACGAAAGTACTCCTTGGCAGAATATAATTATGCATATCTAAGAGCAATAATACTCTTCTGAAAGCCTATGCATATCTAAGAGAAATAATACTCTTCTGAAAACCTATCTTCAAGGAGAAAACTAGACATAAGAGATATTGAAAAATACACCAGTGGGTGCACTTCCTGTTCGTTAAACAAGGAACCTAAATTAAATCCACGTTAGGCAGGCGGGTTGGCAATCGCAGGGCGTAGCTTCTCGCTCCAGTGACGCTGCTACTGCTACCCATTGGTCTGTGGTATTTAGCTGCGCCTTCAATCGTGATGGTTATACCGCCGCCAGTCGGTTGCCAGCGCCTCGTTTTGTTAATCAGCAAGATGTACCATGGGCAAGCGAGGTCGGCGTATAGCAAAAAGATGATAAGCCGCTCCCTAACGTCCCATATCAAGAGAGGTAGGGCACAGCGAATCTTCGCTCGTATTGAGCTGCCCGTCCGGGGAAGGACCTCCACCCTATAGAATACCGCAGCCAAATGACTTCCGGGTCGTGTTTCTGCTAGTGAGTAGGGTCTCCGGAGCTCGTGGGGGGTTAGGGTTGGGCCGGCATGGCAGTGGCAACTGACAGGTAACTAACCAGCTACTTGCCAGTTGTCACAGCGACAAGGGCTTCTCTTTGGCCTTCCATCAGGCGTAGGGAAGCCATTATGTCGAGCTACTATAAAAAAAAATATAGTGCATGTTATTTGCAAACTATTTTGATTACTCTGCCGAATAAAAGGCAGCGTTCAAATAGCACCGTTTGACGAGTGCGTCGCGGCGCGGGCGCTCCGTTGACTCGCTTCAACTTGCAATAAAACTTGTCTCCGACGGAGAAAAGCGCCAATTGTCGCGTGGGCCAAGTCATAGAAGATAGGAGTACTAAATATTTATTAAAGCGCGTCATAATGACTAAATCTTGCCTAATCTAAAGCAGATAAATATTAATTATCATCATCATCAGCCTGAAAACTGGTAGACATAGGCATTCCCCAATGAAAATTGTTTGGGGAGATTTAAATTAGTCACCACTCTTAGCATGCGGGTTGGTGACCGCAGTAGGTTTTATTTGTACCTAGGCTTACCTAGGAAATCTATTTCATCTAGTTTAGCAGGAATCGGGCCCGCGTCGTAGCCGGACTTACCCTGCTGCCCGTTTCCTGATATTTTTTTTTATGGTGGAAAGCGAAAGCCCAAGTCGCTGATACAACGGGCAAGTAACTGGTCAGTTACCTGTCAGTTGCCACCGCCATGCCGGCCCAACCCTAACCCCCCACGAGCTCCGGAAACCCTACTCACCGGCAGAAACACGACCCAGAGGTCATTTGACTGCGGTATTCTATAGGGTGGAGGTCCTTCCCCGGACGGGTGGCTCAATTCGAGCGAAGAGTCGCTATGCCCTACCTCTCCTAATTAATTGTCATTTGCATTTGTTAGATAGCTCTGGTCGTACATAGACTAAAGCCACTTCATGGAAGTTACGTCGGGTGGTCGCTAAGGCTTATTTCCTCTTGAAATCGTTGCAATGTTTCACCCGTTTTGACCAAGTCGCCTTCCTCTCAAGACTCAAAACGCTTTACAGCAACGCGAACTCGTAGCGGGGTTGTAGCGGGCCAACTTCGCACGGAACTTCCCAGTCGCGGGCACACCTCCCTAATTGGGTAAATACAGGAGCGGGTAAAGTGCCCAATTCATAGCGAAATTAACTTGTCTGATATGGATGCCTTTGCCATTCAAATAATGCGCCGTGTGCACTTTTCGGTAACTTCTGAAAGATTTCGTTCGGAAAGTTTTCGGTTGTTAGAGGCGAGTTGTGCATACGCTTTTCGTTTTTCGGTTTGTGTTTTGCTTAGGTTAGGTGGGATTATTCAATGAGGGTTTTCTGTAATAACAAATCTACCAGATGGCACCACATAAAAGGTAGGTCCAGCTATTAAGTGTTTGGTCAGTTGCTATGTAAATGTCAATGCTATGTCAAAATGAGCCAATCACGTAACAGTCGGTGTTATCTGGTGGATTTTTTTTCAGAAAACCCTCATCGCTGTTGTTTCCGGACCGATATGACCTTCAAATCTTCAAGACAAGAGCGTACCTCTTCCTTAAAGGCCGGCAGCGCAGCTGTAACTCCTGATGTTGCAGATGTACATGGGCGGCGGTTATCACTTACCATCAGGTGAGCCGTCTGCGCGTCTGCCCCCTTATTCATAAAAAAAAACGGAGATCAAAACTGGTATGACTCATCAAAAGTTAAGATGAATACGAATGTGTACTAGCGAGTAAAATAAAAGTCAGTCTAACTTACACATCATCATCATCCTTTCGCAGAAGAGTTTGCTTAAAAGAGGGGAACATTCAAAGATTCTGGGTTCTTCTCTTTACTTATAGGCTTAAGACAAGCACTTATAAATAATCAATATTGAATACAGAAAATTAAAAGGAGTTAAACTACCACCGGATTCGAAATGCAGCTTCTATCGAGAACACCCGGCAAGAAACATATAGAAAAAGATTCCTTCTAAGTTAACTTCTATCTGGCTGTACAAGTCACAGACAATAATATCAAAGGGTACAAAATGTAAGTGAAAAAGGGAAACTGTAATATGACATCAAGTGGCAAGTATTCATAGACTGTCGCATTTACGTTCAGACGTAGAACATTCTTTCACAATCTTTTGTCGAATTCTGTATCGACCCTGTCGATCAAAAGTTATCGACAACACTTTTATTTTCAGCTTAGGAAATTGATTGCTACATCAAATGCCAATGTTGCCACCGCTCGGACCAATTTAATCCCTTTCAAAGGGCGATATAGTCGCGGCAATCCGCCGGCAGCCATCATACAGCGACCACTGTCCGTTAAGCTGTCCCACTGTCCGGCTGTCCCGCTAACTCGGCTCCGGCCACTCTGTGGAATTGCCTATTTTTTGCGTGACATTATTCCGCTTGTCCAGTTTAGGAGGTGACGCTTTGTTCTCGACCCGATGTTGGCTTTTTTGTTGATTAAATACGTACTTTCTGTTTTGTTTGCGTCATTGTGACGTGGGATCTGCGGATGTGTTTGCAATGACGGTTAAGATTAAAAACCTTTAGAAAGTTTTGGTGTAGTAGAGCGTTAAGTCTAAAACTTCGAATGCTTCTTGTGTAATTCCTTAACGGGTATAACTCAGAATTAAATAATCTTTTAAAAACAATTACAAGTCGTCACAACTACTACCGCCTATTCTCGGGTCAGTGGAGATAATTAGCTTTTCTAAATTGTCTCAGGACTTGGTGTTCTGAATGACACCTTCTGTTATAAACCTTGAATGCAAAACATAAGGAAAAATCATAGTTTGAAACGTGGTAGTTAGTTTTTGTATGGTATAATTTATTTCGAAATTTTAAGTTAGAAAAAAGACAGCCTTCTTGCCTGCTTTTTCGCTAGGATTATGTTTCTAAAATACTCTTTTAATAACTCTCTTTTCTATTTAAAAGTAGAAACACTCACTTTGGTTTGTATAAAAATGAGTAGGTATCAAATAAAGTTACAAAAACTATTCAATTACACTAAAATAAAACCAAACATCCTTAAACGCGACTTACACGACTATGAAACACGAATGTATAAAATCGCAATATCGCGCAATTAATATCCAAACAGGTGCAACAAGCACCCAAACGTTCACATTTAAAATTCAAACTTACCACTAAGTAACTGTCAAAGCAAACTGATCCCTATCCCTTAGGCAACAAGATCCTCAGCGCGGCAAATGTTGTGGCTCTTTAGCTTTTACAAGCGTTTTTAATAATGTGCGGGACATGTAAATTCGGGTGAAGTTTTCCAATAAAAGTTGCAGCGAGTTCGAGTGCGGCTCGAGGCCGGGGTGCAGCGCTGTTGTGCTGTTATAGGCGTGCGTGCGGCGGGACCGGAATATTATTATAGGTTTATGTTTTTTAAAAAGGGATGTAAGGAAACAGCCCATCATCTTTTCGCTTCAAGCCAACCTTACCTGCCCGTGCCCGTAACCATAACAAACGAGGCGCTGGCAACCGACTGATGGCGGTATAACCATCACAGTTGAAGGCTAAATACCACAGACTGATGACGGGCAGCAGCGTCAACGGAGCGAGAAGCTATGCCCTGCGATCGCCAACCCGCCTCCCCTGCGTGGCGATTATGGGTATGTCCTCCAGATGTTTGCCAAGTGGCGAACAACTGGAGAGGCCTATGTCCAGCAGTGGAGTTCTATAGGCTGATGATGATGATGATGATTTTAAAGTAGCATGGTAAAGCCACTACGCCTGGTGGAACTTTATAGGGAATTTGAAGGTGCTTGTCCATGTAGCTCACATGAGACTAAAGCAATAGTTCAAACCTTTGAAGACCAAAACTGCGCCACACGGACAGTATTATAGGTAACGAGCAAGAGGACTTCTCGCGTACAACTAAAAGCAAGCAGGGCAGACTAAAAAGTCTGTCATGATCTGTGGGCCGGGCCGCACTCGCACCGATTTTTATGTACGTCTATATACCCCCATTTGCATAAGGCGTCCTTACAGCGGCCAATCTGAACCTGAAGTCTTCTCAAACGTTTTCAGGTTGACAACGTCAACTTCCCTATGGAGGAAGCTTTGACATGAGCGGTGGGCTGGGCGAGGTAACACAGCAGCCCGGGCGTCGCCGGAGGGCATACAACGCATCGTATGCCCTCTGAGCCTCTCCTTCGTGCCCCGAGTAGTGAGTGCGGGGGCGCGATCCACTCATAGGGGCGTAACGGTGTGGTGGGTGCAGCCACACCGTTGCACGAGGTCCGTCCGGGGAGCACTCTATTGCTCCCCAGATCCGGGGGCAGGGGTATTTGCCCTCCCCGGACCAGGAGTGCCAGCCGCTTATCATCTACGGCTGGCCAGGGCAGGCAGGGATATGGCCGTATGCTTCGGCGCTACCCGGGGCGGGGGGTTTAGTGGGTATGACCTCCCTTTTGGGAGGTGTGAGTCCCATACACCATGCCGCCTCCCCCCCGGAGACGGCATGAAGGTGCCTAATGCATTCCTCTCTTTAAAAAAAAGGTAACACAGGCGCGGCAACGCGAGTAGCTCTTTGCTTATCTCGAGGGAATGCGTGATTATTTTTTTTTAATTTTAGCTCGACATAATGGCGTCCCTGTGCCTGATGGAAAGCGAAAGAGAAGCCCTAGTCTCAGTGACAACGGGCAAGTCACTGGTCAGTTACCTGTCAGTTGCCACCGCCATGCCGGCCAACTCTAACTCTCCACGAACTCCCTCATTTGTTTTTCGGCAGGATGCACTACAGGCAGGTAACTTACATTCCCGTAAGTTAGCGGAATAGGGATGTGTCCAGGGTCAAAATAATAACATTTTATTTAGTCCGTATTTTTGATTATAAAAATATATTGAACACGTATTGTTCTTTTTTTCATTTAAACGAAAAATAACAAAGATACAAGGCATCAAAATGTAGGTGTGGGGGTCTTTGACGTCACTCAGTGGCGAAAAAACTCCCACTCTTTGACGTCATACGTAATTTTACCGGCCTATACTTATCTTTGTCATTTTTGGTCTAATTTACAAAGAAAAAATACGTTTCTTTTATTTTTGAACAATTTAAAAGACGGACTGGTCACATTTTTTACGGCAACGGCCTATCATGACAGGTACGACGCATAGGTCCTTCAATTTTAACAGAAACCATTAAGCTAACACTACGCTACCGCCGTCTCAATAAAGGTCCCATAACTCTCGAGCAATGCGCCACAAAGCGCCACGCCAGCTCCGAACAAACAAACATAACTACCAACCTGCCGCGCCTAAGCTAACAAAAGGGCCAACTTTCATAATTAAACTCGACCAAGTAATTTATACAAATCCGAAGTGCATTGGTAAGCAGCACAGCGTTTATGCGGAACGCGAAATGGCACAGTGTAAACGATATCAGACAAAATATTATCAGTTGTCTAGTAGTAGTACAAGCTTCGGCTTAGTTTGGGGCTAGATGGCGCTGTGTGGCCCAGCGTGGCATGTCTTGGGTTATTTATTTACTTATTATTCATATTAAACTATATAATGTCTTTTTTATGACAAAAGGGCCATACGTTGATATATAAGTACTTATAGACGATGGTAACTTAGGTACCTGAGTCCTGTAAGTCCGGTGGAGGGCGCTAACGAAGTAACTAAAGTAATAAAGTTTATTATTTATATATTGAACGTGGTTGGAGGCCAGATGGTAAGTGGTCACTGAAGTGAATAAAGTTGTCATCAGGTGACCTAATATTTTTTTACCCGGAGGCTAGATAGATTTGTTCTCAATACCTCAAGTATCATGCCGGTTTTTCTCGATAGACGCAATTTTCCCAACCCGGTAGATTTTTTTTATAGTGGCTCGACGTAATGGCTTCCCTACGCCTGATGGAAAGCGAAAGAGAAACCCAAGTCGCTGTGACAACGGGCAAGTACAGTTACCTGTCAGTTGCCAGGTAACTGACCAGTTTCCCATAGAACACGCCAAGAACTCTTGTAGTTTCTATATGTCCGGCCATCCATATTCGCCTTACAGTCCAAACGGAATGCCGGTAACACCTATTAGAACAAATAGGTTACTTGCTTCTATTTGAGCTTTTTTTTGTGTACCATCAGGCAAGGCGAAGCCTCCATATGTTCCTACAATAACAAGACAGCAGCTTCCTCACTGTAATGTATTCCATTGTGGAGCCGCGAACTCGTCGAGCTAACGTAACAATGGGAATAAAATTTCATTCCGTGTAAGACACATTGCAGTGGGTAAAGAAGTAAGTTCCCGTTTGCACCGCACGTGTCGTGGCGCGGGCGCGTTCCGACCGCTGGAACGGTGCAGTTTGAGTTCCACTTGACGATAGAAGCATTATAAGAGAGCAAGGTCCGCGCGCACCACCAACTACGCAGTCAACAGCACGTTGCTACGCCTCGCCAAAGTTTACAACGCCTCATTTAGCGAGACTGATTTGTTCATGGGCTCTAAGCCATCGTTCCGAAGATCTCTCATTGAGAGAGTAATTGACTCCTCGGTGTAGCGGGTACATGCAGGTTCACGATATTTGATCTGGAGTAACTTAATTTGACTGCCTTAAGCACTAAAAAACACACTGACTTAAACGCACACACATTCGAACACATTCGTATTAAGCTGCCCGTCCGGGGAAGGACCTCCACCCTATAGAATACCACAGCTAAATGACCTCCGGGTCGTGTTTCTGCTGGTGAGTAGGGTCTCCTGAGCTCGTGGGGGGTTAAGGTTGGGCCGGCATGGCAGTGGCAGCTGACAGGTAACTAACCAGTTACCGAACCGAACCTTTGTTTGATAGAGATAGAGATACGCGACGGTATTCCAAGCCAGAACAGTTGCTCACAGCAACTGTTCTGGCTTGGAATACCGTCGCGTCTTCGACAGAAGTCCTAGCTTTTTGGCAGCCAACTGAGCCTTTGACGCAATATAGGAGCTGAAATTGAGTGCGGAGGGAACTGATACACCAAGAAGTTTTAGATAAACAGCAATGGTCACGGGTACATCCTGGAATATTCCAGCATGCCAAGTTAGAGTGGCCTCTCTTTAGCGAAGAAGAGACACATGTGGGTTTTGGCAGCATTGATACTAACTTGGTTGGCTTTATCCCAATCGGATCTCTGAGAGTCAGATTCAAGCGCTCGACCATGGTCATGTTATTCAATCCATTCCAGTAGGTGCGTCACAAACGAGGCTCCGGCAGCGGAGACAGGCGCGTGCGTGACCGGCGCCCGTAAGTATTGCTTTGACATTGCGGACCTGCTACACGATGTAATGTTGCTCCTGTTTGTGCCGGGACACTGTGTACGCTTTAGCCACTCGATGCAGTTGGTTGGTTTTATTGAACTGTGTGGTTTCAGTTACAAGGATCGGTTGATAATGTAATACGAGAACAATCGGTGACAGTATTATATAAGTCGCCAGGTTGTGGGCTGGTCCTATTTGCCAGAGTGCCATTGACTTACCGAAGCTTAGGAATATGTCTCCTTAGTATTGAACAGTGCCTTGTGTACTCTGGGGAACTGTTATGCTATGCTGGCTACATTGAAGAATGAACTTTTGCTAAACCATGTTTAAGGAAAGGCATGTCATGTGATAAGAAAATCTAAACGAACAGAGCAACTCTTCTTAGCTGTTGCTTCCTCGCGAGAAGACGATCTGTCGATGCCATGAATTTTTATCGTTTCATCATGTTTTTCGATATCAAATGACATTAACATGTATATTTAAGGTCATTGACATATTTAAATTAAACAACAAAATAAAATCACACGTCTACCTTCCCAACAATAAATGAAATATCTTGTAATAAAATATGAGAAGATGGAAACGCATATCATAATTTGGAGTCATTTCACTTTTTCTCAGTCGAGATAAGAGCGGAGTGGTATCGCAGCGCGGATCTTTGCGTTGAAAACGAAGTAATTCCACGGTTCCAAAGACAATTTGAAAGAGGATAATTGTATCTCTTTGTGCCATATTATTTCTGTTTCCTGAAATAAAGATAAGCAGAGTGCTTCTTCGGGGAAGGCAAAGACTATTTTGAGCCCACGGGTTTTGGTGGTAGGTGACAAAGGTTACTGCTACTGTCAATGTAATTTAAATAGATAAAATACCAAAATTATCCGGACAAACCGACTACCTAATCAATTGGTGATTAGTAGTAATCCAAAATATGCTTATATGAATAGAAAATTGACTGTTAAAAATTATTACACTGTTACGGGATTCAGAATATAGCTTTTAAAGGATTGAGTTTTGTGCGGTTTTTCTCGACAGAGGCAATTTTCCTAACCCAGCGGTAGAATCATTTTCATTTGTATTTGACCATATTAGTAGGTACTCGAATTAAGGTCATCATCATCATCAGCCTATATTAGTCCACTGCTGAACATAGGCCTCTCCTAATGCTAGCCACCTTGATCGATCCAGGATTTCTCGCATCCAGCACTTGCCAGCCGTCCTGCACAATTCGTCACTCCACCTTTTTTTAAACCGGGGAAAACTTGCTCCACCTGGTCTGAGGGCGTTCTACACTAGATTTTCCGAGACGCGATCTCCTCTCCAGAACTCGTTTACCCCAACGGATATCGGTTCGGATGTGTACCGCGTGGAAAGGTCAGCCGTTATTATTACTAAACACACAGGTTTGAAGCAACATGACGCCTGTGCGAAAGAACAACATTGTATTTCGGTTGCGTCGGCTCAGCGTTGAGCCGGCGCGTTGTGACGTCATAATCCGCCTGTCCGGCCTGACGCGGGTCGGCCCTCGAACAGCTGATGTTGCGAGCTTTTTATTGGTCACTGTCTTGTTTAGATGACCATTTTAGGTGTTTTAAATTATGTATGCGTTTGTTGTTAGCCCTGAAATAATTTTTTTTTTTATAAAAAGAGATGACTTCACTGCACCTGATGGTAAGCGGTCGTGAGGTCCAAATGTTAGGTCGAAAGGAACATTAAGGCAAACCCACCGCGCCTGTCACCCTACTCTGAAGACCCACGGAGATGCCATTTCACGCCCCGACTAAAAAAACCCAGGATTGTACACATGTGCTGGAAGGGCATTCCATGAATTAATGACACGGGGCAGGAACGAGGAACTAAACCTCTTGGTGCGTGCCGCTATTGTCTGTGTGGTATGCGGATGACAATGCTGTCCAGCACATGTTGTTTGGGAGAGTAAATGATGATATTAAGAAATTCACAGAGAAATAATAATAAGAAATGCGAGAAGCATTTCATACATGGTATCAAATTGAGATTTCCCTTATAAGTATGAGTTTAGGGTTTGCGCTTGACTACAATTTGTCTATACACTTGGAGGTATACTTTACAACCTCCTACGGTGCTCTATACGTTAGTTTTAGAATAAATCAAAGGCGTCAATATGATCTCCGAATTCTGTGTGTCCTACACTTTAATATTTTAAATTCAATAACCACATCGATCAAAACAACCAACGGGAGACCGAGGCTGAGTAAGCAACATCGAGCCTCCAGCTCCGGAGTGTGAAGTCGATTAAAAGTTGGGGCCAACTTGCAGTATCTAATAGCCAATTATGTGCGGGGTCGCGTCTACATCGCAACTTGTTCTAGCCTGTTCGCACGAGGCGTACTATCCAGTTCCATACTGGAGAGTACCTCGCCATCCAATATTGGGGCAGTTTGGTCATGATGATTAACACCGCCTCGTTTCTTTGAGAGAGTGTACCAACTAACTAACTAGATCGGCGCAGTGACCCAAGCTGAGTCTTGGCCTCCAATAATAAGAGCCTCCACCTAGGTCTGTCCTGAGAGAGTGTACTAAGACTGATTATTTTTATGACAGAATCAAACGGGTCTGAAGGTCACCTGATGGTAAGTGATCACTTCAGCCCTAAGACATCGCAACAACAGAAGAGTCAGGCGCTACAAACTCTTGAAAAAAATTGTATGCTCGCTTTTTAAAAATCCCTAAGTCGTATCCATTAGGAAATGTCTCTGCTGGAAGCAGATATCTACCAAAGGTCCGTTGCACGCGGCAGAGAATCGCACCGTCTACAACCGGTGCGTTTTGCGAGTGTGCGGTTCCGAGATGAATAAGAGACTTTCTGAGGTTTTGGATTTAGTCCAAAAATCTTAACTGATGGTTCATTAATCCCAATAAAGGTTATGGCCGTTGTTATTTTAAAAAGATCATAAACAAAAACAAAATTTTAAGACAAATATTATTGTGACAGCTAGGTGATGCTCGTAAATTTTGTATTTTTTATAATCTGAGAATTAAGCGTTTGATTATTATTTAATAAACATGAATTGAATAACAATTCTCAACTGAGCCAAATTAAAGGGAAAATGAAATAACGAAAGTGGTATCATCATACAATATGTATAAGGCTTTACCCTCCGTAAAATTAAAATCATGAGCGTGACATTACTCAAAACTGGTTTACCACAATCATTTCTGCATAAATTGGTGGTCGTACGTTTGACAATACCTACTGTAAATAATAACGCAATAGCATCTAAAATTAATTAAAAACGGACAAAATTTTAAGCAATTGTGGTGAAATAATCGAACCTGCAGACAAACCATATACATACAATTGTATAGAATTATGACTATCCTCTATGTGTATTAAATGTATAAAAAATACATAAATTATTGAAATTGTAGAAGTTTTTAAATTCTACACTTTCAATTTTAGATGTTATCTGTTAATTTAATTGATAAAATAAATATAATAAACAATATAACCCAATAAAACTGCCGACCTAATTAAAGTTGTAACAAGATACTCCATTATGTAATTCAAAAAACAATGCTAACCATATTTATTTTTCCATTGCTGACTATATTAGTAGCGTCGTTCAGAATTAATGAATTGAAAAGCACAACGGGGATGAATAACACAGAAAGTAATACAGTGTCTCACCAAGGTGTATCACAGGATATTTCAACTTATTCAACAAACCAAAAATCCAAAGGAAATCTAACACCTAAAACTAAAAACAAAACACACGAACAAGTGAAAAGCAGTAGAGCAAATAATTTAAGAAAAGCTAGAAAATCAGTACCTGTCAAAGCCAGGAAATTCGACGAGGACGATAACTTGAGTGATCTCGGCTCATCAGAGTTCGAAGATGATGAAGTTAAGGAACAATTGCAAAGTAAAGTGGACTCCTTGACTACTAAAACCATTTTGGGTTTAGAAAAACTAGACTATGATTTAGATGAACCTACAGAACTCCATAAGAAAAGTAAGTACCGAGGTACTTAAACATTCTTAGTATCATGCCATGACCACTTCTGGTGATGCTTGCTTACGCGTTTATAAACCGTATCGTGTTTGGGAAAATTATATAAAAATTGTAAACTACTTAGAAAAAACTGCGAATGTTTTAGATAAATTTCAGATGAACTCATTTATTATTTCATTTTATGCGTTCAACAAAGCTGTAAGGGCGCTCACTTAATGCTTTGAAGCCTATCAGCTTATCATCTTTTCGCTTCAAGCCCAACTCGGCATAGCACAGACCCATGACGGGCAGCAGTGTCGCCGAAGCGAGAAGCTACGCCCTGCGATCGCCAACCCGCCTGCCCAGCGTGGCGATAATGCTTTCTCTCAGTGGCGAACAGCTGGAGGGAGGCCTATATCCAGCAGTGGACTGTTATGGACTGATGATGATGATGAAATAATTTATTTATACTGTTTTTTTTTTATAGTTTACAGTACCTTAGTGACTACCGCGAAGAAGAAAAAAGAAGATGAATCCGAAATTGTGCCTATGTTGAGAAATATTGATTTGGAAAGTAGTGCTGCGCCGTTTGTGGGGGGTAACAAGCCCAACCAAAATTTTCCTGTTGAAGCATTGAAGTGCAGTTTTGCCCAATGTCGTACATGGGCTTGGGATACAGGGAAGTAGAACGTGTTGTGACGAAGTAGAGGCCTTCTTCATCAGAACACGCTGGATCATCATCATCAGCCTTTCACAGTCCACTGTTGGACATAGGCCTCTCCAGATATCACAGTAGCACATCTGACGCCTCCCCCATAATTGCCAACCTAGGCGGGCGGGGTAACGTTGGATACGGACTTGTTTGGAAACTATGCTTTTTCTTTTATGACCTAACGACAATAACAAAGAATTTCATTTGCAAACTTTTAATCTTTATAAATATATCAATTGAAGTTTATATGTGTTTTATTTGTAAACTAGCGAATCGGCCTTGCTTCGCTTCTAATAGTTATTTTTTCCCCGTGATGTTTAAAGCCTTCCTCGATAAATGGTCTATTCAACACAAAAATAATTTTTCAATTCGTTCCTGAGATTAGCGCCTTCAAACAAACAAACAAACTCTTATTAGTATAGATCATTAATTCAGTTACAAAAAAAATACGAGTTCATATTAAAGCTATTTATTCACATGACGTAACAGTTTAGGTCGCTGTGGTAACGTTTTCAAGACACGTCAGTTTGTAAGAAAGCTTTTTGGTAATTTTATCACACCTTGAGTTACACTATTGAAGTTATTAAAAAGATAATATAGCCTATATTTACCGAAGATAGTGTAAGCTTTCCAACAGTAAAAGAATTATTCTAGTCAGCCCAGTAGTTTCGGAGCCTATTCAGTTCAATCAAATATTTCCTCTTTATATTATTAGTGTAAATAAACTTTATAAAGTGGACCCAGCCAGAAATAAAACAACACTTATTTGTATGACAATAATACCACTTATTACTTTTTATTAACTCTTGGGAGAGAGCCGCGAGTGGTGACGTACGAACGTAGTCTCCTTCCCCATACCTTATTTTTGAGTCTAAATCTAAATCTGAAATTGCATGCAGGCATAAATGTTAGTAGTAAGTTCATTAGGTCATTATAGATAAACTTTTCGCAGTTAACAGTCCAGATTCTTTGTGTAGTAAAAACCAGCTATAGTTGCGGCTGGCTCGCTGGCTCATATGGTAGTGACCTCTGCCTTCTGAGCCAAGGGTCGGTAAGTTTATCAGTTGTTTCGTACCCATAGTTTCTATAAGAAGAGTTTTTAGGATGACCTCATTCCACCTGATGATAAGCGGTCGTGAGGTCCAAAAGTTAGGTCGACAGGCATAATAGAACAAACCCATTGCGTCTGTCGCCCTCACCCTGAAGGCCCACTGAGATGCCGTTTCACGCCCCGCCTAAAGAACCCAGGATTGTAAGAGGAAGGAAACACATGAATTGGAAGGGCATTCTGTGACTTAATGGCATGGGGCAAGAACGAGTACAAGCTTCGGCTTAGTTTGGGGCTAGATGGCGATGTGTGGCCCAGCGTGGCATGTCTTAGTTTATAGTTTAGGTTAGGCTCAAGACGCTCGATGGGGAAATAATATGAGCCGTCGATGAAGTACTGTTCCAATAAAAAACAGCCATCAACGCCACCGAACGCACGGCCTAAGCCAGATGGATGCGGGTGTGACATCTCCAGTCACCGCGCGTAACGAAACAAATCGCCGCGTATATAATATTTCCGCGCAACTGTAAACAGTGTCCCACCTTCGCCTATATATTTATTTGGCCGGACAGACATACTCGTAAAAACGGGAAGGCGTACGGGACGTGCGCGGGAATATGAAGAAAGGGGATTTACCCTTGTCAAGGCCCCGACGGCCGCTGTAATAACTGGTAACTGGGATGAAAGCAACTGTAAAATACACACTAGATGCGCGGCAGATAATGTGCGAGGGGGACAAAAGATTCGCCCACTGTGTTCCGTTTGGTAAAGGAGATATCTTCTTCTATCTTTATACTTATAATAAATCTATAGAGAGATCAATTCTGTACATGAACTATTTTTTCAAAATAACTATCTGGGGGTGATTAATGATCGATACTGATGCTAAAAATGCAATCAGTAAAGTTTTTGTCTGTCTGTATGTTAGTTATAGAAACAAAAACTACTGGACGGATTTTAACGAAACTTAGCACAATTATTTTTCATACTCCTGGGCAGGTTATAGTGTACTTTTCATAACGCTACAATTAATAGGAGCAGAGCAGTGAAGGGAAGTGTTGGGAAAACCGGAGAAATTTTCACCTGTATGTTTCAATGCGCATCACGCGAAAACTACTACATAGAAAACGCAGTTTTCTACCAAAATTGCTAGAGTTTAAGTTAGACAACTTAAAATTTAGGAAGAACTATTTTATGAAAATCCGTTGGTTTTTAAACCCGAAATTAATTTCTTTTTGTAAATCTAGTTTAATTTTAGCAGGATGCACCACGGGCAGGTTAGAGTGGCTTGGAGCGAAAGGAAGATAGGCCACTGCCTTATATCTAAACTAATATTATAAAGAGGAAAGATTTGATTGTTTGTTTGTTTGTTTGTTTGTTTGTTTGTTTGTTTGTTTGATACGAATAGGCTCCGAAACTACTGGACCGATTTGAATAATTCTTTCACCGTCGGATAGCTACAGTATCTGCGCTGAACATAGGCTATATTATATTTAAAAAAAAGTTAGGGATCCCTGCTAAAACTCCAATAATGTAACCCAAATTTACCAAAAAGATTTTAATCTACAAAAAAAGAAAACGATCTTACATACTGACGTCTCATGACAACGTTCCCATAGCAACCGAAACTGTTATGACAACTAAATAAATAAATTCTAATATGAAATCGTACTTTCACGTAAAAACTACTGAAAGGATTTTGATGAAACTTTACAGGAATGTTATTTATGCATCAGATTTACACACAGGCTATAGATTACAAGGGTATCTTACATTTTAGATTTTACAATTTCGGCAAAATATGTTACATACTTTTTGAAATGACCATAGATACTGTCATTTCTTGAATTTGTCAAAGAAATTGTCATTTGGACATGACAGGTACTACATCGAAGTAAATACGGAATTATCGAAAATTTACAACAAACAGTGATATAAATATTTGTGAACCGTCGGCTTACTTTCAGGATAAAATTCTTCGGAAAATACTATAAGCAAATTGCTATAGCTAAAAATACGACCACCTTTAAAATACACCACCGGTGTTTCCTGCATCAATGCTGCTATCAGCTTGGAGGCTCCTCATTTAGCAACAAATCGGAACAACATTTAGGAATAGTGCACAGTCGAACAAATCTAGCATAATCCGTGAACAAGGCATCCTGAATCATAGTGACATGAAGCTCTAAGAACCCAAAAAATATGAATGCATTCTTTCAAGGTTTAGGTAGGCTCACATAATGAAAACTGCGATCTGTGCATGCATAATACATTTTTTTCTTTTCTAATCCGATGTTATAATTTCTGTACCCTATATTAGGTAATAGTATGTATGTATTTTAGCCTAATAAAATAGTTTTAATTACGCTTGGGTTGTAAGGGAGCGGCCTGTCATCATTTCGTTCCAAGCCAACCTCACCTGCCCGTGGTGCATCCTGCCGAATAACAAACGAGGCGCTGGCAACCGAATGGTGGCGGTATAACCATCACAATTGAAGGCGTAGCTAGGTACCACAGACCGATGACGGGCAGCAGCGTCACCGGAGCGAGGAGCTACGTCCTGCGATCGCCAACCCGCCTGCCCAGGGTGGCGATTATGGGTATAACCTCCAGGTGTTTGTCCTAAGTGGCGAACAACTGCAGAGGCCTATGTTCAGCAGTGGACTGCAATAGGCTGATGATGATGACGCATGGGGTAGGGGATGCGAATTTGTGTTCGACCCACGGTTAAATGTGAGGGATCGGCCTATCATCTTTTCGCTCCAAGTCAACCTCACCTGCCCGTGGTGCATCCTGCCGAATAACAAACAAAGCGCTGGTAGCCGACTCTGGGCGGTATAACCGTCACAGATGAAGGCGTAGCTAAATATCACAGACCGATGACGGGCAACAGCGTCACCGGAGCGTGAAGCTACGCCCTGCGATCGCCAACCCGCCTGCCCAACGTGGCGATTATGGAGATCTATGTCCAGTAGTGGACTATAATAGGCTAATGATGAAGAATTACGCATGTCGGAAGAAAATAGCGCTATTAAAGTAGGTATTGCTTTTTGGTCGGCGTCATTATCGCTAAATCATTTTTAAGGTAATTTCATGTAGGTACTAATATGAAAAATGCTGATGAAAGATGAAAAATGGTTTTGAGTTTACGGCAAGTAACTGGTCAGTTACCTGTCAGTTGCCACTGCCATGCTGGCCCAACCCAAACCCCCCACGAGCTCCGGTAACGCTACTCACCGGCAGAAACACGAACCATCATTTGGCTGCGGTATTCTATAGGGTGGAGGTCCTTCCCCGGACGGGCAGCTCAATTCGAGCGAAGATTCGCTATGCCCTACCTCTCTTAAAGTCATCAGTGTTTAGAAGGCGTTAACAGCAAATTGAACCTTAGCTAAGAGCAGGTGGTTCCTGAACAAAAGGCCTGAACAACGTATTGCTTTTATGTTAACTGCATCACATATTGCGTTTGTTATATGTCAAGCCATGTTCAGATTTCTCAGCCTTCGAATCGAATGTACCTTCATGTTGTTTCTAGCATCCATTAATTTTAGCATTGTAAGCGTGTGTATAGGTTATACTAGCTTTCGCCGCACGCTCTTCGCGCGTGCGTGCTCAAGCTAGGTCTGCGACGCTGGACGCTCCGGGCTTCGCCCTACGCGGAGCTCGGCCTGCGGCCTCGCGAAATTACTTTTAAATAATTGCTTTATCCGAAGCGAAGCGAGGAGCGGGCTGCTAGTCCCCAAATAAAAATAAAAATCTGTTCAGTGAAATTAAAAATATCTGAAATGTGTCTGTGTCTCAGCGACTTGGGCTTCTCTTTCGCTTTCCATCTGGCGTAGGGAAGCCATGTCGAGCTACTATAATATATATATATAGAAATGTTTATAATAATCATACAAAGCGTTCAAGCAAACGTTAGATTACGTTTGGACGCTCCGCAACCCGTTGGCGGGCGACCTTCGAAGAACTGCTTTCAGTTGCTGGATGGGGGAAGCTCGGGATAGAGACATGTGGCGTGAATTAAAGGAGGCCTACGTTCAGCAGTGGACGGACAGGCAGACGGCAGATACAAGAAGGGGACAGAAAGTGTAAGAATGTTTCGAATTAGTAATCATTTTTGAAATTTTCATTAATAATTTTTCAGCGTGAAAATAATAAGTGTACAAGACTTTATATTATTTGATATAAATATTAAGGCGTTTTTTCAAAATAATGCGTTTAAGAGAGGTAGGGCATAGCGAATCTTCGCTCGAATTGAGCAGCCCGTCCGGGGAAGGACCTCCACCCTATAGAATACCGCAGCCAAATGTTTCTGCCGGTGAGTAGGGTTTCCGGAGCTTGTGGGGGGTTAGGGTTGGGCCGGCATGGCGGTGGCAACTGACAGGTAACTGACCAGTTACTTGCCAGTTGTCACAGCGACTTGGGCTTGTCTTTCGCTTTCCATCAGGCGTAGGGAAGCCATTATGTCGAGCCATTATAAAAAAAAGGTTGAGTGATCCAGTTTTTCCAGTAAGAGCCTTTATCTCATGTTAAATCTTTTTTAACCTTCACCGTAATATTTCATCTATTGCATAAATTATTATACATACGTTTTTTTTAAATATAGGTCCCTATGAGGTAGGATCACTACCACAATCCAATCACAAGACAATCCACTTGCACATGAAAATACGTTTGACAAAATGAGAACCCGCAGTTACTTCACTTTTCTACCGCTCTTCGATCGATTTGACTTTGAAAATAGCGAATATACATTGGTCTTTATTAGGCTTAACCATATGGAAAATGACATTGAGATTCTTGGTTGCACGCCATCATAGCATCCGGCAACGTTTGTATTTTCGGTGCCCCCCCGTAGTCCGACCAAAGAATAAAAGTGCTTTGTGTATTCGCATTTCTTGCTATAAATTCGTCATCAAGATTTGTTGCTGAAAGAATATAAAATAAAATAAATAACCCAAGACATGCCATGTTGGACCATCTAGCCTTAAACTAAGCCGTTGTTGTTTTAAAGAGTGACTATCGAACATTATTTGTGCTTAGTTGCAATCAATTGGTCTCACCGTTCACACGTAATAATTATAATTATTGAGTGACAAGAGTATTCAAAGTTCTCAAATATGTAGAAAAGTGAGTTACGTGCGCGGTGTGTGTGTATGTACTCGTTCCTTGTATGCATGTACGTTGAAATTAAAAAGTTAATACTTACTCCTTTTAACGCCAGTACCTAAGTCTTTATAATTCTTTGGGATTTCTGGGCTATCTAAATTGTAGTCTAATTGTTCTAAGGGAAGCCTTTTCATCGTATTCGACTTCTCCGAATGCTTTTGCGGTTCTTCATTTACATCTTCAACTTCAGATTCTTCGTCATCAAAATAATGCATGTCTCCATCGTCATATTCGAATTTTCTCGATTTATTTTGAGAAATATTTTGCATGGAGTATTGTGTTCCATTGAAAGTGGTTTGATCCGTTATATTAGTGGTGCTATTAAACGCAAGCGGAATGGAAGAAACTGATATAAACATAGTAATTGCCGTAATTGTGTACATCAACATATTAAATAACTAATTTTTGTTGCTTTTATTCTTAAAGAGCTGAGAGACTCAGTTGATAAAACGCCTTTTTCTGAACTCATTAGTTTTGAATATAATTAAGTGGTGTATTGTTATTCTTATTTATTAATTGAAACATTTGTAAAAATATTTTTTTCTATTCTTGATCAAATGCGACATGATGTTTCAATAGAATATGTTTAATGAATATATCACTACTGTTAAAAATTTAACACCCCAATAAAAAAAAATTACTATTGTGCCGTTCCGCCAGGTTTCCGCACCACGAAATTTAATCAAACTTATTTACTGTTATGGTTCAGCTACAACTTTTAAATTGGTTTATAATTAAAATGCTTACTACTTAGATTACCAATGGAGCCAATGAAGTATTACACATACCTATATAATTTATATTTGTATAATATCACCTATTAAGCAATCAGGTTTCAGAAGACGGATGTCAGTTTATTTTAGGTCCATTTTAGTCCATAATTTAGAACTACCGATCACAATATCCTGGTATTTGAAAGACTGAGTCTCTAAAATTATGAGACTTGAACAGGATAAAATGACTGAGTCATCCAAGCGGAATTAAACAATATTATTCAAAATGACGATCATCTACATACTATAGGATAAGACTGTTTACATTGTATATATTATAATTATGGCATGTCATGAAGTCACAAATACTTGTTTAATAAAAAGCCCAATTCAACGACAACTCGTTACTAGTATTCGCCTACACTAGCTGTGCCGGCGGCGTCATACGCGTGAATATCGGGTTTAAAAATAACAGACTTCCATAAAATGGTACTTACATTTTAAGTTAGACCTCTAGCAATACATTGGTAAAAACCGCATTATAATTCCATGCTGTATTCGCGTGATGCGCGTCAAACATACAGATAAAAATTTCTCCCGTTTTCCCAACACTTCCCGTCAATGCTCTGTTCCTATTAGCTGTAGCGTTATGAAAAGTATACTACATATAACCTGCCCAGGAGTATGAAGAATAATCCTATTAAGTTTTGTTAAAATCTATCCAGTAGTTTTTTTTTTCTATAACGAACATACAGACAGCCAGACAAAAATTTTAGTGATTGCATTTTTGGCATCAGTATCGATCACTAATACCTGATAGTTCTTTTGAAAATATATTCCATGTACAGTATTGACTTCTCTGCAGATTTATTCCAAGTATAGATAACATTATTTTGCTTAGTTTAAAATCAAATAATATTCTCCTGTAATTATCAAAATAATAATCATTGTAAAGTACCTTGGATATCATCATCATCAGCCCACATCAGTCCACCGCTGGACGTAGGCCTCTCCCAAGGTCCGCCACTGTGCTCAATTTTGGGCATCACGCATCCAGCACTTGCCAGCCGTCCTGCGCAAATCGTCACTTCGCCTGGCCTGAGGGCGCTACGTTTGCCGAGACGCGGTCTCCACTCCAGAACTCGTTTACCCCAACGGTTATCGGTTCTGCGGCTGATGTGGCTAGCCCACTGCCACTTCAGCTTACTGATCCGGTGAGCTATGTCGGTAACTTTGGTTCTCTGCCGGATCACCTCATTTCGGTTCCGATCTCGCAGAGAGACGCCGAGCATAGCCGTTTCCATAGCTCGCTGAGCGACCTGCGACGAGGATATGTGCAGAATTAATTCAATAGAAAATGGGACAGATGTAGAACAAGGAATTTATTAAAAAGAAGAGAGGAAATATTTGTTAAATTAATAGTTTCTTCCCTATTGGGGTACCCCTTATATAATTTTTTTTTTTTTTTTTTTATAGTAGCTCGACATAATGGCTTCCCTGCGCCTGATGGAAAGCTAAAGAGAAGCCCAAGTCGCTGTGACAACTGGCAAGTAGCTGGTTAGTTACCTACCTGTCAGTTGCCACTGCCATGCCGGCCCAACCCTAACCCCCCACGAGCTCCGGAGACCCTACTCACCAGCAGAAACACGACCCGGAGGTCATTTGGCTGCGGTATTCTATAGGGTGGAGGTCCTTCCCCGGACGGGCAGCTCAATACGAGCGAAGATTCGCTATGCCCTACCTCTCTTAAATTAATATTTAATAAGGATCTGATTTAGGATGTCAAATTAATAAACTAATATTATGTTGTACACTTATTTAATCACAAGACATTAATTCGATTTTACAAAAAAAAGTGAGAGGTCACTGGATTAAAACAATTCTGGAAGTGCACATTCCATAATTTGTTTTCGTCGTTCACGTTCATTTTAGCAATGTTTCTGTCTTAAAGGTTTTTAAATTACGCTCGGGCATTTTTGGTGTTATTTTTGGATTATTTACCAATTTTTCTTTAAAATCTGTTGAATTGGAATATAAAACAGTCGGTTTGCCATCCGACCCTTTTACATAAATGCTTCCGTCTTGAATCCAGCAACGTTGAATATTGTTAGCGCTAGTTTTTTCTTCAAGCAACTGCCTATTTCTTTCTAAAATTCTCTCTTTAAATACAACGGGTGAGCGTTTAATTTTCGTGTTGTTGTTCAACCTTAGCTTCGCTGCTTTAATTAGTTCATCACGTTTACGTTTTCTCAGCAGCTTAAGAATTATAGGACGAGGCGAAGTCATTTTCAGGTCGTCCTTTGTTACTCCACTTGTTTTATTTCCCACTCTCGTTATATCATAGATATCTGCTTCTGAGAGTTCAACACCAATCATTTGTGAAGTTACTGTTACAATCTGGAGTAGATTTTCGTTATCTTGTTCCGCAAGACCAGTTATTTCTATGTCATTTTGCATATCTTTCTGTTTTTGAGTAACAAATTCCTTCTTAAGACGAGTCAATTTAGCTTTTAAATCATTGATCTCAAGATGGGCTATGCGGAGTGTCTCTGAATTTACTTTTAATACTTCAGTCAAAGTGTCCAAGACAGATATCGTCAAATTATTCAAATTAACATTCTGCTTTGTTATAATTGCCATTCCATTTTTTATGTCGCTTAACTGGTATTCCAGTGATGATAAGTTTACGGTTGGCAACTTCTCTCGTAAAATTGCCTTTAGCCTTTTCTTGCTCAGAGCTTCTTTTCTTTTGTTGCAAGAATTAGTTTTATTTTGCATGTGAAATTTAAGACAATTTGACTTACTTAGCGGAATTTTAGGTTCAGAATTAGATGTCTGAGCAGTTGATTGTATTGCAATAGTTGAATTTTCAATTGTTGAGCTCTCAGTGGTAATTGTTGAACTCTCAGTGATAATTGATGAAGTAGTTTCACTTTTAGAGCTACTGTCATTCTGTTTGGAACAATTGCAAGGTTGGCATACTGGATCTCGCGTTTCCAATAAGTTGTTAAATTGATCTTTGGATATATTCGTGCAATTTTCTTTACAACGTGTACATATCATGTAGTAAAAATTTATTACATTTTTGCTACAGCCGTCACAGTTCGTAGCAGGTGGTGATTTGCACCGTTGCTTTTTCTGATGATTCTTATTACATTTTTTAGTACATGCATCTGTTAAAACATATAATTTGTTAGCCAAGTCAATTAGTATAACTAAAGTTAAACTTTAAACTTTCGTTACAAAAATTTGTGCTAATCCTTCATATAAATAATAAAAATAAATAAAAAATAAAAAGTACTTTATTTCCAAAAAATCCATACATTATTAGTTGACGGGTTTCATAGTTATAAAGACCCTACTTGTCTTGCGAAAGTTACCTACTCTGTGTTTATACACATATTATATTTATATATAAGCTAATGTATTGCTTTTCATTTGCATAATATTCAGCCTGCTATTTTTGTGGGCCTAGAGGTCTATGTCTAGCAGTGGGCAGTGCTTATCATGGTTTTTATTGTGTTTTCTTATAAATTAGAAAGTAAATGTATTAATTAACTCACAAAGAACATATTCCTTCCGATGCATTGCATTCCTTCGTACATATAATCTTCCGATGTTCAAGGCGAGAGTGAATCGGTTTTTGCTGGGTAAGCGCCTTCCATCGTAGACTACGATATCGCTTACCATCAGGCGAATCGCAGTCAAGCGCAAACTCATTTTGAATAAAAAAAAAATATTTACTTACGTTTATGCTTATTCGCATTTTCTAGTTCATCCAAACCAAAATCGAACTTTTCCAGCTTAAATACTTGTGTAGTTGTAAATAAATCTAATTTACTTTGAAGTTTTTTATTTTCTTCGTCATCTTTATCAAATTCAGAAGATGTATCACTTATTCTATCATTTATATTTAGAGATTTTCTTGTTTTTATCATTCTTCGTTTCATGGCTTGTCTTAAAATATGTTTATTATTGCCCGTTTTTGTTGAATATTGAATATTTCTTTCTTCTATGATTTGTTTCTCCCTTTCCGTTGTCATTTTATTCTCAAACTGTTTATCTGTCAGTCTACTAATTTTAGACGACATGTTATTATGTTCATTTAAATGTTCTGAAGTCGCATTTGTTGTTGTCGGTATAGTGAAGTTTAGGTTTATCAAGTCTGTTGTATTTTCTAATTGTTTCCTTGAAAGTGCCTTAGGCAATATTATTCCAAAATTTAAAAACATTAGAGTTAGCATATATGTTTTGTTTATTTCCTGCTTATTTTTTATTATCATTTTTCTTTTTTAATTCGTAGAATTCGTTTAAAGCGAGTCTAGCAGAGTAACGTATAAAGAGTAAACGCATTCAAAAAACATTACCTTTGTGATTTTCATTTGGCAATTCATGTACACAATCATAATAAACTATAGGCCAATATCACGAATCACTCTTAGGTTATGTGAACTGTGACTTTCAGGGAAAAAAATATTATTTTATTTTATTTGATAATTTTTCTCTGATCTATATCCTTGACCGGGGTCATGTTTTGTGTATTCAACTGGTTGTTAACAAGCTAGACGAATAATTTTAGTAATTTGTTATGTATAATTTATTTATATACTTTACAACATTATTCATTACCTACACAATGTTCACTTTCTTCACGTATTCATTTTGTTCTAAACTTAATTAAAGTCACGCCTATAGCTTTAATTTAGCTTACTCAAGTAAACATGCATAGTCATTGTAACGAAGCAATAAAAAGTACTACTTTTTATGCAACAATTGTTTCAGGAGCTGCTTGACACTCACATATTAAAGCTGGCCAAGCGAGCAAGATTCTCATATAAATACTTGTAAAGCAATTCTCAGCAAAATGAGTATTTAATTAAGAAGCCAATATTGATTCAATTCTATTTCCAAAGTACATAACCCCCGGAAAGGTTCATTAAAATTCTGCGACAAAGTACAGACACTCTGATTCTCGCATTTATTCAAAAAGGAAAAGAAGTAAGCCTTTTACGGGAATTAACAAAGGAACTTTGTAATTAACTTTAATTTGCATAAGATTTCAGTTGACTAATTGCTATGAATTAAAGAGGCGTGTTTTAGGCGACGTCTGCGAGTATTATTTCAATGTATTAATTCGTCAATGCTTCATTAAGCTGTCTTACTGGGAACAAGACGGGAATGCTCTTTGTTTTGTCGATTTGGTATATTCCTACAGTTATTTTATAGCACTTCGTCTTTTTGGTGTCTCGATCTAAAATAGGACCATGCTGTCTTACCCCGTGGGTGACAATTGTCATTTGGGCAGGCTACTTCTGGGCTTTAGTCACCACGCTTGGCCACTCTTTGTTTGCCGTCACCAAGCGTAGCGGCGGGTAGTTCTCAGAATATCTATTAACGTAGAGATTTTAGATGAACGTTAATCGTCAATGTTGGAAGTTTAAATTCAAATTCAAATGTTTAGTTAAAGCGAATTAGATAAGAAATGCTAATTTTAGAGTCTAAATGAATTAAAACATAGTTTTATTTGAGTGACAGCCAAGTGGACTATCACTGCTCTTGTCCGGGAGACTGAGTTACCGTAAGCCAACAAATTATAAACGTAATTTAATCATAGTCATCTGAAGATATCTCGTAGAGTAGGTATGTAGAATGCGGAGGTGTTTGATAAAAATAATTTCGGATACCTTTTTACGAATATAAATAAATATCTAACAACATCGCATACATTGGTCCGAAGTACGAGTAGCTTAAGCATTTGTGTTTCGGGTATCAGAACAACGAAGGTACCACAAATGTATACTTAATACAAACACAAATACCCAGATATAAATTCTTAATTTGAGTTTGAAAAGATCTTGTCTAATGTTGAGAGATATTTTACAGAACCTGCCAAATAGGTGTGGTAATTTTTACATTATACTCCAGGGTTTAAAAGTAATACACTGCGTTTTATATCTTGATTTTAGTTTATTTCAAATAATAGTGATAAAATCTACGTAATAAATAAAATACTTATTACTTATATGTAAAAATCATATTTAAGCCATAGTAACAAAATTCATGTTTCCCTTTTCTATCAACAGTCCACCGCATCATTGTAATATAGGGCAGTTGTCCCACAGGTGATGATGAACGAGTAGCATTCACTACTTAAAAATGCTTATTTCGTTTTTATAGGGTAGAATGTAGTAACGAGTGCGTAGTTCTGTTAATTGTGCAGCTCGGTTATGCTGTTAAGACCTGACCACTGGTTGCTCTCTCGGCGTGATTTCTGGTCAAGTATCACTGAGCGAGTGTTATTTGTCATAGCTTTTATCGATCAGCCACAAATTTATGTAGCGGGTCAGTGTGGACAGTCAGCGATCAAATTTGTATCTGTGACACAGTAAAATTGTAAATACTGTTAGATTATAAACTAACATGCAAAATTATATACTGTCGAATGATTGTGAACTGTGACATAATGCTTACAGTTTAATTATTATTTTTCGGTAGATTTCAATCGATCGAAGTGGATTCCTCTTTGATCTATCACAACCTACGCTAGTATAGTACGTTAAATTGTAAGCAGTTGTTATGGTTCAAAATCTTTCGACAGTTTGCAATCTTGCAACATGGATTTATAATGTAACGGTATTACGAGTACATGGATTTCTTTTGTTCAAATGGAAACGTAGATCGTTTTCTCGCCTGGGACAACAGCTGCCTAAGCTAATCTTCAATAGTTTGCTAACTACCAAACGTGCTGTTTACAATTCGCGATGCCCTTGCACTTATCGAGGTCTATAGTGACACCGGTGGTGGTGGACGGGGTGGTTCCGTCGGCGTAGGGGGCTGCGGTGCTGGTGGTGACGAAGCCCTGACGAAGGTACGCGTCGTTGAGCCAACCCCCGTCCATCCTCTTGGCGGCCGTGGGCCCGATGATCACACACGTCGTTTGGTACGTGTTGTGTAAAGGGCCAGCTTGAAGAAGAAATTCAGGTTAAAATTAGCCTATCGCAGTCCACTGCTCGCTCGCCACTTTCACCAACAACCTAAGACATGGGATGTAAGGAAGCAGCCTATCATCTTTTCGCTCCAAGACAACCTCACGCCCGTGATTCATCCTCCCGAAACAAACGAGGCACTGGCAACCGACTGATGGCGGTATAACCATCACAATTTATAGCGTAGCTAAATACCACACCGATGACGGGCAGCAACGTCACTGGAGCGAGGAGCTACGCCCTGCGATCGCCAACCCGCCTGCCCAGCGTGGGGATTATGGGTAAATCCTCCAGGTGTTTGCCCAAAGTAGCGAACAACTAGAAGCCTATGTTCAGTAGTGGAAACATCCAATGCTCCAGGGACGCTGCTGCCCGTCATCAGCTACGCCGCAGGTATTTAGCTAACGCCTTTAATTGTGATGTTTATACCGCGACTAGTCGGTGGCCAAAGCCTCGTTTGTTATACTGCAGGTTGCACTACTGGCAGATGAGAGTGGCTTGAAGCAAAAAGCTAATATGGAATGTAAAAGATTACATTCCAAAGCGTGCACTAACAGAATCATACATTGAGTTTGATTCAACACTTGCCTCTCACGTATTTCTTCTTCTCTCCATATTTAGGTGTAACTGGTACGCATGTAGTGACCTCTTCACAGCTGAAATCTGGAAACGGTACGGGTCCACATAGTGGCTTCTTGCGTTTCTCATCTTCAGGTCTCTTCTCATCAGTAAGTGTAGGAAAAGTTTCAACAATGATAACGTGCAGCATTGCAATTACAGACAATGACATAAGATTCATTGCTGGTTTGTCGTAAAAATATCACTTTTACACCATAGTTATTTAATTTCCGTTTTCATATTTGACAAACATTACCGTTTTGTGCATGGCTTGTGAAATGGAATTCAATAGGACGTTGTTTTGTGAATGTTATCGTACATTTTTGATTTGTTATGAAATGTGTTTCAAAGCGAATGATTGGTTCAATATAATATTGGTTTATGATTTTTTGCAAACAATGCTTTTAATAAATATTTTAATGAAACGAGTATGTGAGACTGGTAATGTAATATTTTGTTCCTTTTTGTATTTTTCGTACAAGTACAGTATTTCGTGGCATGTTTAGTGGTCAACTATTAATCTACTTTTCTAAAGTCTTCTTTTCTAAAAACTAAAGTCTTTTAGTCTACTTTTATGACACGCATGGAAAAAGTTAAAACATTATGGATACCAAACATATTCACACGAACGACAAAAACGCGAAAACACAGCAACCATCTGCAAAATCGGTTCGTTTTTAATATTCAATAAGGCATAAACATAAAACAAGGTGGAACCGTCGCACATTTAAAAAAAAACGGCCAACATCGACGCGACCGCAAGATTGCGCGTCCGCGAGCTGAATTCGTAATGCTAAATAATAATAAAAAAAAAACAAACATCTCCCTGCCCGAAGGGAAAATATGATATTGCTTTTAAATATGAAATATTACGCCGAAAGTGTTCATGTATTATGAAGAAAAAGGGTGGAACCCTTGTCACGTTATGCGCTTACTGAAGGCGCAATGTGTCTTCATAGAGAAAACAATGAATTGGTGTTGCCCACTTTGTTATATTGTGTTTTAGTCACTTTGCGAGAGGATTTATGGCGCGCTCCGAATGAACACTGAATGTCGCTTTATTATGAAATTTTTCGGTCGATTCCCTTTTGGTAAATTATCGTCGAGGTTGTAGGAGTATTGTGTATCTTTAAAGATATAAAGGCGTTTTCGCTTGTTATTGTTTACACAAATAAAAGGTAATGCGGTCATCAACATTGAAATGCATATTTGACAACATCCAACAGCTTGCGGTTCATATACGAGTAATACAGATAAAGAATCGCCAACTATTAGATATAGTTAGTATTTTTTACACAAGAGCCGGAACTGTATCTGGGGCTCTCCTAATGGTGAATATTATTGGTGATCCTATGACCTGCACGCTATAAAGCACCGCAGTCAAAATGACCTTCAGTAGGGTGTCCGGAGCTTGTAGAGGAAAGGGTGGGGATTAGGCTGGCATGGCGGTGGCAACAGACCAGTTACTTGCCCGTTGTTACAGCGTCTTGGGCTTCTCTTTCGTTTTTTATCAGGCGTAGGGAAGCCATTATTTCGCCTTACCATAAAAAAAAACCTATGATTCACAGCCAAAGAGCCAGAGAAAACAGAGATTACACCATTTAAAAGACCCCAATAACAACTATGCTACAACTTGAAAGCGAATCCGACCAGGGTAACATAATATCACTGCAGCTCTCGCTCAAACTTGCTACTACGCGACGTGTAAACAGCTCAACCCACGTCAGGAAACTCCGCATCGCGAGACGGTTACCAAATCGTATGTTCCCGCGAACCGTGGAACTAAACAATGTCTGCTTTATAAAGTCCAACAAATCAATGGTATATTAACAACTGAGCGCCCTCTGGCGGGCATTAGCTTTGAGTTTGCATAACGAATGGACGCTTTACATTAGACGACTGGGTTGGGATGTAAGGGAGCGACCTATCATCTTTTTACTCCAAGCCAACCTCACCTGCCCGTGGTGCATCCTGTCAAATAACAAACGAAGGCAACTAACTAGTGACGGTATAATCATCACAATTGAAGGCGTAGCTAAATACTTCAGACTGATGACTAGCAGCAGCGTCACTGGAGCGAGGAGCTACGCCCTGCGATCGTCAGCCCGCTTGCCCAGCGTGGCGATTATGGCTATAACCTCCAGGTGTTTGCCCAAACTGGCGAACATCTGGAGAGGCCTAAGTCCAGCAGTGGACTAGGATAGGCTGATGATTATGATGATGATTAGACGACTGGAGACGAAAGGTTGTATATCTTCAGATAAATCTCCTGATGGTGAGCGATATCGCTGTTTACGATGGAAAGCACTCACCCAGGAAAAACACACGCCTTGAACATCGGAGGATTATATTTTTCGGGAAACAAGGAGTATGGCACACACGTGCATTTTCTGATACAAATTAGTAACAATACATAAATATTTTTGTCGCAATGTGTAAACGAATTCAACAAAATCCTAAGCCCGCTCTGCGGTCGACGAGAATCTGCGATTATCTGCGAAGTAAATCAGTTAGGAGTCAACACTATTGTACCGGGCGGTTAATTAATCCCAATGTTAACACTGCTAACCTGGACTTAATTTATATTACAGTAAATAACATTTTTGTATGGCAAAACTGTGTCATAGTAGCGAAGTTTAATACATCGGAATAGTTTTGCTTAATATGAACCGAGACATACGCAATAGTTTTGACAAATTACCGGATTCGCTTCAAGAAGTAAGTGTTATTCGCCAATAAAGTATGACATTACGGTAGTAAATCAATTGTGATGGTTATGCCACCATCGGTCGACTGCCAGCGCCTCGTTCGTTATACGGAGGGATGCACTACGGGCAGATGAAGCTGGTTTGGAGTTAAAAGATGATAGGCCGCTCCCTTATAATCCCTCCAGGCGTAGCTAACCACAGACCGATGACGGGCAGCAGCGTTACCGGAGTGAGAAGCTACGCCCTGCGATCGCCAACCGGCCTGACAGCATTTATGGGTACATCCTCCAGATGTTTGCCGTAAGTTGCGAACAACTGGAAAGGCCTACGTCCAGCAGTGGACCGCAATAGGCTGATGATGATGATGATGTAGTAAATCATTTCAAAAATAACGGTAATACATAGATGTGATCCGTCGAAAAGAAAATAAACGAATATATTATAAGGTATAATAGGTAGGTACACTTTGGAGAAAGGAAACAGAATGACGCTTACTAAAAGGATATTGTTCGATCAGAAGATTATGTAAGTAGGATATTCCATAGATACGAGTACAAAATATCGTGTTTTCATTACAACACGGCCGGGTGGCGGCGACACTTGTTAAATTTCACGCGCAGTTGACTCCTTTATCTATTCGGGTTATACGGACGGTTTGGGAGTAGGTATACTAAAATATTTTTATGACGAAAAATATTTTTTTTTCTTACTAAAATATGTCCGGACACTCGTAAAAGTGAAAGATGACCGTATTAAGAGGACTTGGCTGATTCCTTGTAAGGAATAAAGTGTCTCCAATTTTTATGATTTTGTTGAGTTGTCATAATTTTATTAATATGAAATACAATGGGTAGAACTACAGTAACGTATCAGTTTCAAACAGCCTCAGGAGCGATAAAAGCATAGTATGACCTTGCACAGAGCATGAAACATGAGTTTGATCTGCGAGCATAGGTACATTGTGCAGTTACATCTCAATCAGTGGCAATAATAGAGCCAATAATAATAAATAATTATCAGATAGATCTTTTTACGAGTATTTTGTTGCTATGGTTTTTGTTTATTGTTGTATTGAAGTTGTTGTGAGTTATACAGTCCAGCGGCTGGGCCATTAAAGTGTTTTGTGATTTCCCGTGTCTTGTTTAATTCCACAGCCCAGAGGCCAGCCGCTACAACATTAGTACATACCTGCCTCCCGCATTATGAAATTCAACTCTAACCTAACCGATTCTTTACAAAAAACTCAATGCTTAACTATTCCGCAAGTGGGCGATCAATTGAACTGTCCCCAGTTGACGCGAAGTTTGAGCGAGGAGCAACTGCCGGCAACTAGTCGCCGCAACTCGCAACATTCGCTTTGAGTAATCGCCGGCGGTTTCCCGTCCCCGAGTTGCTCTTGCGTTTTGAACTTGATCAATGTAATTGATTGCACTTTGCCGTGTTGAATTAAGATGTAACTGTAAGCATCTTTGAATGCTCAGTAAACATATTAAATCTATATCTATCTATATCTTCTATACTTATAATAAATCTGTAGAGAGGTCAATTCTGTACATGAAATATATTTTCAAAATAACTATCAGGGGGTGATAAGTGATCGATACTGATACCAAAAATGCAATCAGTAAAATTTTTGTCTGTCTGTCTGCTGTCTGTCTGCCACTTTGGGCAAACACCCGGAGGTTATACCTACCCATAATCGCCACGCTGGGCAGGCGGGCGAACAACTGAAGAAGTGTATGTCCAGCAGTGGACTCTGATAGGCCGATTATGATTATGATGATCTATTCTATTTAACGGGGATATAAGGGGCGACAAATAATCTTTTCGCTCCAAGCCAACCTCACCTGGACTTGGTGCTTCCTGCCGAATAACAAACGAGGCGCTGGCAACGGACTGGTGGCAGTATAACCATCGCGATTGAAGGCGTAGCTAAATATCACAGACAGATGACGGGCAGCAGCGTCACTGGAGCGAGAAGGCACGCCCTGCGATCGCCAACCCGCCTGCCTAGCGTGGCGATTATGGGTATATCCTCCAGATGTTTGCCCTAGGTGGTGAAGAACTGCAGAGGCCTATGTCCAGCAGTGGACTGCAATAGGCTGATGATGATGATTCTATTCAAACAAACCTACTTTAATTTAAAATATAAACGAGGATAGAATTGTCACGATTTTAATGATACACACAAAGAAAATATTCATTTCCCTATTTTATCACTTCAATACCTAATACGGGACGGTCCAGCAAGAACAAAGCAATGTTTGATTTCAATTATGTAACTTTTCCCTCAGGGAATTAAAGAGAGACGAAGAAGAAATTCCAATCTGTGGTTATAGTATTTCACATTTATTCACGTTCCACTTTAAATAAACGTACTGGGTTTTATCATGGGGCTATGTGTTGTCAGGTTTCATAAAGAAAAAAAAACTTTTTGTTCTGTGCGGTGACGGACAAAGAATACCTACCTACCAATCATCTTACTGTGTGTGCTGTAAGAATAGACTAAAGAACTCCTTGTGGTGAGTCCCCCCCTTTATTAGGGGAGGCAGTGGTCGTCCTACGGCTGAATTTGATAATGATGATTTTGCTTTCTGTGGGAGAAGGAACTTCTTGATGACTCGCCTGGCTGGCGACTACCGGACACCCGGCGAAATCCCCATGATGTGGCTTTAGTAGTTTTGGGACTGCAGACGTATAAGTCATGCCGGCATGGTTCTGGCAACTGACAAATGATTGATATTATTTTATTTATTTAAACTTTATCGCACAAAAATAGTACAAAAGACCATAATGCTAGGAGCATTTTCTACCAGTCAACCCTTAGGTTATGCAGAGAGCAGATTGATATAGTAACTGTCCGTTTCTTCATCATCATCATCAGTCCGTGTCAGTCCACTACTGGACATAGGCCTCTCCCAATGTTCGCCACTTAGGTCGATTTTGGCCTTTCCTCAGTGTCTTGGGTTTATCTTTAACTTTCGCTCAGGTGTGGGGAAGATGCTATGCTGTGTGACTATAAAAGAATGCATGTTATACAATTCCTTACGAAATGGTCCGTAGTAATAACGAAGGATCCCGATTAAAATTCAAAGCATACTCATGCACAATATTCATTTATTACAGTGTCTCGTTCCAAGTTACTTGACAAAAAGTATGTTCATGTTCCGAATAACGATGACGTCTTTGTCTTATGGAAAATTGTCCAATTTGTTACCTACATTTAGCGGAATTCAACGTGGATCCAATGATACGACTACGCCTTAATCTTATCAAGAAGTTTTAGGAAAACTTAAGATGGAGAGATTAAAAGCGATTGATTTTTTTGATCTACTTGGACTTTTTTTTATGTATCTAAATATAGAACCTACAAAAATTTGTGTTCATGAATAGGTATGTCTATTTGTATTGATCTGGGTGTCTACTACCTATGTATAATAATGTATTAAAGAAAGTATCTAAGTATGTTTATCATTTGTTTAGTACTTACCCAAGTACAAGCTTCGGCTTGGTTTGGGTCTAAATGGCGATGTGTGGCGCAGCGTGGCATGTTATTTTATTGTCTTGAATGAGGCCCAATTAATATAAGCTTTCAGATAAATACGAATTCACATCTGTTAGTCCTTGGGTTCCAGTAGCATCCTCTAAGAAGATGACAACATGTGCCTTCGGGGTCAGTGGTCAGTGGCTTCGTGGAGTGTCCTCCCGAAGTGTGCCGCCCAACGTTGAACGCTACCACGCTGTGGGGGGTTGCGTCGAGTTTCTGGGCATACTCAGATCGTAGCGTACCAGCGGCTTAGTGATTTTCTCCGCTAAATACGAGTACTACACAGCCCAGGCATCCGGGTACCCAGGGCCCAGTAGTCCGTTCCTGTTAGTATTCCTGAAGTAAAAAAGTCTTCATCTGCTACATATGTATAGGTGTATATATTATAATACAGAGCAAAACCATAATTATAAACTAGTTGATTGGCGCGTAGCGTTTTGCTCATTACATTATCATTAAAAAAACAGTGGGTAGGCTAATAGGCTGACTTGTTGAATAATAAATGTATGTATAAACTTGGATTCGCATGAATTAAACATATATTCAGCTTTTAAGCCAGACGCATCTATTCTTCTATTATGTTCCATATCTATAACCTCTCTGTCCTCATTATTTTCAGTCCAATGAACTTAATGTAAACACTATTTATTACAAAAGTTCTGCTCATAGTTAGAACGTCTTTTGCGGTACACCTCTTGTTTCTTAGAGCTGACCCAACGACTGGTCGCTACGTCGTTAGTCTATAGTCTAGACTAACATCAGACGAACCCAGGCCGACTTGCTGCGGTTTCAATAAAATTTGAAATCGCTTTTCACAAAATGACAAAATTTAATTACGATTTCACTGGTTTGTCTATTAAAATATATTCGATTTTAGTTTCAATTGACGATCCTTTGATTTGTAATTTTGATCGGCAGAGGTTACGGTGTCAAGAGTAATAAAAGTAAACCAATTTGTGCTTTTTGGTGTAATTGACCTTCAGAATATTCTTGTTAAAACGTACGTCTATTCATCGATAAACAAAATAGTATTCAGATAAACAAATTGTATTATTACAAAGTTCATTAATTTTACTAAATGTATAGATATTCCTTATTGCATAATAGGACAATTGTATTGCTAAATTGAGTCTCGACTCAAAAAGACGAGAGACGACTACGAGTAGGTATGTCACTCTCAATGACCTCCACATGGACCGCTCCAGAGCTGTTTGGATTCAAAGGATCCCCGCTGTGTCAATTAGGTTCATCTCGTAAGGGACCGTTCTGCTGCATCTTCCCTCTCGCAGCAGCCACTCAAGAACTTTTCGTATCAATCTTCGAGCGATATGGCTTGCTCATTGTTCTATCTTTGTGATCATTTTCGCTATGTAGGTCACTTTGGTCCTCCGGAAAATATCCGGGAAAATTTGGATTTTCCTCTATCCGGTGACACTGCTTTCCTTCAATGGTGATGGTTATACCGCCACCAATTGGTTGCCAAAGTTTAAATCTATGGATAAATGTAATAATTTCCCGATACAACGACCCCGAAACCAATGATTCAGCTGTCCATTTCCGCGCTCACCGAAAAAAAACGTATCGCCAGCCCGTTCTAATGAAGCGATAGTCGAATTACGATAAACGTTTTAAAAATAATTAAAAGGAGCCCGGTCGAGTCTTATCGGCCCTGACAGACATTATCGCGAAATCGATGGTTCTCTTTAATTGATTCCCACTTCCACTCGAATGCTCCTTTGTCTTTTTCTAATCGAAATTCAACGCGGGTGTAGAGGCAGCCAGGATTTTTGTTAAAAAGAAAACGGGCGAGCCAACCGGGAAATAAATAGGACCATTCGGAATGGCTCATTGGTGGTACGTTTAGGCGTTTTTACGCGAGTTTGAAACCGTTTACGGGGGAACTGTTTGACTATCCGTTTTGGGACATGCCGACCGGAAGATTAGGCTCTAAGGAATCCACGAAAGACGTTTAAATCTAAACATCTCGGTCTCGGAAACCGTAAGGCCTCTTGTACACACGCGTTTTTGTTATAATGTACGATTAATTTTCCATGTGTAGGCTCGGACGTCAGTGTTGTATGGATCACTATGGAAGCTTGTAGACGTGGTGCACCGCCGGTTGTGTTTGTCAGCGCACGGCTAACACGCCGTACGGTGACAAACAGACCTCACAGTGAGAAAACTTTTTTTATAAGAGGCGACAGATGACCATTTGTGATGCCTGATGGAAAGGCATGGCATTCCATTAAGTTTACCGAGACGCGGTCTCCACTCAGAAATTGTTCACCCCAACAATAGTCAGCTCGGCAACTGATATAGGCCCACTGCTACATAAGTTACCTAATCTGGTTAGAATCCCTCCGGGCATCCCGACCCCCTCAAACAGAGTGCTCGTAGCGGACCACCGTCGGGTTTAGTGGGTATTCCCCGCTAAATAGGAGTGGGCCTACATAACCCAGGTGTCTTTACCCAGGGCCCAGATGTGTGCGTAAGGGCATTCCGGACGCAAAAAAATTAAGAAGCTGAATAAATAATCTGGTCACCTAACGCTGACTTTGGTTCTCTGTTCGGATCACCTCCTTTCAGATTCTATCTCACTCAGAAAAGAATAGCCCTTTCCAAGACGTTCCTGGTTCAACCGCGAATGTGCTAGCGCTATTGAGGCCATGTGTGATGAGGATCACTTCTATTTTTGGACTTCGTCGTTTGCTTAACATCAGGGAGGACGCAGTCATTTTGACGTGCTATTATAAAAAAGAATAGCTCGCTAAATGACTCTTTACTGATGCACGAGTATAGATTGATTCAGCAAGCTATGGAAACAGTATCTTTACTGTAAGTGTCCACGTTTCGGCTCAGGACGACGGATGGAACGCAATGATTGAAGACTTACCATTGTTTGTATTGCCTTGCTTACAATAATAGAACCAATTTATTTTTAGGTGAAAATTATTTGAATAACAAAAAGAAACCTGTAGTGTTAAACAAAAAAAAAACGGTATGTGGAAACAAACTCTAATATAATTTTATACTAATTTATTTAATATCATTATTTACATCTCCAAAATCTCATATCTGTACAATAAATGCCGAACGCAAATCCTTTATATCTAATGATAGATCTCTTATTTTTAATAAAAGATACAATTTTATACAATATTACTCGTTAGGTCGATTAATTAACATACATTAGTATAAAGGTATATCGTTAAAATTTATCCTTTTTTATTTATTGTGCAATAATTTATATTTACAAGTCAACAAGCGTGAGGGGCAAGCTTGGTTAATTGATTATACTAAGAGATTTAAAATATACAATTAATTATATAATACGTACATGATGCAAAAATGACCTGTGACTAATTTGTAAATAGTATGATAACACGTTGACAGTCCCTTGCACTACATGTACTGCACACGTAGTGTTGCAACTACTGTGTCTGCTTTGCAGACAGCTAACGGTTTAATAAAATATTATTATGTTCTTTTTTTTAGTTCGAAATTGGTTTGCGCTCGACTGCGATTCGCCTGATGGTAAGCGAAAATGTTTTTTTTTAAATGTCTATGATAGCCAAGGCAGCCTTGTTATCATCACCGAGCTGTTGGGGGAGCGGAAGGCTCTCCTACTCCTAGAAGCGATAACGTAGTCTACTATAATGCGCGCTCATCCGGCAAAAACCGGTTCACTCTCGCCTTGAACATCGGAAGGTTATATCTCCCGGGGAACAAATAATGTCGATTTAAGTCAATTTATGGATAAATCAAATAAAAATAGTTTATTATTGGTAGACAACCAACTTATAAGCTTTAATAAAACACACTTTTATTAAAAAGACTCCGGCAGGAAACTTATATAAATACAGTGTAAACTCTATATAACGACACTGAAGGGACTGTGCATTTTATAGCGTTATAAAGAGTTGTCGTTAAATGGAGAGAAGAAAAATCAGAAAAAGTAAAAGTTTATTTCAGATTAGTGTTAGTAGTACTTATTTACATAAAAAAGAATCTTATTTGAACGCTATTACGTATAGTCCGTTATTTTTGTCTGACGTCTTTTGCACCAGTAATTTTGTTGTATTTTTTTACTTATTTTATTTATATCTTGCAATATTGACGTATCTTGGTTATAAAAGAAATAATTTTCCAATAATTTTGCTGCTTCCAGAGCTTCTTTAATGCTCGGAGGCTCAGGTTCATCCGTCTCATCTTCTTCATCTCCTTGTTCTTGGTCCTCAGTGTTTCTCACTGAATCCAAAATTTCTTGGTCTGTGAGTGAAGCCGTTGTAAGCAGGCTGTCGTCTACTTCGATGTAGGTTTGAAGGTGTACCGTATTTCCGGCCGTGTTGAACTGTTGAATCCACTCAGTTAATGGAAGGTCGTCGTCGCTATCAAACTCAGGTTCTGTTTCCACCACATCACTCGTAGAATTGGTACAAAGTCCAGCATGGCGAAAAGAGTGCTGTATAGTTGTGGGTGTCACTTCTTCCCAGGCTTTAGACAAAAAATTTACTGCATGAAGCATATTAACAGAAGTTTTACCCTCAGATTCGACTAGCTCCATCAATAATTTCCTTCTGTAGTGACTCTTGAGGCTTTTAATCACACTCTGGTCCATTGGCTGTAAGACACTAGTCGTATTTGGAGGAAGAAATGCCAACTCTATGTTTTGAAGGTTTGATATAAACGGGTGGGCGGGGCAGTTGTCAACAAGAAGTAAAATTTTTCGTCCCTTTAATTCTGCATCCCACTTTCGCACTTCTTCTTCAAAAAGTTGACTGGTCATCCAAGCTGATTTATTAGCTTTATACGTCACTGGCAATTTTGTAATGTTCTTAAAACAGCGCGGATTTTTCGATTTGCCTATTACCATTAGCTTTCTTTTTTCTGTGCCATCCATATTAGCAGCCACAAGCACCGTAATACGTTCCTTGGAAAGCTTTCCTCCCACACACTTTTCCCCTTTAAATTTCAGAGTTTTATCTGGAGTCAACTTATAGAAAATTCCTGCTTCATCAGCATTGAAAATGTCACTTGGGGCGTATTTGTCTTTGAATTTTGACCACACTTTATTAATCCAATCATGAGTCATATTCGTATCAACACTTCGTGCTTCCCCACTTATTTTACCATAGTTGATATGATGTCGTTGCTTGAATTTTCCGAGCCATCCTTCTGATGCTTTGAAAGCAACTAAACCAAGTTCTTCAGCGAAATTTTCCGCCTTAGCTTTCACGAGTGGTCCCGAGATAGGCATATTATTCTGGCGTTGTCGGTGAAACCATGATAGTATAGCTTGATCCAAATCTTCGTATTTAGGTTTCTTTAATTTTTTGGAAGATTTCCCCTCGCTCTCAGCTTGGAGAATTTTTTCTTTGTTTTTCCATATTGTAGACACGGTAGAGCGACTAAATCCAAAACGTTTGCCAACATCACTTATCTTCTCTCCCATTTCTATTGCACGTATCAGTAAAACTTTTTCGTCAATACAGAGTGATTTTCTTTTACTAGCCATGATGAGTACAGTTTGAAAGTTTGTAAGTAACTAAGAATAAGATAACGTATAGCTATTCCATGACTCCTACTTACAAATGTATTAGTCATGGTCAACAACAGTCTACACGTGCAAGTAATCCCAATTTGTAAACAAAAGAACGAATTTCTTACGAAGTTCGGTATGCATGATGCCGACAGTCGAGTTTATTGCAGGCTAGGGTAATAAAGCGACAAAAGAATGTACACAGCTGCGCAGTTTTTACTCATTTTGGCAACTTAAAAGGTACTTTTTTTACTCAATTGTTGTCGTTATTGAGAGTGGGTGTAATGCTATGTAGAGTGTATCAGTGTATGGAAAACAAGCTAAACCAACTAAAGCCAATTGATTTCGACGCTTTAGGGAGTTTGTCGTTAAATCGAGGGACGTTACATGGAGTTTACACTTTCTTCTAAGATTTTGTTGACATTGAAACGTTTCATGCTTTTTTATTGCTGTTGGTGGCAGACAAGTTAGCGGTCTGGTCTGTCTGATGTTAAACATTAACCGTAACATTAGCAATTCCAGGGGCATAACTTGCTTCGTGGGCATAACTATGGCGCTGCCTAGAGCGAAGAAAGCTCTCTATAAACCACGTATAGGTATAGAAAGACACGTACGAACGATCAGAAAACACCAAGCCTGGTAGGTTTTTACATAAATAAATAAAAATAATATTTAATAACAGTTTGAACAAATTTACCAAACATAAAATGTAGGGCTCGACAACAAAAAATAAAGATTGTTAAGGTTTTACATCACTTTTGTACAAAAATAAAAATCGTTTTGTCAAAACCGGACCTGTTATTTTTTAGTAAAATAAATCGTCGGATTGTTTCAAAAACGGAACATAAAAAAAACTTTATTCTACCCTATTCCTTAAAATGTCAACTGGCGTTAGTGATGTTTTCGAAAATACAGGATCGACTGAGAGAGGACAAATACGAGTGGGTACACTCGCGTACGCATCCATGGACTTCGTCAAAGGTATTTTTGCACACATCGTATAAAAATAACAATCAAACGTAACATTTATTACAACATAACGCAGTACCCATTACTCGAAACTTTGTACTAAATGAAATATAACGTTTAACGACGTAATAATAGACTTAATAGTCCTTAAAACAGGGATCGAGGTAATATTAAACATAATTTTCATATTAAGGCGATAGTCTGGGGTTAACTAGCCCTAACACAACAATAATAATGTATTTTTAGTACCAGTACATACGAGTTCGCCCGTGTAAAATTGTTGTCGATAGGGTAATTCCTTCTAACGGTAATGGTTCTATTTTAAATTTAATTTTTAGAGTCATTTACATATTTATGTGTAGTGGTGTATCAATTGCTAGGTTTTGGTGTGATCTCGTTTTGGAGTTAGGTAATCGTTGACACGAAAGGAAGACGAAAAAGACATTTATTTATTGCAGGAACATCAAAATGTCTATTCTTAAAAAGCCTCATATAATATCAAAGAATATTTAAAAACCAGTACAGTTGTACACTTAAGGTCTGTAGAAAAGTTACTTTTTTAAACTTTTAAGTTATGTCGGATGTGATTAGACTGGCATAATAATATTGTCTAATAATTCTATGTGAATAAAACGTTTCTTTTTTAATAAATCCCTTTCACTTTCGATTCTCCAAAAATGCGATAAATTCTCCAAATGTTTGCACAAACAACATACAACTAGCTTATTATCAGTGGCTGCAAGCAGAACAGCTTGCCAGAATAATTTAGACAATTCGATAATTCGACGCGAGCATCGCTATTACGCCCAAGACTGCCACCTTAATTTGAAAACATTAAGATATTTGGCACATTTAGTTCACAAGGGTTAGACTATGCTAAGCGCGGCGCCACAATGAATATATGTATGATTTTGAGCTACACTAAGTTTTGTAGGACAATTTCTCATGTAGGTATGTACGCCGGTACAATTTAAAATGTAAATGGATTGGATGTAGGAGTTCTGAAACAGTTTAACGAGAATAAATGGCTAAAACTATTGTTAACGTTCATGGTAAGCCCGAAGATTTTACGTAATCATTGTACTTTTATAGTAGAAGGACGTCATAGCTAGGTGTAGTGCGGGAGGTCGCAGAAATTTTTACACACGAGCACGCTAGTGGCAGAGTTTCTATGGTTATGAAACCTTTACATGACACGGGTTATTTAGGAATCACAAAGTATATATTGCGTTCTATAACACGTTAAATGCCATGGGGGTTACTTCTTCCATTTATTTTCTTCCATACTTATCATTTGCCATGTAACAAGTAAATATCAGAGAACAACACTTACGTTGTTCCAATACTAAAGTAAGTAGCTTAAGCACTTGTATTATGAGTATCAGAACAGGTGGAGTGAAGTCATCCTGAAAGCTCTTCTTATAAAAAAAGAAGGTACCACAAATAACCAGGTACCTGAGTACAAATACCCAGACACTAAACCAATACAAATATTGATTACACGAATGTTTGTCCCGGGCGGGAATCAAACCCAAGATCCTTGGTTCAGGATGCAGGTTTCACTACCAAATGAGGCATCAACCTGCTACCGACCAGTAAATTTTTCTGCCACCTCCTGTACTGAAGGGTAAGAGTTATAAAAAATAATTTATATCCCTTATAAAAGCGGGAAGGGAATAATTATATGGAAGGAAGGTGTAGGCTGTAGCGGATCTTACTTAAACCTACTCGTATTAATTTTGAAAGCAAAAGGTTCATACAAATATAAAATCTCACTTTGTATCTTTCACACACAGGAGTTCTATAAATAATCTAATCAGGATATGATGCAGTAAGGACTATGAGTGGGAATTGACCCGAAACAGTTATGAAACTTACTCGAAAATTCAGTCCTTGAGTTTAAGCTAACATAATATACTCGTAGTACTATAAATAATTTATTTATGATTTTACTATGTTTAAAAAGTTATTTAATTAAACTGTATGCATGCGTGCATGTGATAAGAGAAAAGCTAACCCTTGAAATGCTAGGATCATTCTCTACCAGTCAACTCTTAAGATGTGCAGAAAGATATTCTTTCTTTCTGACATAAGGTCTCTCACATAAGTTGTCTAGAAATTATTTTTCCTCAAAAGCAATTGAAAGGGACAAAGAGAGAAATGAGATACAATAAAAAAAATATTGTTATCGTCGCATATAATAATAAGCGTCAATGTCGTTCAAAAAGTTAATAAAGTTTTAAATACGAGGCTGACATTACTGACATTAGTATTGCTATTAAGATTTTATCATTAGGACCAGCAAAGAGGTAACTTAAGTAAACTTAATCCCACGAAGAGCTATGTCCGACCTAGGTTCCATAATTGCTCGGGTCTAAACCAGGATTTATACAAAGTACCCAACGTCCTTTAGATGATATGTTTCACTTTTATTTATAATACGGATATTTGTAGTCAACCAGCTTAAATTAAATAGTCTTTAAATTATAAAACTAAAATTTAAGTACTTCAATAATCAGATCTAAAGTAGTAAAATAGCATAAGAATAATAAAGACTAGCCGGTTAATTTAAAGTCTATTAAACTTTTTGACTACAACATGCCGTGATCATCGATTTAGAAATATCTCGACAGTTGTATCAAACAACAAACGTTTCAAAAGCGTTATAATACGAGTCTAGACGTGAACTCTTGACTGTCAGTCGCGGGTATGTCACCTTAACATTGTCATGTGAAATGATCAAAGTAACAGAGCACTTTTTTAGTATAAGTAGTAGCGCTTGCTCCAATCCGCCTGATGTTAAGCAACGTTAGAAGATCCTACGATGGAACGCGCGCACTCAACAAAAATTTCACTCTCAGCTTAAAATCTTACAGGCAAAGAACTCCATAGCTGAGCCGTTCGCACTATGAATGTAGAGAAGCGCTATGTGCGAGGTTTAGGAACCTGCACCGTAAATCGGTAAAAACCTTTAACTGCTGCAACATAAAAGAGGTAGGGCATAGCGAATCTTCGCTCGAATTGAGCTACCCGTCCAGGGAAGGACCTCCATCATATAGAAAACCGCAGCCAAATGACCTCCGGGTCGTGTTTCTGCTGGTGAATAGGGTTTCCGGAGCACGTGGGGGGTTAGGGTTAGGCCGGCATGGCAGTGGCAACTGACAGGTAAACCAGTTACTTGCCAGTTGTCACAGCGACTTGGGCTTCTCTTTCGCTTTCCATCAGGCGTAGGGAAGCCATTATGTCGAACTACTATAAAAAAAACATAAAGTTTGATTTTAAGGGTATTAAAATTATCATGACTACATTATGTATTAGAACACTTTCGCCACTTGGGTTTGTAAGTAATAGTGTATCTGATAACTAAATCGATGATCATTACATTAACAACCGCTTTGACGATATTGATACTAGTTTATTACATTAGTATAACAATCTTTTCGATAAGGGTAAACTTATTGAAATATCAACGGAATGGAAGACGAAAATAAATAAACTGAAAAAGGCAAATGATCCATAAAAGTTTAGGAGTAAAATTAGACCATTAGATCTATTTGAACTAGAATAACGATCGCCAGAAACGGTTGACGCCAGCAGAGAGCTCTCCTGGCACCTGGAACAAATAGTACAATTAATATAGATACAGAAGTTCGAACCTGTGTCTAAGAGCTTTAATGTTGATATAGGGGCACATCAGGGCAACGTTTTCAGCCCTCAATAAAAATAATTATGAACCATCGCAAAAGGAAGTGAATGGACCATATAATATTTTGGAGGCTAGGGTGGAAGTTTAAGGGGTGGAATCAAAGACACAAGGAAAACCACAAACACTATCTATTCTATTCTAATAGAACTTAGTACATATTTGTTAATTCAAATATTTATACGCAAAAATATAACAAACACAAATGCTTATTACATAAATGTCCACATTGTCCTGGGTGAGGATCAAACTCACGATCCTCAATTCTGATGGCAGCAATATTTGATTAGGGTAGGATGTTTGTTATAAAAGTGCTAGAGAAAGTTTTACAAGATCATACTTTGCATAAAAGCCGAGCATGCAAACAGGACAAAAGTATTCAAATTAATCAAAACGAATACAGTAATAAACAAACTATACACAAAACATAAAAGGTCCAAGATAACACCATCTAACTACCGAATGAGCTAGGTAGCGGGCCAATCAATAGTATTTAAAGCTACGGCAGAACTAATTAGTTTCTCGTTCACGAGACGAGGTAGGTACAACCACCATTACAAATTTTCCGTGAAATGTGTATAGAATATTTTGTGTTTCGAGGAAACGGGTATGAATATCATTTAATTCAATTACAATGTTATGTGAAATAACAACTTTTGTTTTGTGCGGAGAACGCGGGGCTAATGGTTGATTACTAATCAATTACTAATTCATTGTAATTTATCATTGTGCAATTTGCAAATTTCCCAGATAACCCGTATATCTGGATTTGATGCCCAGAGTGACGCATTAGGACGCGATGGGCCGACCCCAAGAGACACGGGAAATGAGGTACGATAGAATAAGAACCACGATTTGCTAGTTATTTGCAAATTGTACGTTCTTACGTTCTGTTAGATCATCATAATTAACCTTGTGCAGCCTACAGCAATGAGAATTGTCAATGAGGGAGTCGTTTGTCCAGCAGTGGACGTTTTCAGGCTGACGATGATGCATTACAGGGTTATTGAATACAATGGTAGTTCATTTTATTCAGTAACCCTGTAATGCATCATGATTACAAAACAAACGCAATTCTTATCCTGAAACATATGTATACTCGTATACAGAACAGACAAAACTCATAATCATCATCATCAGCCTATTGCAGTCCACTGCTGGACATAGGCCTCTCCAGTTGTTCGCTACCTAGGGCAAACTTCTGGAGGATATACCCATAATCGCCACGCTGGGCAGGCGGGTTGACGATTGCAGGACGTAGCTTTTTGCTCCGGTGACGCTGCTGCCCGTCATCGGCCTATGGTATTTAGCTACGTCTTCTATCGTGATGGTTTTACCGCCACCAATCGGTTTGCCAGAGCCTCGTTTGTTGTTTGGCAGGATGCACCACGGGCAGGTGAGGATAGTTTGGAGCGAAAAGGTCGCTCCCTTACATCCTCAGACAAAACTAGTTCTCGTTAACACAACAACCAAACAGCTATTATCACAACTAGTCGTAATAGGAATAGTACAATGCAAGATGAATTAAGGATAAATAGCATTGTTAGAACAAAAGTAGTTGAGCTCAACAAACGGGACGCTACCAAGAGATAAATGACTAAAGTAAGCAATAAAGCCGAAGGCGAACTGCGAGAGGATGAATGAACGGCAAAAGAAAACAAACAGTTTTGCATACACGGCTTAAACAAACGTGCTACATACAATGATGTAAACATTTACATAAAACGCATGAAGCGATAAAGTGAAGATGGCGTCTGTTTAACTGTAAAAGGGATTACCTTTTTCTTGCATATTTATTGTATTTATTTCAATTTTATTGCTCAAAATGGTACAAAAGGTAAACTTAGTGCGATCTTTATCTACCATTTCACCTATAGGTCATGCAGAGAGCAGATTTGAGTGCGGTAAGTTAACTGTAAAAGGGATAACCTTTTTCTTGCTATATTTATCTTGTTTATTTTAACTTTATTGCTCAAAATGTTACAAGAGGTGTACTTAGTGCAAGCGTTCTCTACTATTCCACCTATGCAGAGAGAAAATTTGTGTGCAGTGATTGTACACAGGGAACTCATTAAAAACCTGAGTTATATTAAGCAACACTAAATATGTTGAATTTATATGAAAGAGATAAAGAGGCAAATAAATATATTTTTAATATCAAATAGACATTATAAGCACCTAAGGTTTCCTTTCAGTCACTTTTCATTCTTAAAAAAAAATAGCCAAAGCCAAAGGTTTAAACACCGACGCTGTTTTAAACGCTAACTACGTAATTTATGTTCCAAATCCTATATAAAATAAGACATCAAAGATACCACAAAGCGATCGCATCAATATACAAATATCCAGACAACTCACTATTCGATTTTTTATTTCATTCGTTCGAACAAGAAGCCGCGACTCAGTGAGCTGCAGTGAGGTAAGCGCCCGTTATCACTGACGCTTCAACGCGCAACGACTCGAATTCACAATTCCTTTCTAAAAGCATCGACGGTACAAGTATTTATATTGTCTGACGGATAAGGGTATCAACCAGCTCGCAGATTTGCAAGTGAAGATATCTGTTTGTTACGCGCGTAGCAACTGCGGTGAGACTTCCAATTTGATAAGCTACGCCGTTTCATATACAAGTATTTTTGTATAGTATTGGTTTATTTAATAACCTATTTTACAAGTATTTAGGATCTCTCTAAATCTCTGCAAAAAAGCGACTATTGAGTGTATTTTCGTCAAGCAGGATGTTTTGTTGCTTTACGCGTAATATTTATTTTAAGCAAGATTCAAACGTCCATACGTTTTCCGGTCTGAATCAACCTGCCTACAATTTTAATAATTTTTGGAATACCCAAACCTAAGTCAATTTAGAGAATTTGTTTCCTAAATTGACCGAACTGGGAGTCAAACTTAGAACATAGTTCTTAAACGCTAAGTGAACGCACAATTCGCCACCGATGAGAAGAAAAGATAAATATTGTTTATTATTTAGCCTTTAATTAATTTTGGTTGTTCGGGGTTAAAGCGACCAGACATTTTGAGGTCGTAGACTTAGAAAGCTAACAGAAATTAGGTTTCATAGCAAACACAACTCCGGCTTAGCATCTCTCTAAACTTTAAACCTTACACTAAAAAACGCTAGAAATTATAATTTCTAGCGTTTTAATTGGCTAGTGGCCTGTCAGTGACCTGTCAGTCACTATTTTCTTAACGCGAATGAACTATAGCATTTATCCATAGCAGAATCAAGATTCTGAAATGTCTTTAAGGTTGTCCCCAATTTTTCACTCTCGTTAGAAATCAATAAATTCCTACCTGAAAATAGCGTGACATAAAAAAGTTTACACACCTACACCAAATAAAGACGTAAACATAACGTCTTCTACCTGTCACATCTAATTCAAACCAATAAAACTGTGTAGAAAAGGGACGGCAAATAGTGGGAACATTTACTCGAGTTTCATATCACCTAATATTTATTCAAACGTTCTCCTTGCTCTATTTGATATCATATTATATGACTGTTCAAACACTTTTTCCTTACGGTTCAGAGGCTGCAAGAATTGATTGTGTGAGGTCTGCGTTGAATATGTATGAGAGTTAAGTGTGTGTATGCGAATCGTTGAATGTTTAATCTGTATTTGGGGGTGCGGGTACACGAAAACGACCCGAGGAGGATCGCAACCGCGCGTACTCACGTATAAGCCCGTGAGACTGGGGCAGTGTAACCTCTCCAATTCACAATTACGTATAAAATTATTCAGAGAATTTCAAGTAATTTTGCGTGTAGGATTTCGTTTTCTGATAGACTTGTAAAACAGTTCGGTTTAGTTTATCTAGTCTGTTTTTGTAAAGAAAAGTATCTGTATTTATTTGACGTGAGGCGTTCAATTACCCAAAAGAATCCTTAGTTTAGAGTCTACAAAATTCGTATTTACGGTTCGTCTAAAGAGCGTATTGTATAAACATATAGTGGCTTTAATATATCGATGTCTAATGTTACTATGTATGTTGGCACTGTCGATTTAAAGTTTTTTTTTTGCTGTTATTGCTGGCCATACAGAAATATAAATAAAGAAAAAAATCATGTAGACTTGAATCAAGCAAATCAATACAAATTAAAACAATTGTAAGGGTTCGAGAAGTTATTTATATTAAGAATGCTATAAACTTACTTAGTAACTACTCTTGTAACCAATTTATTTTACAAATATTAATACTCGTAAGTAGTATGTATCATACATTAAAATTTAAAAACAAATTAGGTTTTTTCAACGCAACTGATCTCTGACTGTTCTAGGTATTTTATTACGAAAGCTTTACATAAATAACCATTAAATGTTTAAAAAAAATAGACATTTAAAATCCAACAGATAAAATTCGATTAGGGCATATTTGCTTTACATTCAGCCCAACAATTCCATTCCTGCCCAAACACTTCGCTTCGCCCCAAACAACACAAACGTTTATTATTCCACCCATGACACAACAATTCGTCACAGATTAAGATGCTAATGTAATAAAGAGTAGTCACGTAACCTCCCGAGCGAAACAAAACAGCAATGCAGCGGCTTCTAAAAAATTAAAATACCTACGGTACGCCTTTTTCCATCAAGATAAAAGCCCGAATGCTAAGAACGCCAGTGCGCTAACAATTGCCACCAGCCTTCGTCACATATTCCGCTCAACCCATTTCACCGAGACTTCTCAGAGCACATTTATTTTTTACGTCAGAGAGGAAAGAGACATTTTTAATAATGTAGTATATTGTTACAAAGAATACAAAGCTAGTAAAGCCTCCTGTGGCTGAGCGCTTTGAAGCCGCATTATCAACTTTATGTACTAAATATTAAGTTTTTGGATCTTTAATAGCGCGTAATTAGGTTAGGGTTGTAGGATTACGGCGTGATGCGACCGTATTGTGTAATGTGTTGAGAGCCGGATTATGGAACAAAAGTGCGGGATTCGGTGTAATGAGAGAGGTATGGATGTAAGCATAGACCTGGAGTGGGCGGGTGAATGTTGAATGAATTTGTTTTTGGCCGAGAATAAAGGAATCGTTGACAGAGAGAGTGTGTGTTTGATGAATGGTGGCACAGTAATGTACCAAAGATCGTGGCTCGTGTAGGTAAATAATATTGCAATATTATGTATGATTTATTTGTAAAACATTATTTCTGTCGTCGAATTTGAACGAATCTTTGTTCACCACCAATACGTGTTCTTTAAGTAGGTACACAATTTTAATTCTCCCTTGAAAGAGAAAGCACAATTCATTTAAAGTTGTTACGTTCGAGAGAAATTCGAACGCTCGAAAAAGTCATACGCTGTGATCGTTCGAAATCGGCACGTAATCAAAAATATCCAAAATATTTGTTTTAAGAAGGAGGTTCACATCAATTAAATAATTTTACAAAAACTTTCATTGATGCAAGGACCTAAGTAAGGAAGGAAGGGAAGAGAAGGAAATAAATATGACATCTATACTAGAAAAATCTGTATAGTAGGTGCCTGTACGGCTAGTATAACAGTTGGTCTCGATTATTCTACTAGTTAAACCAAAATAGAATACCAGTAGCATTTCAGTAATGCCCGTTCAATTTTTATACATTTCTGTGAATAGAGCTGAAGTAGTGAATGATGCAGAGATGAGTGAGTTATATGAAGCTCTTTGGTACGGCGCACCTGCTATAGCTGTAAAGTTGCTTGATGTGCATTACAACATTCATGTGCTTGCAAACTTTATGATCACCGGGATAAAGAAATAGGCAAATTTACGCTTATAACATGCAGTTCATATATACAATGGGCATGCCATGCAAAAGTCTTAACCCTATTTTGGGTACATCTGCCAAACTGTAAAAATAGTTCAAAATATTCGCTTGACATCTGACTTCTCTCAGCAGGACTAACTGAAAATCAGCATCGTAATTTGTACGCAGGCTACGGTTTATATGTTGAGCCCAATGCTTTTGAGATGAATGAATATTATATACTAATTTTATATTTTTGATAAATAAATAAATACTTAGAGGAACGCCACGTGATAGCGTTCTTCCTGGTCTACGCTGCAAATTATTAGTCACTGAAGATAGCGTTGCAATGCAATGCTTTCTAGAACTAGTCTATAATGCTACGCTCGATCAACGTCATCGATCGACGCCAGTGTAGAAAGAAATGAAGCCTAAGATAGCTCCGGCTTATACAACATTGTTGCCTGAAACGTCATGGGGCGCCCGGTATAACCGATTGCCGAGCGAGCTAGGCACGCTCGACGTATCAAATTATTATCAGCGTAGCAGTGCGATGCAAAGAACTAGTGTATAATGCTACGCTTGACCAACGCCAGTGTACGAAGAAATTAAACCTAAGATAGCTCTGGCTAACACGATCAGCCTAGTACGTACGTAGTGAGACGTGATGCGGCGAGGTCGAGCTGCGCGCGCAATAAGCTGGGCGTGCAGTGAGCTGCGCGCGCAGCACGCTCAGCGTGAAAACTAGTGTATAATGCTACGCTCGACCGACGCCAGCGTAGAAAGAAATGAAGCCCGAGATAGTTCTAGCTAACGTACCTGAGACGTGATGCGGCGCGCGGTATACGTGGTGTGCGGCGTCAAGCTGCACGCGCATCACACTCCGTGTGTCAGATTATCGGTGCATCTACAACGGTGCGATGCAAAGAACTGGTGTATAATTCTACGCTCGACCGACGCTAGCGTAGAAAGAAATGAAGCCCGAGATAGTTCTAGCCAACGTACCTGAGACGTGATGTGGCGCGCGATACACGTGGTGCGCGGCGTCTCTCTCGGGCGCCCGGTCGAGCTGCGCGCGCAGCACGCTCGGCCGCTCGGTGGCCGCGCCCGGCTCGGCGCGCTGCACCGCCCGGCTGACGTTCACGCGGCGCACGCCTGCAACACGCTCAGTTGGTCACGTGGGGTCGGCGCAGCAAATAAAGCAGATCATCATCATCTGAATCAGCCTATTGCACTCCACTGCTGGACATAGGCCTCACCAGTTATTAACCACTTAGGGCCAACATCTGGATATACCCATATTCGCCACGCTGGGCAGGCGGGTATGGGCATGGTCAAATTTAAAATTATTCTATTGAAGTGCAATTATTTTATTGAAAATAATTAATCGTTAATGTTAGAGGTTTATACCTCTCTACTTGCGTTGACCCGTAAGCTTAATTTTTTTCCACGCCGGAGTCGGTCTGTGTTCCTTGAAATCGGTCGAGCGTATGAATAATAATACACTTGTTCTATGAAGCACCACAGATGATTTAGAGCGTTGCGTCATAGCACTACTGTATTGTATATTCGTACACTCGACCGATGGCAGCGTAAGCCATAGTGTTAAGCAGGTGGGATGGATGATCGTCGGAAGTACGAATGATGATTGTAATCTTTGGCACAGAATTGTATCAATGGTACGGTTCGAGCTTGTGTACGCTAAAAGAGTGGCTCAATTTTGCGCAGAGACTTATCCAAAGACTTGCTTACGCGTCTTGCGATAAAACTGCACACAAAACAGTGTTTCAAGAAAACCACTTAATGAAAATTATTTTACTCACGTAGATCCACCTATTTAAACGACGAATAGTATTTACAACCAAAAATTTCACAACCATTAATTTTATTCTGCAATAACATGCATGAATTTGAATTTTGTTACAGGGGTTAAATAAATAGACGAGAAAGTGTTTATAAACGCAATTTTAGCCTTAAATAATCAGAATGGTTTTAGTTACAATTTTTACCAAAGTTGTTTATTTATTTCCGATCATTATTTTCATTAATTTATTGATAATATCTGTGAATATGTTATCTAAATATTAAACTCCACTGATTCATTCATCACTTGTGCTCTGTATAATCGTTTTAACATAAATACAATAAGTGTATACAAGCAGTCGTTGCATTTAATTTCATCCCAAAATAAATCAACTAAAGTTTAATGAACCACAATTTAATCAATAGATACTAACTAGCTGTGTAGACCAGTGTGGAAGATTTTAGGGCGTTTATTATTATACCTATACACACATAATATTAAGTACAAATATCAAATCCAGAACATATTCAGACTTCGCTAAAACATGTCTAAATGTAAATAAGTTTTTCGTAGGACGCAAGCAAGTTACTGGTATAAAACTATTGAAGAAGTATATAAGTAGTAATAAATAAATATAAGACAAACATTGATCTAATCCCGAAGTAGTTTGCGCACCTTTGTTATGGAAATTAAAGTCGAAGAAAGTACCTCAATAATAATAAAATAATGATATCCTGTATACAAGAACCTCTATCAATAGCCCTAGTTTTAGTTACCTATCTTTTTTTTTTATAAGAAGAGCTTTCAGGATGACCTCACTCCACCTGATGGTAAGCGGTCGTGAGGGCCAAAAGTTAGGTCGACAGGCACAATAGAACAAACCCATTGCGCCTCTTTTCGCAATAGTGCTGCACTCGCTGGGTATTATATTGAGTGCGTCATCTTGGGCACTCAGAAGTAATGCCCTTTGTTTCCCACCTCACATACACATAATATTCAATTGTCTCAAGGGGCCTCTACGTACCCAACTACGGGCCCAACGGCCTGTGCCCTCATGCATGCCTTCCAAAAGACCGGCAGGGATAGCACCGTCCCGTGAAATCCAAATGGCGACTCATCATCATCAGCTCATTGTAGTCCATTGCTGGGCAAACATCTGGAGGATATACCCATAATAGCCACACTGGGAAGGTGGGTTGACGATCGCAGGGCGTCTCGCTCCGGTGACGTTGCTGCCCGTCATCGGTCTGTGGTATTAGCTACGCCTTCAACTGTAATGATTATACCGCCACCCGCCGGTTGCCAGAGTCCTGATTGTTATTTAGAAAGATGCACCAAGGGCAGGTGAAGGTGGGTTGAAGCGGAAAGATGGTATAAGATGGTAGGTCACTCACTCACATCCTTTAATCAATACATTGTATAGAACAAAGTCGCTTTTTTTTCTGTTTGTCCCAATCTATGCTTATATTTTTAAAACTACGCAACGGATTTTGTTGCAGGTTTTGCAATAGATAGAGGGATTCAAGAGGAAGGTTTATCTACACTAATATTATAAAGAGGAAAGATTTGTACCTATTTTTGTATGTTTTGCAATGAATAGGCTCAAAAAGTACTGGGCCGATTTAAACAATTATTCTTTCACCAATAGAATGCTACATTCTTCCAATTTTACATATGCTACATTTCATTTTAAAAAAAATTAGGGATCCTTGGTAAAATTTGAACAATATAATTGTCTACCCCGTGCGAAGCCGGGACGGGCTGCTAGTATATAAATATGCATAGTATTGCACCCGTGCCTGGGCAGATCGCTAGTTAAAATATAAATTACCTTTCAAATACCCGTTTGACGTACTAACTAAATCAGGGATTTGGCCAAATGGCCACATTAATTACATTGTTTGTTTCGCTAATTACGTTCACAGTTTACGTTCAAACAATAAATTTCCTCTTTACCTACGAATATGACTTATTAGTTACAGAGTAGACATACATTACGGTATTGAATCTTGATGTGATTGAAATTGTATTAGGTATCTTGTAAGGTCTGTGTTAATGTAGAGTAGATGCAAATCTATAGGTAATATTAATACTCTCTGACTCAATTACGGTTACACTGGGCAATCTCCATGATGTTAAGCCAAGTAGGGATGCAAGAGATGTTATCTTCTGCGTTCCTGCTAAGCCAATCTTCGTGAAGATAAGTATATACCTACATGTTTGTGAGCGAACACAGGTACACTCTCCGTTCCTTTTTCGAGAACCATATATCGACTCAGACCGAGAGCCATCGCACGCAGAACTTAAGCTTTACCCATAATCGCTACGCTAGGAAGGCTTGTTGGCGATCGCAGGGCGTATCTTCTAGCTCCTTCATTATCCCTGCTGCTGCCCTGATGATTATACCCCCACCAGTCATTTGAAAGAGGTTCGTTTGTTATTTAGCAGGATGTACCACGGGCTTCTCTTATATGTCAAATATATCAGTAAGATTATAAAAAGTTATGTCTATTTCCTATTCGACTTCTACTTTAGGGAACCGTTACAATTACAAACAATAGGTTACCGAGTTTACCGAATGCCTCACTGGGGCACTTTCTACAAGAGTTGTGACTCTCGCGGTCGCGATTATCAAACTTTAACGACTCGAATTCTCTTTAATCCCTTTGTCGCTATAGCCGACTGCGCGAGCCATTTTAAAATGCATTTAGCCCCGGAAAGTTTTGAATTAACAACAGCCAAATTAGACGCGACTTTGTAGGAAACAAGAATGCCAAAGTTACGTAGATGAAAATTGGATTATATTAAATTTGACATGGCAACACTGTCGTAACACTGTATTCTGTGCAATCTCTCAGATAGCTAAATATAGAGCTAGGTCAGAAAATGGTGAAACCGGCTCAGATTGAGTGTTGATATTTGTATTTTATTTATAGCTACGCCTTCAATCGAGATGGTTATTCTGCTATCAGTCGGTTACTAGAGCCTCGTTTGTTATCCATCATACATCATCAGGATGCAGTTGTGCATCCTGATTAGCAGGTGAGGGTGGCCGATGACAGCAGCGCAGCAGCTATGCCCTGCGATCGCCAACCCGCCTGCCGAGTGTGGCGGTTATGGGTAAAGATGTTTGCCTATAGTAGAAAACCACTGGAGAGGCCTATGTCCAGCTGTGATAGGCTGATGATTATGATTTGTAATATAGTTTGACTTCTTTTGACTGACTTGTTAAGGAACTTGTAAAGGGGACTTCGGAAATAGATCGTCATGTTGTGGAGTGGTGGACATACTACTTCTTTATGTGGACTGAAAGTTAAATAAAAGCTAGTAAAATAATGTAAGCACCTATCAGCTTTTCGCTCCAATCTCACTTGCCCATGGTGCATCCTGCCGAATAACAAATGAGGCTCTGGCAACTGACTGGTGGTGGTATAACCGTCACGATTGAAGGCGTAAATAAACCACATTCCGATGACGGGTAGCAGCGTCACCGGAGCGAGAAACTAAGCTCTGCGATCGGTCACCGGTTCTATTATAATTTTTTTATTCATTATGGGTTTGCGCTTTGCCACAATCCACCTGGTGTTAAGTAATATTGAAGCCTACGATGAAGCACGCTTACCTAGAAAATACCGATTCACCCTCGTTTTGAACACCTCAAGATTGTATGTCTCTGGAAACAAAGAGTCCGGCAAGGAGTTCCATAGTTTGACCGTGCGAGTCCTTGGGATCTACACAATAAAGCGGTGTCTCTGGCCGTATCTCTACTCGTCCGGTGGTTAAATGGAACTGGGGGAATCAAATTGGTAAAACCTCCAGATGTTTGACCAAAGTAGCCAAAAACTACAAGTCCATGTCGAACTGAAAAGTGGACTGCCATCATAGGCTGAAGATGATTTAGAAGAAAACAAAACAAAGCTCAATGTCTTCTATTTACGAGTCTCAAATTTCTACGCCCGATAGCAACATAGGCGGAAGTTTCCTCCATAATCCTTAGCGCTAAGCGTAATACCTGAGTCTAGGGCAAGTTCGCGTCCCCGCGGCCGCGATTATACAACTTTAACAACGGGACTCGAATACTCTATAATCCTTTTGTCGTGCGAGTTACCTGAACACACAGAACGTGCTGTGTAGGAAATAGGAAGGTTTCCTAAGTATCTAAGTAATTTTCTGTGAAATGAAAGTAACAAAGGCGAACCTATTAGTTACAAATAGTATATAATAAATAATAACCTAGGGATGTAAGGGAGCGACCTATCACCTCTTCGCTCCAAGCCATCCTCACCTACCCGTGGTGCATCCTGCCAAACAACAAACGAGGCTCTGGTAAACCGACTGGTGGCGGCAAAACCATCACGATAGAAGGCGTAGCTAAATACTACAGGCCGATGACGGGCAGCAGCGTCATCGGAGCAAGAAGCTACGCCCTGCGATCGCCAACCCGCCTGCCCAGCGTGGCGATTATGGGTATATCCTCTAGCTAGAAGTTTGCCCTGGGCGGCGAACAACTGGAGAGGCCTATGTCCAGCAGTGGACTGCAATAGGCTGATGATGAAATTATAACCCAAGTCATGCCACACTGGGCCACACATGTTATACCTACATAAAAACACCCAGATCAATACAAACATGTTCATGCACACAAATGTTTATACTATGCGGGAATCGAGCCCACGACCCTTGGCTCAGAAGGCATAGGTCACTATCAAATGAGCCATCGGGCCGGCCAAATAAAAATGATAAAATGGGCCGATCATTACATTATATTAGGTCTTAGTGAAAGTATAATGTAAATAATATTAAGAGATAGATAAGTCTGTACTCACTCTCTTTGTTGGCGTTGCTCTTCATTTCCGTCGCCTTCGGAGACGTTGATGGCATCGGGATTTCTAAACAAAATAAACATTCTTACTTTATTATCACTAACTTTTAGTCAAATCCACGTTTTTAATCTCTTAATCTTTAACGCAACTACTAAACCGTCACATCTAAATAAAACAATCTAGTACAATCTTCTATCTTCTCAATAAAATATATTTGTCTCAAATGTGACTGACTGACATAATATAGTGATCTATCAATGCACAGCCCAAACCCAGTGGTTTGGATGGATCGGGCTGAAATTTGGTATGCAGGTAGATGTTATGACGTAGGCATTCGCTAAGAAAGGATATTGATCAATTCTATCCCCAAGGAGATAAAATAGAGGATGAAACTCTGTTCCACGCGGATGAAGTGGCTGGCACAGCTAGTATACGTATAAAATGTAGTTTTTGACTCATCATTATTATTGAGCCTAAATATATAATTTATAGTAAGGTTAATAAAGTCATAAATAGGTTCTAGAAATCAAGATAAGCCGATCCTAATGGGTGCGTCGTTAAGTTTAGTCACAGGACATTATGGCGGGCAGACCCCTTGGCTAAGTGGGACTATTTCCTTTACTTACACAATTACATGATCTAATGGGTAGACCCTTGTACAAGAGATCAGATCAGATATAGAGCAAGTTGCTTTGAACATAATGTATCCACTAGTACCAACCGGCTAATACTAGCCGTAACATGTATAGATATTAAAGAGGTAGGCGAACTAATACATACCATAGAGTCTGATAGAACCCTCAGTCTCTCCTAATGAGTTTTTGGAGATGCATCTGTAGTTCCCGAAGTCGCCAATCTGCAGGTTCCGTACAGTTAGTTTCATGTGTGCTCTGGAGGACAAAAAGAAAAAGTTTTAAAACAAAATTTTTCATAGGTATACTCCAAGTCGTTTAATACTAGTTCTGTCAAATAGATATAAATTACAGCCATCTTGTGAAAGAGCTTAGGCGATTTTATCGCTGGTAAGCGATCTCTTCCAAACAATCTTCAGGTAGATGATGTGTTTCTCAATCTTAACTAATATTATAAAGCTGAAGAGTTTGTTTGTTTGTTTGTTTGAACGCGCTAATCTCAGGAACTACTGGTCCGAATTGAAAAATTCTTTTTGTGTTGAATAGACCATTTATCGAGGAAGGCTTTAGGCTATATAACATCACGCTGCAACTATTAGGAGCGAAGAAATAATGGATAATGTAAAAAAAACGGGGAAAAAATAACTATTCCACGCGGACGAAGTCGCGAGCACAGCTAGTACCTGATATTTGTATGTATCAGTGTTTATGGGAACTTATAATTCATGAAAGCTCTATCTATATTGAACGATCAATCAATCAACAGCCTTGGTCTGTCTACTGCTGAACGTAGGCCTCTTTTAATTCACATTTCTCTATTGAACGATACATGAACGAAATTACGAAACATAGCGCCGCAGTTCTACACAACACCAATAACATAAACTCCTTAAAGTAAGATATTTCATTCACCACACAATAAGATTTCAAGGGTAATAGCCCTAGCAGACGTTTCAATGTATAAATTAATAAATTTACACCTATAAGCCCGAAAATAAGCCTAGCCTATATAGCCTCTTTAATACTCAGTCTCATTATTCGCTAAAAGAAAAATATAACAACAATGGACCCAAGATGCTCCCCTAAAAATCACCGTCTCACCAAATAGAAGGAAAACAGTCCGTCAATACGGTTTGCATTATTAATCGGACCCACAAACATGGACGAGGGACAAAATAAATAGATCTGTTTGTGATCAAAAACCGATTATAGATAACGGACGATCGATGTTAGTTGTATACGCAGAGACGTGTATTTTGTAAGGCGTAGGGATGTGTTGATACTGTATAATTTGTGGAAAACATTTTATTGGATTGGTCGAAGTAAATGGTGACTAAGGCAAATCCCCCCAAATCACATTACCATTTAGGGGAGGCCTATGTCCAGCAGTGGACTGATGTGGGCTGATGATGATGATAATGATGTCCAGCAGTGGACGTTTGCAGATTAGTGATAATGAAGATGACACTACCACAAATTTTATGTAGTACAATTTAGGGGGTCTTATCGCTACTAGCGATCTCGTTTAGACGACCTTCAGTAATAATGGAGGAAACATTTTTATATTGGGAATTAAAATCTGCAACTATTGTTATTGGCAATAAACATTTTGTTCTAATTCAAAATTTTATAATTCTAATTCATATTAGCAAGTTTGAAATATCACTATCGCAGGCAACAGCGGCAAATTCTAAGCACGTAACAACAATATTTTGTAACCATTTTCATAATAGAGCAAAATAAGATATAATAATATCTTCAAGTTTTATATTGAAGGGTAGACTCTTGTATTTCGTTTATTAAGATTGTTGGGGCCAATGATCCACGTGATGCAATAAACCATTATATTTTTTTAGATAAACGAATATGTGGTTAGTACTCATTTGGAAACATCGTTAGTACAAACGTGTTTCTGACACCGCTTTGTAGACGAAGTCAATTGAAATGACATCATAGAGCAAAACTAAATATCATAATCAGCCTGCGAACGCTGGGAAATTTTCATTTAAGGAGATTTGCATTAGTTAGTGCCTAGAAGACGACTACGGGAATGTCATGAACCAGGCAGCAGCGTTTACCGAAGAACAAACAAATCCTACTGCGGTCACCAAACCGCCTGCCGAAGTAAATATTATATTACCAATATCGAATAATCCGTTCGTTAAACGGGAAACATCTATAACTATTTCACCGAGCGAAGCCACATGTCAAAACTAGCGTGAATAATGCAATGTCCCAAGTCTGGGAGTGACTGATGTCTGTCTCATTATGCAGAGGTTCTCATGAAAGATGACATTGGATATTTCATAATATTCGCTGAGAATATTGTTTTTTTTTTAAACTTCTCTTTTTCTTATTAAGAAAATGGTGCCAGTTATTTTACGTGTTGTAAAAATGCCGTTGTTTTTACGTTATTTCAATAATACGAAAAGTTTTCTCGTATTTGTACTATTACGATGTTCTGTCTCGTATTTCCACAATTTGTGGAGAAGTGGAAATGCTCTTCGAATTTGGGTTCACTTGCGAACTGCGGAGTTTACAGCTTAAAACCGAATTCGATACTCTTCCAATACATTCAAAAATAGATAAGTGAATAAAAATACGAGTGTTAAAGTATATAATGACAATCTCATGAAGTTGTGTATGCAATTTAATACTGTTTACTAATAAATATTACGTGTAATAGAGAAATGCTATCAAATAATCAAAGTTCATATAAGGAAAGCGGTGACTGCGCCAACGTTTAATTATTTTTTTGCCAATGATGGCAGATGAACAAGCGGCCTATCTGATGTCAAACAGTAACCGCCTTTGGACATCAGCAATAGCAGCAGCAGCTAGGGACAGCCATTCCGCTGTCCACCGTGAAGTAAGGAGCTCTTTTTAAACCACGTTTGTAGAAGGACACCCCACTCCTTTTTTCATAAACAAGAATAATTAATTTTTACACACCAAATTTGGATAATATAGCATATTTGTTCCTATGTCAATAAATCTAACTACTCTTATAAATAGATGTTCTTTATTACACACTGTTCAATTGACATATAACTAGGCTTAACATTTGTTGTACAATTTAAGCGGTTGTATAATATAATTAGCGATCTATTACTGATATAATTGATTGCATGCAGTTTACAGGTAGACCTGTAAACTGCATGCAATCAACTTTCTTATTTCCGTATCATATCGACGAAGCCACAAATATTCCTCCACTTTTCATTTTCAACTATATCTCCACAGCTTGCAAATACCCCATTTAATTGAATTTCCTTACAAAAAATATACCTGAACTTTCCGCTGTATTTGGTTGGCGTCGGATATTGATATATTTTTAACGGTCGTTGAAGAGGGTACAATTCTTAACTTGACTGTATTTTTATTTATAAATACATCAGGTCATATTTTCTTTGTATTCGTGAGTATTCTGCGCAGTACAATGTTCAGTTTAGACTTGAGAAAAATATAGGATCTAAACTGAAGAGTAAGTTAAATGATAATACTTCGTTATTCGGCAAGAACAATTTTCTTATAATTTCCACATCTATTTCTAGTTATTTTTTATAGTAGCTCGATTTAATGGCTTCCCTATACTAACTAGGCTAACTAGCAAGTAACTGGTCAGTTATCTGTCACCCTACCCTACCCTACCCTACTCACCGGCAGAAAAACAACCCGGAGGTCATTTGGCTGCGGTACTCTATAGGGTGGAGGTCTTTTCTCGGACGGGCGGCTCAATTCGAGCGAAGATTAGCTATGTTCTACCTCTCTTGAATTAAATTCATAAGCGTTTTCCCTCTTTCTTCTACAAGCATCGAAGGTATCAAAGATAGGTATTCACCTTTCTTCGATACTGCAACCATTAGCAGCATTAAGGTCTTTGCACATTATACCAGCTCGACGCCAGTCCGGGATGTAAGGGGGTGACCTGTCATCTTTTCGCTCCAAGCCACCCTCACCTACCCGTGGTGCATCCTGACGAATAATAATAAACGAGGCTCTGGCTACCAACCACCATTAAGATTGAAGGTGTAGCTAAATGCCACAAGCCGATGAAAAGCAGCTGCGTCACCGGAATGAGAAGCTACTCCTGCCCGGGAGTTATGGGTAAAGAGGTGTTTGTCTAAAGTGGCGAACAACTGGAGAGCAGTGTCCAGCAGTAGACAGCAATAGGCTGATAATGATGATGACTCTTAACTAACTCAACATAAAGCTCACATTTCAATGCCCTACTGTATGAGTTGGCTACGAGTTGCTGTTATGTGTAGGCCTTTAACCGTTCCGACGGCGAGTTGGTTTTGCCAGCCTCATCAATCGCCGCGCTCCGCCGATGACGATTAATCGTCCGGAGTCAGCGGAAGGGCGTCTGAGAGCAGATTTACTGTGACATCGCGTCTGCGATATTTAACAACTGCCGTGACCCTCGAGTCGAGACATGACTGCTTTGATTGGGTGCTCAATCAATATTGAGTGGATATTGTTAAGCTATCTAGGTGTTTTATGTTCACGTGGCTTCGGTTGGCCAGTTTGTAAAGCGTAGCTGATGTATCTTTCAACATGCAAGGAAAAAATGGGATACTCATTTGTATTTTTGTTAATTTATTTATTTCTAAGAAAACATTTGGCCCCAACTACACTAATTGATGGTAAGTGATGATATGTAATGTTCAGCAAATAATTCCAAATTGGCATCTATGCAGGCAGTCATAATGTGATCTAGGCATATCAGACAACATCACATACATTGCTCCGATCCCAAAGTAAGTAGCTTAAATCACTTGTGTTAAGGGTATCAGAACAACAAAGGTACCACAAATAGATACTTAAATACAAATATAAACACCCAGACACGGAACAAACACAACTGTTCATCACACGAATGTTTGTCCCGGGTGGGAATCGAAACCACGACCCTTGGTTCAGAAGGCAGGGTTGAGCCACCGAGCCATATTACCCTAACTAGGCGAGATGCGGGTCGCTTACATTTTTTGGACGTTGTTATTATGCTTAACATCAGGTACCTAAGACACAGTCATTCCGAAGTGTCGATTTAAGTTTATAATAAAATAAAAAAAAATCAGTTGAATTAAGAACCTGCTCCTTTTTTGAAGTCGATTAAAAACACATTGTACTTCATCAGTCCGAGTTTACCCATACAAACAGTGCACTCACCTATAAGAGTTCTCCTCAGTATTGATAGCGTACTTCTTCGTAGGCAACACCATCACGTTGTCGTAGACCCAGTAAGAGATGGCGCGCGGGTGCGCCTCGGTGTGGCAGTCCACCGTGACGTCGGTGCCGGCCGGGGCACCAACCAGCTGGTTCGGCACCCAGATCATTGGCGAGACTGAAAAGGAAGACGGGTTGTTAGAAACATGTTACTAAGAGCCTGTCCAGATGAGGCGTTTTACGCGCGAAAAACGAGTGAGTGCACTCGCGCGTTGGCACTCGCGCGTACCCAAGATACTAGAGCTACGCGCGTACCCAAGATAACCCAAGACATGCCAAGACATGCTACGCTGGGCCACACAGCGCCATCTAGCCCCAAACTAAGCCGAAGCTTGTACTATGGGTACTAGACAACTGATAAACTACTTAAAAATTTTTTTTGTAAATAAATACATATTATACATATAAAACACCCAGACCAATACAAACAGACATGTTTATGAACACAAATGTTTGCACTGTGCAGGAATCGAACCCACGACCCTTGGCTCAGTAGGCAGAGGTCACAACCAAATGAGCCATCGAGCCAGTCTAATAGAATCTAAATACTATACACAAGTTTCTTAGATTAGTCAAATAAGGTTTAATAAGCTTTATTGGACCTCTTAAAACTGCCCCTATTTAAAGCACATCTAATATTCAGACCTAGTCACATATTTAAATAAATCCCACGCTTCACAAATACTAAGAAAAATCTAATTTAGATGTTTCCAAACGTCTAATAAATATTAAGTATACCTTTATTCTGAGTTCCAAGAAAGACTATGATTAGTTCTCGGAGTCGTTAAATTAAATGTTTTATTTACCTATATCAGGCATAAGTATGCAGAGGACAGACTGGTAAACATGTTTACAAATACTTTCGCTTCGTAGCGACGGAAAACAATTACCATTTCATGTTTCTGCGAGGCTTCACAAAGGGCAAGGTAGTCGAATTTATATTAATAATGTTATCCGGTACAAAAATAGTATTTCCGAGATACTCGTATAGTTGTAGTAAATGCTAACATTTGCCTAAGCTCTCGGGAGAGACTTAGAAAACGAATGAACCGGAACTTAAGCTTGGGAGTAATTATGGTTTCTCAGGAAACTAGGGGTAGGGGAAATCGCCCTGCTCCGATCAGGTGCCGTCTGTTTTTTTTTTTATAGTAGCTCGACTCAATGGCTTCCTTACGCCTGATGGAAACCGAAAGAGAAGCCCAAGTCACTGTGACAACTGGCAAGTAACTGGTTAGTTACCTGTCAGTTGCCACTGCCATGTCGGCTCAACCCTAACCCCCCACGAGCTTCGGAGACCCTACTCACCAGCAGAAACACGACCCGGAGGTCATTTGGCTGCGGTATTCTATAGGGTGGAGATCCTTACCCGGACGGGCGGCTCAATTCGAGCGAAGATTAGCTGTGCTCTACCTCTCTTAAGGTGTTTGCTTTGACACTACCTGTACCTCCACCACTTGGTGCCAACTGCTGACACAGTGGGGCTTAGTAGGATGGAGAGTCTCAAACACCATGCCGCCTTTAACCATGAGACATTACCCACCTAAAAGAAAGAAACCCACAAAAATGCAATCAGTAAAATTCTTGTCTGTCTGTATGTTCATTGTAGAAACAAAAACTACTGAATGGATTTTAACGAAACTTGGTACAATTATTCTTCATACTTCTGGGCAGGTTATAGTTTACTTTTCATCACGCTACGATCAATAGGAGCAGAGCAGTGAAGGGAAGTGTTGGGAAAACGAGAGAATTTTTTTATCTGTATGTTTGAACGCGCATCACGCAAAAACTACTGCATGGAATTGAATGCGGTTTTCATCAATGTATTGCTAGAGGTCTAATTTACAATTAAGGTACCATTTTATAGAAGTCTGTTATTTTTGAAACCCGATATCCACACGTGCGACGCCGCCGGCACAGCTAGTCTATAATATACTGCAATCTGCTTTACTACTAGTCTAGGAATAGAAGCGTTATTATTCGACTCAAAGGCTAAAATCCGCTCGATATCATTTGCTTTCCTTTTGTTTTCCCCTCCACATTTCTTAATAAATGGACGAAGCGAAATGGAAGTTTCTAAAAACATCAAGACTATATTTACACTGGCGTTCTGCTCGGAGAGAACTATATCTAACTTCTTATTTCGTATTAACAGCTGAATGGGTGGTAAACTCGTGTTGGGAATTAGCCGGGAACTTCGGATATTAGCCGGCTTACCGGCTTTTGGTGCAGGTGAGAATGTGGCTCTCCTGATTAGATGAAATTTGAAGCAAATAAACTTGATAAGGCAAATGCTTTAAGTTTAGAAACTTCTGTCCGCGCACGTTATGGGATTGTGGTAGAGTTTTTTTATAGTAGCTCGACATAATGGCTTCCCTACTCCTGATGGACAGCGAAAGAGAAGCCCAAGTCGCTGTAACAACGGGCAAGTAACTGGTCAGTTACCTGTCAGTTGCCACTGCCATGCCGGCCCAACCCTAACCCCCCACGAGCTCCGGAAACCCTACTCACCGGCAGAAACACAACCCGGAGGTCATTTGGCTGCGTTATTCTATAGGGTGGTGGTCCTTCCCCGGACGGGCAGCTCAATTCGAGCGAAGATTCGCTATGCCCCAACTTTCTTATGTAGGGTTATGTAGTCTCTATATAAAATCCATTTGAGAACATTGTTTTGGTTATCGAATAGTTGGACGCCCTCCAACACGACGGGACACTACAGCCTATTTTATCCAACAGAGCGTAGGTCTCCCCTCATCATCAGCCAATTGCAGTCCACTGCTGGACATAGGTCTCTCCAGTTGTTCGCCCATAATCGACACGCTGGGCAGGCGGGTTGGCGATCGCAGGGCATAGCTTATCGCTCCGGTGACGCTGCTGCCAGTCATTGGCCTGAGGTATTTAGCTACACCTTCAATTGTGATGGTTATTCCGCCACGTGCAGTCGGTTGCCAGCGCATCGTTTGTTATTCAGCAGGATGCAGGACGGGCAGGTGAGGTTGGCTTGGAGCGAAAAGATGAAATACTAACAAAAATAAAACACTAACAAGACCAGAATTTGTTTTTGAGTTTTCATTATATTTTAATGTAGATATCCATAGAAATAATGACTGCAAGTATCCGAGAACAAAGTATAGTACACTTATTTTTCGTCAAATTATGTTAACATAACCCTGAATTTACGAAAATAAGCCATCAAGGGAGCTTAAACTTTCTTGATTACAGCGCAGTGTATCTGTCGCAGGCAAATTCCATAATTCGCCCGTATACAAACGGCGTCGGCAGTTTACAAAGACCAATTCGTTATATAAAATGCCTTACGCCGTATGTAAGATGTCGTTCATTTTCTAATATGCCGAGCTACGATATTACAGCCGATTACAAATTGCCTCGGCATATCGTTCCAATTAGTACCAAATTTAACCGCGCCCTGGCGCTACTAGTCTCAAAAACCAATATGGCGGTCAACAGTGAAAGTGTGGAAGAAAAAAAATATTAAAAATATGTCTAATATCGGCTGTTTCAAATAGATTTTAAGGGCTAGTATTATAGGAAACTATTGAAATTAAACTAATCACAAAGGGGGCTCCGAAAACACCGTGGAAAAAAAACAAACAAATTCGAGGTTATCCAGCACGTTAAAACGCTAGGGTGTCCATGGAAACTGGTAAAGTGGAACAAAAAATTGCAATAAAATGCATTGTATTTTGATTCGCTCTAAATCAATTGTTTCGCTGATGGTTTTATGCTTGTTTAAGCTTAGCAGAATAAGTGAAACAAAGAAACATTGTTGAATTTATTTTTGTTATTACCACTGAATGTCTTGTTTAATTAATAGGTAATTCTTGGTAAGTTTACTATGTATGTATAAGGATCCTAAGATTAGGGAGAATATGTTCTCACACGGTACCATATAGTGCAGGTTTTGTTTGGTTACGGTTTCAATTTCATGCTTATATAATCGACGAATTTATTTTCGTAGTCAATAATTTAATAATATTCTATTATGAATCTTAAATACCTTAAAAAATGATTAAAAACCCTGTTCCATTTCTATTATCATGGTCACCCTAATACACAAACCAAGTCGACGTTGATGCGATGACAATTTGCCTTCGGCATTTTATAACACGTATTTATCTTTCTAAACTGCCGACGCCGTTTGTATACGAGCGAATTATAGAATTTGCCTGCGACATATCAACTCCCTGGAGCGAATAATTTCCACTTGCATACAATTTCATCTAAGCCTGATCAATTCTAGAACTTGAATAAAAATGAAGGCGCTATTTTGCATAAAATGTAAATGTCGCGTAATTTATACTGAGCGAAACAAACAGAATAGTTAGTTTGAATACGATTAAGGCATTCCAAATACTTGTGAATAAAATAATAGCCTCCCTTTTATTGATTGAACGAGTAATTCTATGATGGATTTGCTTTGCTGTGGGTCTTCTGTTTGCATATAACTTTGCCCTGGTCTTCAGAAAATTACACTTCCTCTACCTGTAGATTGTCTGGAAGAGATCGCTTACTAGCGATAAGACTGCCTAAATTAGACCACAAGATTTCTGTGAAACCTATTGTGTAAATGTGTGTAATGTGTTAAATAAAATAATTACTTTTAAAGTAATAAGATATTCATTGATAAAGGATCTGGCTTGAATTGTGATCCTAAGCAAGCTTAAAGTACCGAAGGCCTATTTATAGCTGGTAAAATTAGAAAATAACTTGTCTTTCACTAAAATCTGACTGGTTCCTACTCTAGTCTTAGTCATCATCGACATAGAAGTGTCTTGTATCGCGGAACTGTCTTGAACCATCACCTAATCGGACAATAACTACATAGGTACATTGCTCCAATCCCAAAGTTAGTAGCTTGTGCACTTGTGTTATGGATATCGGACCAACGAAGGTACCAATAATCATCATCATCATCATTTGCCTGCCCTGTTCCCATTAACTGGGGTCGGCGCATGTTTTCTTCATCCATTCCATTCATCCCTAAAAAGAAGGTACCAATAATATAAACTGAAAATACAAATACGAACATCTGGATGTTCAATGATGATAGCAATCATAAGAATGTTTCCTAATGGTCCCACTACCAAATGAGCTATCTCGCGCAGCACCACGAAAATCGTGTCTTGCGCTACGCTCAGTAAAATTAACTACTTAAAGAAAAAAAGAACCTTAAACTTCCCTCACAAACCTTCACATTGTTTTTAAACTGATTCCCTCGTGCTATCTCGCAGTAAGTGAGCAATCGGCACTATCAATCATTATTGAAAGTTTATAAATTGCCTCCGGGCTCGGGTCAGCCCGCTCTAGCGCAGGCTGATTGATCAGCGGGCCGTAATGGGCCGCTTGTAGTGTTCTATTAGCCTCATATTGTTTTATCGTAATCGTATGTGGAACAGAATTTATCTATACTTGGGATACTGAACCGAAACGTGGACACTGACGATACGGCTAGTCCACAAGTTAAAGGTCGCTCAGCGAGCTATTGAAAGGGCTATGCTCGGCGACTCTCTGCGGGATCGGATCCGAAATGAGGTGATCCGACAGAGAACCAAAGTCACCGACATAGCTCACCGGATTGGTAAGCTGAAGCGGCAGTGGGCTGGCCACATCAGCCGCAGAACCGATGGCCGTTGGTGTAAATTAGTGAAATGAAATGAAAATACCTATATTTACATAGACTTAAAATAGGTATTTATGGATCGTCAAGCTAAATGTAAGCAGAAAGTAATGTAAAAATGTAATCTTCCGATATTCAAGGCGACAGTCATCCGAAAGTGAACCATTATCTTCGCTGTTTATAACATGTGTTTAATTACAAAAAGATATCTAAGTAAGTAAGTTAACCAGCCGTTTAGGATCTATAGTGCAAACTTCGGCTTCGTTTTGGGGTAAATGACAGTTTGTGATTAGCGTGACATGTCTTGGATTATTTTATTTGTTCAACTTTTCCTGCACTGTAGTTCAAAAGTGAACCATTAACCATGACAATCGATTATGCCTCACTTAATTTGAATTCAAAGAGCGGCCCCGAGACGCTGTTAAATTTTTCACGTCCCGTTTCAGGTAATAAAATCCGCGGAGGATGTAATAATAACTCACATTCACACAGTTTATGGATCGCAATATTCCTGAGTAAAATTACTTGTACCGTGATACAATTTAATATTCGACGACGTTTTTAAATATTTATAAACTCCTTGGTGTCTTTTATGCGAATGGGATGTGTTTAGAATTTTATGGGCGTTTTTACTTCAGATCGGTTTGTGGATAACAAACGACGTGTACCAGTCATCAGCTATTGTTTTTTTTTTTACCAATAAGATGGCAAACTAACCTGCGTTGTCTGACGTTGAGCGCCGCTTATGGACGTAATTTAGTCATGACAACAGCAATTTAAAAATAATAAAATTTGGTGGAGGTCCTTCCCCAGACGGGCTGCTCAATTCAAGCAAAGATACGCTATGCCCTGCCTCTCTTGAAATCTGCCCACGGACACTCGCAACTCTAACCGAGTTTATGTTGTCGCTGGCGACCTTTTAAATATGAATGAACGCTCGTTTTTTGAAGTTTCCCAAGCCATTATGCCAAGCTTACTATAAAGAAAAAAAAACAATTTAAAATCGTATAATTTTCCCTCCAACCTGCTTATCACCTCGCCGACCGCTTCCTTGCAACTTGCCAGTGTTTATTTCCAATAGGTATCTACAATCTCCAGTCATGCAAGGTGGAAAAATATTATCATTCAATCATCTCGGCGGCCCTCTTCTATTTAGTCAGCTGGCGCTTAATAAGAATTCAAAATAAAGGGGAGTTTTCCCGTTGAGTGGGCGGCCATGTTGAGGCAACCGTGCTTTTGTAAGTTCTTATTTCGTTCACCTGTATTTAAATGTCGAAGCTTTTTTACATTAATTTGGTAGCGATATCAAAATATTTTTTTTTGTGTTTTATTTTCTTTTATGGGTTTTTTTTTTGGTAGCCAATGCCTGCTGTATGTGTAAGAATTCGTAGTATTTAATTAGTGAATATATTAAACAATGCACGTAATAGTAAGGAGTTTCATATAAATGATTGAAACTGAGAAACGTGGAAGCTGATTGATAACGACTTTTGAGCTGCAAAGTCTGGAACACCGTCGTAAAGTCGCCTGTCTGTCGGCATTCTATCCATTGCATTTTGGAGAGTTTGGAACGCAATTATTTAATTTAAATAAATAATAATAAATAACCCTAGACATGCCACGCTGCCACACAGCGCCATCTAGCCTTCTTGTACTATGGGTACTAGACAACAGCTGATAAACTTACTTAGATAATTTTTTTTTGTAAATAAATACATATTAAACATAGAAAACACACAGACCAATACAAACAGACATGTTCATGCACACAAATGTTTGTAATGTGTGGGGATCGAACCCACGACCCTTGGCTCAGAAGGCAGAGGTCGCTACCAATTGAGCCACCGAGCCAGTCATCAGTCAGTCATTTGATTCCTTCTGCCCCTTTTTTTCATCGGACTATCAGGAATACGGCGAATGAGTACCGTTATATGCGCGAACAGCGCGTTTCGCCTCTACCTTCATAGTGCGAACGGCTAAACTGTGGAACTCTTGCCGGGCTCCTTGTTCCCCGAGATCTTACGATGCTTAAGACGAGAGAGAATTTTGCTGGGTGAGTACGTTCCATCGAAGACTGCGATATCCCTTACCATCAGACGAATCGCAGTCAAGCAAAAACTCATCTAGATTTTTTTTATAGTGGCTCGACATAATGGCTTCCCTACGCTTGAAGGAAAGCCAAAGAGAAGCCCAGGTCGCTGTGACAACGGACAAGTAACTAGTAAGTTACCTGTCAGTTGCCATAGCCATGCCGGCCCAACTCTAACCCCCACGAATAAATAAAAGGACACATTTGTGCCAGTGTTGCCAGTGTTAAGGTCACCTAAATTGTACTATAATAATATTATCGTCCGGTTAAATGTTTTCATTTCGTGCTATAAATAATCTATCTATCTAATACAAATACCAATTGATAGTTCCACATAAAACTTGCAAATCCCACCAAATGTGTGTCCAATCGCAAACAACACTAAAAGCTGATTTGCATAAAACATGACGTACCTACACACGTTAGCAGTCCCGCTATGTATGCAGTAATGTGTTAGGACACGACTAGTAATGCACAATTTAGTGTCGCTAAGTACAAAATTCTGTTTGACTAATTGCTATTGGTATAAACGTGTTTAGTTGTGGGTGCGAAATTTGGTAGGCGTTATTGATGACTAGGTTGTGGTCTTAATTTTCAAAAGTAGTTTTTCCGTGGTAAACAATTCGCTTTCAGAGCACTATCTAGGAATAGCATTTTATGTTAATCTTAGCAAAGAAAAACAAGGGATTCATATAGATTATTATGATATATTGTAATATAACTTCTATTTCCCTAAAAAATAAGTGGTTTTTAGATTTGCCTTCAATTGTAATAACCCCAAAACATGCTAAGCTGGGCCACACAACGCCATCTAACCCAAACTAAGATAAAGCTTGTACTATGGGCAATATGTATTTATTTACAAAAAAAACAAATCTAACAAAGTTTATCAGTTGTCTAGTACCCGTAGTACAAGCTTCGGCTAGGTTTGGGGCTAGATGGCGCTGTGTGGTCCAGCGTGGCATATAATATCAACATCAGCCTATTACAGTGAATAATATTACAGTCCACTGATGGACATAGGCCTCTCCAATTGTTCGCCACTTAGGACAAACGTCTGGAGGATATACCCATAATCGCCACGCTGGGCTGGCGGGTTTGCGATCGCAGGGCGTAGCTTCTTGCTCCGGTGACGCTGTTGCCGTCATCGGCCTGTGGTATTTAGCTACGCCTTCTATCGTGATGGTTTTACCGCCAACAGTCGGTTGCCAGTGCCTCATTTGTTGTTCGGCAGGATGCACCACGAGCAGGTGAGGTTGGCTTGGAGCAAAAAGTTGATAGGTCACTCCCTTATATCCACTTTAGGTACTTTATGATAATATCTACTTACATTCCACGTCCACTATGATCCTCTTGGAGACGGAGGGCGGCACGGCGTTGGTGGCGATGCAGAGGTACGCGCCCATCTCCGTGCGGCTGATGCGCTGCAGGCTCAGCGTGTCGCCCTCGTACACGGTCACTGGAACAACTGGGCCGTGTATTGATCTTAGATCATCATCATCATCATCAGCCTATATCCACTGCTGGACATAGGCCTCTCCAAATATGGGCAGATCTAATCGCAATCTTAGATAATAGTATGACATTATTTCTTTATAAATAAATGGGTAACACTTGATCTGAACTCATCATCATCACAACCAGCTATTCCAATCCACTGTTAGACCTCTCCAGATAAGGCCTCTCCAGTTATTCGCCACTTCGGGCAAACATCTGAAGGATATACCCATAATCGCCACGCTGGGCAGGCGGGTTGATGATTCCTAGGTCGCAAACTGACTAGAAGATAATGTCTGTGTCTTTACTGGATTTATAGGACCAACCTATCTCATTCCATGGGTTTCATAGAAGACTAATAGAGTATCAGGAAACGGGTAGCAAGCGTTTACCTGAACATTCATGAAAAATTGCAGCCGGAAGCTGATTCCAAAGAGCAGCTGCACGAGGCAGAAAATTGCGCGCAAAACACACTGTGGAAGACTTCCATTTATCAAAATGATAAGGATGAAATCTTAAATTGGTGCGAGATGTACGATGATGAAAAATGGCAGGCGGTACCAGGTCAAACAATTCCTCCGAACACTCGCCGTGATAAATTTGGAAAAAAACGCAAAAAGACGCAACATCCCTGCGTAGAGATAGAGGGTCTAGCGTGTATATAAGTTAATGCTTGTTATTCGGAGAAACAAGCAGAATCATGTTTAACATATTGTATGATAATAAAGTAGCCAAATGAGTTTCCCCGGACGCAATCACCGGCCGTTGTCCGCGAGCAATTACAACGCTGCGTCGTTAAGCTGCACTTTTGAGACGCAACGTCCCGTGACAGCAATGTATTGCTAATAGGATGGCCTTATATTTTTTATGAAGCATTGTATCTCAATGCTACTTGCCTAGTTTTTTTATGGTAACATAGCAAAGTGGCTTTCTGCCATTAATTGATGGAAAACGAAAATGGAAAGCTTCCGCAGGCTAAGAGGTAAGAGAGGTAGGACATAGCGAATCTTCGCTCGAATTGAGCCGCCCGTCCGAGGAAGAACCTCCACCCTATATACCGCAGCCAAATGACCTCTGGTCGTGTTTCTGCCGGTAAGTAGGGTTTCCGGAGCGTAGTCGCTTCCTGTCACCCGATGGAAAACGAGAGAGAGGCCCAATTCACTATAATGAACAAGTGGTCAAATCAATCACAAGTCAGTTGCCACCGCCATGCTGATAGAATTATTTTATCTATATACCGACACTGTTCCTGAACCACGACCTACGTCACCTCAAAGGTAATTTGCAAGTGTACGGCTATCGAGGATATAAGGGAGCGACCTATGGTATAATCTTTTCGCTCCAAGCCACCCTTGCCTGCCCGTGGTGCATCTTGTCAAGACAAGTGTCAAATGACAGACTCAGGGAGGCTCAGGCAATCGACTGGTGGCGGTATAAAAATCACGATTGAAGCTCGTGGGGGATTAGGGTTGGGCCGGCATGGCAGTGGCAACTGACCAGTTACTTGCCAGTTGTCACAGCGACTTGGGCCTCTCTTTCGCTTTCCATCAGGCGTAGGGAAGCCATTATGTCGAGCCACTATAAAAAAAAAGCTTAACCTACCCACGGATGCTCCCGACGACCAAAACCACTGATGCAACACTGGCGTCGCCATTAAAATAACAAAAGACAGTCGTTTAATCGTCCTCCCGCGGCCGAGAACGTATAATTGTATACAGGCAAACTCATTTGGCCACTTGATGGGCCGCGCGGTGCGGCGCGACGCGGTGCGAATTTTTAATTTTTACGAGTACTCGCGGGCCGGGGTGGACGTTACGCCTTTTATCCTGAATATTTTATGAGGCATGGGCAGCCTAAGTGAGGATTCATCTTCATTTCGCAAAGCATTTTACAGCGGCCGAAATATTGTTTTAGCGGCAGCTCGTCAATTAGAAAGAAAGAAAAAAAGAAAGAAAAAACGTTTATTCAGTGCAAAACAATACATGCCAGTTTTAACAAATATGTAAATCGAAGGTATTACACAGGTAGGCACATCTAACGTAATAAAATAACGTACACTAATAGTTCAATGCACCAAAAGGGTAACCACTCAACATTAGCCGTGACGCAAGCGCCGCGGCGCTGATTTTTAGGCGTGCGTGTTGTTAATTGATGTTTTAATTGTTTATACGTAAAAAAAAAAAATTCCTGACACGAAGCTTATTTAAGCTTCGTGTTTAGTCGCGTCCGTGCTGCAGCGGAGATCAGTTGTGTCGAACAGGCATAAATCGGTAAGTTGCATCAATGGAAAGTTTGGTAGCGGCCTCTCAGACCCTTACGTGAGTTTTTTGTACAATTTTATTGTATGAGTTTTATTTATTTTTACAGAATCTCAGGCTTCATAAAACTGGCAATTCATTTGCTGGGCTAAGTGTAAAATTCTTTAACAAAGTACCACAGAATATTGTTGAATTACCAATACATAGGTATAAGTCTTATATTAAGTCATGTCTAATGAAAAAAGGATAGGTATTATAAAATACAAGACTTCCTAGACGATAATATTACATGGACATAATGAGCTGCTCGCCTGCACTTAACAAATATTGTATTAATGTATGACATCAACAGTATGATAATTATGTATTATATTTTTGAAAAAAGGGCAAAATTGATGAGTTTCTTGCGGCACTTCTTTTCATCAGGCCTCATCCTTATCACGTCGCAGTGCTAGTAGGGAAAAAAAGTTAGACGTGCAAAAGAATTTACTTGTGAATCTATTTGCAGAAATAAATTATTTTATTTTATTTTTAAAACTGCCTCTAATCACTTTCCCAGCATTTAAAAACAGAACGCAATTTACCAATCCAAAGTGATTCCGCGGCACAAACGTGGCGTTGTTTACGCCGTTTGATTCAAGGGCCGCTCTCGCGGACGCAGGGTGGGGCATAAAGGACCCGACCGCATTAGCGAAAACAAAGACCCTTCACTGGTCTCACTTTTCCGATGCGGCGAGTAATTAAATCGTTTTTCTGACGGATATAATCACGACAGGTGGAGTGACGGGTAGGGGTGTGCGGTACGATGGAACGTTTTTTATAACATCGATGTAGCGATACGATTTTTATGAATGCGAGTTGTTAGTCGAGTAGTTACTCTTTGGAATGAAATGACTGGCTCGATGGCTCATTTGGTAGAGACCTCTGCCTTCTGAGCCAAGGGTCGTGGGTTCGATGCCCGCACAGTACAAACATTTGTATGCATGTCTGTTTGTATTGGTCTGGGTGCTTTCTATGTATAATATATATTTAATTACAAAAAAAAGGATTTAAGTAATTTTATCAGTTGTCTAGTACCCTTCGTACAAGCTTCGGCTTAGTTTGGGGCTAGATGGCGATGTGTGTCCCAGCGTGGCATGTCTTGAGTTATTTATTATTTATTTATTTAAATGACTGCCACACCAGGGCATTTTCAAGTTCAGGTATTTCGATCGGTACACTGGAATCGATCGAAATACTTTCCTACCTAATGTCACACATTTCTTGCAATTTTAGGAATGACATACGTTTCCTAGGAATTGTATACAATGACGGTTTTAATACTTTTCCGGTAACATAATATACACAACCACCATTTTTACAGATGTATAAGAATCGATAAGCGAGCACTTGATCCCAGCCGCGCCCCTAGCGCCAGGAGGAAGGGTCACACACAATTAGCGCGAAGCACCACTCAAAACCACACGTTAATTTCCCCCGCTCTGTACAAGAAAATCACTCTTGAAATTAAACTCAATTTTTGGGAGCCTTTGTCGACAGTACTACGCCACCAATTGGTGCTCGAAACGTTTAATCTGGCGACACAACTCAGCTTTTCTCGCTCCATAATTATCTCGGAACCAGATTTTTTCCGCAAAGAGCTTTAATCCAGAAGGTTACCCTCGCACAGAAGTGGGATTAGCACCGGTTTAAACTCGTGGTTTTATTATGATATCAGGTAGACTAGACGGCTCCTAGGTGTAGACGTTCCCACTTTACATTTTCTCCTGGAAATAAGTGCTAAAATGAGGATTCTGGAAAATAACCAGGGAATTATGTGGCAGAATCTTTTAAAGGGTAGCTTTTAAGATTTCATCTCGCAAATGTGAGAGCTGTGTAATTCCATGCTTAGCGAGATTACAATAATTTCCATCTAGCATTATTTTTTTGCTTGTAAAATAGACCGGGTAAAGAGATAAAACTAAAATATTCCGCAAGAAATTTCTTCGAAGATAAGATTTTAACATATATTACGAGGTTCACACAAATTCCAACCTCGGATTATTACAATATGAATGAATTGCTTAACTCATTATTTCGTTTAGGTTTTTTTTACAACGTAGGTAGGTACATTATATTTTTGACGCTTTTTTGTCTGCCTAAAAACCAGTTCTAATAAAATTGTCATTGTCAAACAGGAGTCTGTCAATTTTTTTTTTATAATAGCACGTCAAAATGACTGCGTCCTGCCTGATGTTAAGCAAACGACGAAGTCCAAAAAAGTGTAAGCGATCCTCATCACACTTGGTTAGTGCAATGTGGATCGATCACACTATGACGGCCTGCATAAGTGCCGATTATTATGCCATAAGTCAATATGATTGCCTCGTTGGTTAAGATGTTATTAAAGTGTACACAATGTGTGCGTAAACTCTAATGCATTCTCTGTTCCTACACTCTCATGATCCGACGGGATGAGAGTTCGATACGATTGGATTAGGTGCAGGCCCAATGGGGTGCAACAAAGAGAAGCCTCCTCGAGTGGCAAACTGCTATTAATCTCCTTCGGGGAATTGATAGTAGTGGGTCCCGGCGCACCCTGGGCAAAGGCGGGTGGTAATCTCTTAGGAGATTGCCACTCGACGGCTAATTCTCGACGAGGGGGATGAGCTTGCTCTTCCCGCCTCGGGGCAGACAGGAGTCTGCAGCTGCGCGAAGTGGGCGCGCAGCACGGTTGGGACCGCATTGGCGGTAGTGTGGATGGACGCATGTGATGCGTGGTGGTTTGTCGGCGATGGTCGCAGAGGAAGAGGAGTGCCCTTCGGGGGATCTCGCAGTGTTGTCGTTGCTGTCCTCCCTGTCTTCTGCGAACCCTTGCCGCCGGACCCACTTGGGGAGCCGGTCGACGGCGTCCGTTGGGTCTGCGACGCGGTCCTGGCTGCGCACTTGTGCGCACTGGGGGGCCCTTGTGGCCGTGGTTACTCGGACGCGACTAGTGGGTGTTGGCCATTGGCCGTTTTTTCCCCGGACGTGTCTCGATGGGCGGCGTATTTATACGCCGCGGCTCGACGGGTCCTTCGGTTCTCGTGGCCGTCGGATAGGTCCTTTATGGATTGGTCGCCGGGCAACCTGTTTCCCCTCGCAAGAGGGACCAGGGGGCTTGCCTTAATTGGCCGGCCCGAGTGGAGTTAACCACAATAAAAAACCGCCTGTTATCCCGACTTCGGTCGGGACTAGGGGGCGCAAGCTCAAGTGAGAAAACCACACTAAAAATCCACCGTGCGGTGGGCGACTTGCACGCCCGACGCGTCCCCGAGTAGCAGGTATGCGTAAATGCATTTTCCCCCGGAAAAAAAAAAAAAAAAGGTGCAGGCCCAATAGCTTAACGAATTTATCAATTTATCAAGGAGCTCCTGAGTAATTCCTATAGAGAAAACCTCAGAAACAACCAGTGTCTCATACGATGCGAGTTACTCTAAACTAAGTATTAAAATAATGAAACGCGTAATTCAGTTTCTTCGTCATCAGCCTATCGCAGACCACTGCAGGACAAAGCCTTTCTAGTTATTAGCCATATTGATCGATGTTGCGTTTCTTGTATCCAGCACTTGAAAGACAGCCTGTGCAAAATCACTCCACCCGCTCTGAGGGTGCCCTACACTACTTCTGCCGGGAAGCGGTATCCACTTCTAAACTAATTTACACCCAACGGTCGTCGGTTCTGTGGCTAATGTTGTCTGCTCACTATCACATTAACTTGCATTTTATGTTTCACAAAAACATATTATAAGATGGTTCTAAGACTAGGCGATGCGCGCCTAGTCCTAGAGTTAGCGCGCACTGGTGACTTTTGTCACGGTGACTGTTTCGTCATTCTCGTAAAGGCCCGTGAATATATTGTAACCATCTTATGTTTGTCACCGTGACAGATATATCTCTTCTTCTCATTTAAAAAGTGCATTGCAAAGGTGCAAGTGCGCAAGAGATGAAACGAAAGTCACCAGTGCGCGCACCTAGAGGTACCCATAATCGCCACGCTGGGCAGGCGGGTTGGCGATCGCAGGGAGCTTGCTCCGGTGATGCTGCTGCCCTCATCAGTCTGTGGTATTTAGCTACGCCTTTAATGATTGTGTTGGTTATACCGCCACCAGTCGGTTGCCAGCGCCTCGTTTGTTGTTCGGCAGGATGCACCACGAGCAGGTGAAGTTGGCTTGGAGCGAAAAGATGATAGGCTGTTCCCTTACATCCCTTACATCATATGTTTAACAAAATGTGAAGAAACCAACCTTTCTTCCGTCTATCCACGGAAATGGGTTGTCCGTCTTCCCTCCTCCACATAATCTTTGGCGTCGGAAACCCATCAGCTTTGCACACCAGACCTGATTGTTCTGGGTTCTCTCGTACAGCCACTGCTGACTGCGTACTCTCCTCATCCAGGATGTTTGGTGGTACTGTGAACAAGAACAAAATAATTATATCCATATCTTCCCGTATAATGGGCCGAACATAATGGGCGAGACATAGTCAGCCAGACTGCGCTGGCTCGGCCACGTTGAAAGAATGGAGTCGGATCGCGCTGCGAAGAGAGCATACCTGGGTAGACCAGCTGGTAAGCGGCTGGTGGGACGCCCCAGGTACCGCTGGATGGACCAGGTGGAAAAAGATCTCAGTCACCTTTAACGACCAGACTGGCGACAGGTAGCTGAAGATAGAGCAGAGTGGCGAAATCTCGTGTCGAAGGCCAAGATCCACTTTGGATCACTGAGCCAGCGCAGTTAGTAAGTATATTTTCCCGTATACTCTACATGAATCCTACTAATATTATAAATGCGAAAGTTTGTTTGAATGCATGGATGGATGCTTGTTACTCCTTTACGCATAAAGCAAGATATTTAATGGATTTAAATGAAACTTCACGGCCATATAGACATACATCAGATTACTAGATACATACTTCTAACTAGTGAGCTGATAGACAAATAATACACCCCATCTCTTGAGATTTCATGGTTTAAGCTGGTTGGTTAGTAACCTTTTCTGGTGACTGTTGTAACTCGGAAAGACACATATAAAGTGAGTGACTCTGGGCGCGTATCAGGATCAGCTAGTGTATTTATAGTCAGAACTATGTCAAAGGTAATTTAAGTGGCAACTGACAAGTGATAGATTCGGTTACTAGTCCGCTGTCGCAACGACTTGGGCTTTTCTTTCGCTTTCCATCAGGTGACGGGAAGCCAATTAACTTACGAATAATAAATATCATTAGTCATTACTTTTAAAATTAAATAAATTACCTTACTTAATTATTTTAATTTATAAAATGCTAAAGCTTCAGTTGACATTTTCATTATTACCAGTATGAACGAATAATCAGTTTCACCGGATCATCATGATCGATTACATCATTGTTGACTGATAACTCCGACAAGTTGACCTATTTACACAACTCAATGTAATATACTAATTGGTATTAATTAATTAAGCTACAAATAATAAACATGTTCTGTTCATTTCACTTATTTAATACCCTCTATTTGGAAATATGAAAGCTGTTTTAAATACTAACATTATTAATTTTTATGTACTCTTGTTAATGATACTTTTGCTTTGTTTGTTCTATTATGCTGGTTTAATTATAAAGCAATTCAAAACTATTTAAAAGAGCTTGTTGAAACCGCTATTCAGAATTTGCTAAGAAGTTTCTTTTTCCAGAACAAAATTGAGCCCACATGAAAAAATTAAGTAGATTCAAAAGGAACCAAACCTATTAGACAACTGTGAAAGTAATACACATTTTTTTGTAAATAAATTCATTTTATACATCTTATCCTCCGTGGATATCGTAGAAAATGACTACGGGAATATCAGGAAACGACAACATCGTTTATCTGGGTACAAATAGAACTGCAGTCACTACCCACCCCTACCAAGTGTGGTGACTAAGGCAAATTGGAGGCCTATGTCCAGCCGTGGACGTTTGATAACTGATGATGACGATGACTAAGTGTAAAATCACAAAATAATCAAAGCCTTAGTATCTTCTTAATTTAACAGTTCGTCCCCTAACACATTTTCAACAGAAACTCCTAAATAGTGCGTCAACCCAAAAACCTTTCGTAGAAATACCACAGTTTCCTACTAGTTCTAGCTACGCATTGTTTGCGCTAAAGTTCCGAGTACCAGCCCGCAGATCCATTTCGCACGAAAGTACGAATAAATTTTTAATTTTAAAACACAGCCGAGGGTGGAGGATGTAAATGTTTAATGAAGTTTGAGCAACGCTGGGCCGGCGGGGGCGTGTCTAGGCGATCGGCGCTCCCACTCTTTATACGAGAACGGGCGCCAGTTTCGGCCCGACTTTAAGTGGAAATAAACCTTTACTTTTCCTGTCGCTTGTAAGGTGAAGTGTTGGGTGATTGGCTGAAGCGGGGCTGGGTAAACAGTTTTTGTTTAAGAATTCTTAAGAATTGATTAGGATGTAAGGGAGCGGCCTATCACCTATTCGCTACAAGCCATCCTCACCTGCACCTGGTACATCCTGCCGAACAACAAATGAGGTTCTGGCTAACCGACTGGTGGCGGTAAAACCATCACGATAGAAGGCGTAGCTAAATACTACAGACCGATGATGGGCAGCAGCGTCACCGGAGCAAGAAGCTACGCCCTGCCATCACCAACTCGCTGCCCCAGCGTGGCGATTATGGGTATATCCTCCAGACGTTTAAATGGAGAGGCCTATGTCCAGCAGTGGCAATTAAGCTGATGATGATGATAATTAAGAATTCAATCCAAACTCAAAAATATTTTATAAGCAACACACTATAATGACATTGGAATTCTCTCAGCAGGAAGGACTGAAAAGCGTGGCTAGATGGCTAAGCCGACCCCTTTATTGAACAAAACAACTCAGTGATACAATGATATGATTGTCTTATTTTCTCTATCATTATATGCTTTGGCCATAATCTCTGCGTTAACCCTAGTATTATACTCGTACAAAAGGCCGTGTTTTTTTTTTATAAGAAGAGCTTCAGGATGACCTCACTCCACCCTGATGGTAAGCGGTCGTGAGGGACCAAAAAGTTAGGTGGACAGGCACAATAGAACAAAACCCATTGCGCCTGTCGCCCTCACCCCTGAAGACCCACTGAGACGTCGTTTTCACGCCCCGCCTAAAGAACCCAGGATTGTAAGAGGAAGGAAACACATGAGCTGGAAAGGGCATCGATGACTTAATGGCACGGGGCAAGAACGTAGAACTAAACCGCTTGGTGCGCGCCACCATCGTCTGGATGGTATGCGGATGACAACGCTGTCCAGCACGTGTTGTTCGGGAGTGGAAAGGAGAGGGCGGAACGAGTTGAACGGGCTTTGAACCCGAGATACATCATTTCCGCCCCCGCCCCCGCTACTCCCCCCACTCAACACGCCGCGTAACTTTCACGCTGGTGGGCGGCGCTGCGTCTGTTTTATTGCCTCGCCGTTTGAGGCGTTAGGGTCTTCCAAATGGTAATTGATATTGACTGGTGGATTGATTTGGAATAAAGGCTTTTTTAGTGCCCAGGTTATGTACCAACCACTTTGTCGAAAATTAAGCTGCCTTTGTACTCATCATCGGCCCGAAAACTTCCACGACAGACATAGGCGTCCTCTCCTATTTAAACCAGGAAAATCGCTAATGAGATAAATACACCTAATGAGGTTTTAAATAAATGCTTACAAATACTTCAATCAATCATTCAACAGCCTTGGTCCATCCACTGCTGAACGTAGGCCTCCTTTAATTCACGCTACATTTCTCTATTCGGGCTTTCCCATCCAGCAACTGCCAGCACTGTTTTTCTAAGGTCACCCGCCGGCCGCGGTTGCGTGGCCTCCTACATTACGTTTGCCTAAACGCGGTGTCCACTCCAAGATTCGTAGTATAATAGTTTCTCTCGGGTACCTAAGTAGTTTAGTTCAAACCTTAGTAAAAAAATATTAAGAAGATACAACGAGAATAGATTGTTAAAAGGTTTCCTAATATTTAATTAAGAGACTCCCTGGTGTTGCGGTGTCTATGGCTGAAGTAATCACTTACCATCAGGTGACTTTCAGGCCGTTTGCCCCCTCTAATCATAAAAAAAAAGAGGTACGCCCCCGGTACTTGCGACAGGGATCTTTCCAGGGTGCGCTTCTTGAAGCTCACCAAATTTCTCTTATACCGTCCCTTTACTCCTTATCACCTCTCCCCCTTCTGGGGCGTGACGCACATCTACAGCACTCGACGCTCGGCGCAGCTCAATTTTCTTCTATGATTAATGAATTATCAAAAGGCTCTTATATTTAAATTACGAGTACTAAAATGTATGATAACACGAAACGAACACCTTAATAGCCGAGGACTCAGACGCCACCCGCCGGTGTGGTTAGAGCTCCTGATTTATATGCAAACTATAGACGCATATTTCATGATGCGGCTAAGACAACGCGTAAGTTCTAAACGTAAATAATCATGTTTAACATGTATTTAAGCGTAGAATAGTCCATGTCTTATTTTATTATATCCTTATTGGCGACTCTAGTACATCATTAGCATTTATTTTGATCTATCTGGTAGAGTTCAGGTAGCATTTGCAATGTAAGCGCAAAAAAATGTATTCATTACGACATAATATTAAAAAAATATTTTTATTGCTTTTGGTGGTAGACGAGTAAGGGCATGTTTGAAATTAAACAGTTACTGCCATCCATGGAAATTGGACATCAACAATGCCAGGGGTACAAGAAATACCGCTGCCTAGGCCTACCCTGATGAAAGAGCTCTATTTAAACCATATTTAAAGAAGGACAAGTCACACAGTCAGGACAGGACAGTTCCGAGGTGGTCCCATTCATCACCAAGTCAGGAATCTGATGATGGAATCTGGAGAAATTGAGGGCAACCAACCGAAAATTGTATGCCCATATGGTGTTTTTGTTACGTAATCATATTTTACTCAGGTATATGCTTCCGGGCGTCAACATCTGGTGCTGATGATGAAGCACAGAACTCCTTAACGGTTAGGAGTTAGGGGACAGTACTGACATTGGTCGATATTAAACTAAGTAGTAGTATGTACTTATGCAGGGCTAATAGGGCAGGTGATATGGTAAGTGATATGCTTGATTCTAGATCGAAAGTCTTCACTTGCTTAAAGCAAATTTTTCATTCCTAAGTAAAACTCTTAAAGGACATTAATTAGCTTTATTTAAGGTCACAGCACTTTAATCGCAACTAAAATAGAGAAATAAAATTATTTTTTTTATTAAAATAACCGACTTCAAAAAAAACACAAAACGACAAAACTAAAAAGCGATAAATAACGTAAGTAATTCTATCCTTAATACATAATTATTTAAATATTACCAATTATCACTTATTTTTGCAGTCGGTGCCAGCCAAACAAATAAATGTATAATGTCGTGTGGATTTGCCGGCCGCGCGCGTCATACCAACAACAGTCTACGTTAGGTACCGAGAGGCTGGCTTTTTCGTTTTGGGTCGACTTTATGTTTTTTTTTTGAAGTCGGTTTAATTTACTATATTATTCGGTATTTACAAAAAAAACCTTCTCATACATTAACTATCCTTTAAAATAGCATCATCTGTTGCGTAGTTTTAAAGATAGTAGCTACACATACAAGTATAGGTAGCGGTACAAGTGATTGCTTTTATACTAAGAGTATAAAAATAATTTTATCTGAAAACAAAAAACAAGCCATGATTGTGTTCCGACTATATAAGTATCTGTCGAGTCTGTTTATTAAACCCAATTTTCGAAGCCACCCGAGGCGTAGCCAATGTATTCGCCTTTGCATCAAGAATTCAACAGAACGAAAGCTAGACTACCTGGCCTGAAATTACTTAAACCCTTACTGCTGGGATCGGAAGTATTTTTTCCTTTAGACCGACTTTAAAATAGAGAAAAAGGAAATAAAATCTTTGGTGGAAGATATTTTTCTATCTTACTTTTTGCAGTTAAAATAAAATGCTAACAGTCTAAGATAGATTGGATTTTTCTTTAAATGATATTTAGTTTAGATCTGAACGCTTAAAAACATACTTAGCTTCTCAAAGTGTAGATATAATAGTTTGTTAGTGTTAAGCTTAGAGTTTATTTTTTTGGCTTTTACATCTGTCGAACGGATGGAAATAAAAAAATATATCATGGTTGGTGTTGACCTAGCATATGGAGTCGTCGCGTTCCTCCTGCTGGACCTAGCTCACGTGCAGCATCGCGTTATCGTGCGACTATCGTGTTTGGCAAAACACCTGGAGATTTGCCAAAATCACCGAATTTAGCCGACTTGGCTGATCATCGGGTTGGTGTTGACCTGGCACATGTAGTAGCCACAGTCCTACTGCTACTCTTGGCTGAAAGTTGTTATAGAGGAGCCTAAGTCCCAGAACAGACTCACTGACTGCAGGTAGCTGACTGGGCTGATCATGGGGTTGGTGTTGATCTAGCACATGTAGTAGCTGCGGTCCCACAGCTGCATATGACTTACAATTGTCATTAGTGGAACCTGTTTCAGCAGTGAACGTTTGCAGGCTGATGACTAATAAGCTGAAGAACAGAAGCTCAAGTTTGACTCACCGACGACCTGCAGGTAGCCGACTTGGCTGATCATGGGGTTGGTGTTGACCTGGCACATGTAGTAGCCGCGGTTCTACTGTTACTCTTGGCTATCATTTATTATAGGGGAAAACATAGGTCCAGAACAGAAGATCAGAGTGTGACTTACCTACGACCTGCAGGTAACCGACCTTGGCTGATCATGGGGTTGGTGTTGACCTGGCACATGTAGTAGCCGCGGTTCTACTGTTACTCTTGGCTATCATTTATTATAGGGAAGACCTAGGTCCAGAACAGAAGATCAGAGTGTAACTCACCTACAACCTGTAGGTAGCCGACTTGGCTGATCATGGGGTTGGTGTTGACCTGGCACATGTAGTAGCCGCGGTCCTCCTGCTGCACCTGGCTCACGTGCAGCAGCCAGGTCATCGCGTTGTCGTGCGACACGCTGAAGCGCGCCAGCCGCGTGATCACGTGCCGGTGGATGGTGAGGATCATCTGCCGGTCGATGTGGATCCACGCCACCTGGGGGAGAACAGCTTATGTTAACAAGAGAGGTAGGGCGTAGCGAATATTCGCTCGAATTGAGCCGCCCGTCTGGGGAAGGACCTCCACCCTATAGAATACCGCAGTCAAATGACCTCTGGGTCGTGTTTCTGCCGGTGAGTAGGGTTTCCGGGGCTCGTGGGGGGTTAGGGTTGGGCCGGCATGGCGGTGGCAACTGACAGGTAACTGACCAGTTACCTGCCCGTTGTCACAGCGACTTGGGCTTCTCTTTCGCTTTCCATCAGGCGTAGGGAAGCCATTATGTCGAGCCGCTATAAAAAAAAAATAAAAAAAAAACACTTTCAAATATATTGACTGTAGGCTTAGGTAGTTAAAACTTTGCAGGGAAGAACTTTCATTTTGTCATTTGACTGGCCAGATTATTCGATTAGTAGTCACCTTCGCCTTTTGGACTCCTGAAAAGGTTCCTAGGCTTAGATGAACATTATTGTGTGTGAGTGTTAGGGTGACTGGTCTTGATGATAGCAGATAACATCAGACAACACCACATTCATTGCTCTGATTCCTAAGTAGCTCAAACACTGGTCTTATGGGTATCAGAACAAAGCCTTTGTTGTACCACAAATACTTAAACTAGCTTTGTTTGTCACAAAGGTCTTCATTGTGCGAGTTTCTATTCCATCTTAAGCCCTATCCAGATCCCTCCTCTCCTCTATATTTCGAACACATTAATGATCATACTTCGCTGGGGTGCCCCAGGTATCGCTGGATGAACTAGGTTGAAAGGGATCTCGCTCACCGTCAACTTCCAGACTGGTGCAGGAGGGACTGAGGACAAACCAGGGTGGCGAAATCTCGTGTCGGAGGCCAAGAACCACTTCGGGTCAATGAGCCAACGCAATAAGTAAATAAGTAAAGATCACACTCCTTATCCTTCCCTTACCCCGTACATGGACTGAGGGAAGATTTAAAAAACAATAAGGTAGGTATTTCCGTTGGTAACAAAGTTTCCCAAGAAATAAACACATTAAAACTTATAGAAAATGTAAATGCTTTAGTACAAAACCGGAATAAACCGTTAACAAGCCAATTACGTAACGTAAATTCGATTAGCACACATATCGCAACTTTGAATCCACATAGACTAAAATTAAAAGATATTTACGTCCTAGCTTACAGATGAATTTGTCGAGCAACAAACTATTGCATAATGCAGATGTTCATGTGTGTGGTTTGAATTCAATTTCCTGCTAGTATTAGAGTTAAATTTATACTAAAGTTTGGCTTAAATTTCTGATTCGATGCGGGGTGACCGAGCTTCTAATAGGGATAAATATAGCGGTTCTATGTTTGAATACGTCATATTGATGTATGGTGTTTTAGATTAAACTTTATTTCAATAATCGCAGTATTATATTATTTTGTCATCTTCTTCTCGAGTCAATGGTACTCTGCCTTAAATAAAACCTGTCCATAACCTGGCGACCTGGATGACTTGACCCGCTGTTAGTCGCCTTGTAAAGGTCACTCAACGAGCACATAATGGGACACTACTACTAGGTGAGCAAATGTCCCATTGTAATACTATTATGTGGAAGAGTCTCGGCTGGACCACCACACCACAATTCTAATAATATTTTGTGATCATTATATCGGTCACCTAATGGAAAGCGAACCCAAGTCACTGCGGCAACGGACAAGGAACTATATCAATCACTAGACATTTGTCACCGCTGTGCCGGCTTTTAAGGTTCTGGTAATACATCGACTGATCACGAAGCGCGACCGAGGTCACTTAACGGCTCTTTACTGCATTTCAGGAATGTAAATTATAGTTTAAATGTTAAGAGCTTTATCAACACCATCTATTAATGTTAATAGAAACTATGTCTTTGGTAGTAGCCGCTAAAACATTTCAAGTCCAAGTAAAAATATTTCGTCTCAAAGCATCGAAGGGGCGAATTGGCGAGAGCTCTCTGTCTCCTAACCGAGCACAATAAAACTTTCATTTGGAAAACAGGAACTTTATTGCCGGGAATATTTTACTAGCGCTCTCATGTGGCGGGGACCGAGGGCCGTTTGTGTGATGTTCGAACTCTAATAATTGCAATGGAGCGTGGGACGTTTTGGTGGAAAACTGTTTTTGGTTTCATACCTTTTTGGAGAATGAATTGTCTTTTTTGCCGTGTCAATGATCGAAATTTGGCATGGATGCTATTCATTCATGGGGAATGCTCCGAAGAGTTATTCCAACTCGTTCCATCCTCTCCTTTCCACTCCCGAACAACACGTGCTGGACAGCGTTGTCATCCGCATACCATCCAGACGATGGTGGCGCGCACCAAGAGGTTTAGTTCCTCGTTCTTGCCCCGTGCCATTAAATCATGGAATGCCCTTCCAGCTCATGTGTTTCCTTCCTCTTACAATCCTGGGTTCTTTAGGCGGGGCGTGAAACGGCATCTCAGTGGGCCTTCAGGGTGAGGGCGACAAGCGCAATGGGTTTGCTCTATTGTGCCTGTCGACCTAACTTTTGGACCTCACGACCGCTTACCATCAGGTGGAGTGAGGTCATCCTGTGAGCTCTCCTTATAAAAAAAAAAAAAAAAAAAAATCATTGACAAGAGCGCGAGGGATAAGATGCAGCAGGGGATGGCCCGCTACGAGATAGACTGACGGTTTGATCGAGTCAACGGGTTCGTTTGGCCTCAGACCGCTTATTACCGGTCCATGTGGAGGTCATTGGAGGGGGCTTATGTCCAGCAGTGAACGTCTGCAAGCATAGCTTGCTATCTGGTTAGCGGCCCCAATAAAGACGACAAGACGTAACCGACCCGTGCCCGGGGTATATAACATTAATTTCATAATCCAAAAAGAGCCTTAGGATCTTTTTGGATGCGGCTTTGGGTTAAACGACCTAACCACAACGTCATTGTGTTATTGAAGATAAAAGAAGCCCTTGTAACAATATACGATCCTAAAACACTTCTTATTTAGTCTTCAATTTCAGACTGATGAATGATAAAACAAAACACCATCAAACGGTTTAACCTACACCGACGAGAAAGAAAGCAAAATCCAATCAATCAGTAAAACTCCAAGTTTAACACACCCACCTCAACGCCGATGATGAGATGCAAAAACTATCTCCGACCCAAACATCAGAAGACGCCCCGCAAAAGTTGCCAACAAAAACAGAACTCTGAATTTTCAATTCAGCTCCGCTCGATATTTCATTGCGGAACTTATTTTTGCTTCTGAGTAACAACTGTTATAAATTTTCTTTCAAAATTCTCCATTGATCATAAGTCAGCCGTTCGGAGGTGCTTCGGCCGGCGCCGGTTATAACGAGGAAGCGGAGTGAGTAAATTATGACGTCACTTAATCACAAATTCGCCGTTTCTATTAATGGCCCTCCTGCTAATAGTGGAGGTGATCTATGGACTATTCCAGATTGGATGTACTTGTTACAATTGGACGGTTCGTTCGCGTTTAATGAACTGTGTGATTAATGTGGAAGTTTAAGCGTTGAACTATGATTCACATAATAATTATCCTTATTAAGAAAACATATTGAGCTTCATAAAGCACTGATTGATTGTAGATCACATATTAGATCGGAGGTTCTCAAACTTATTTTGTTTTGCCTACATTGAAAATAAATATTTTTATATTTGCTATAGCTTCGTTTTAATTGAATTGTTTCGGGCTGTGTTAGCGTGATATGAAGTTTAATCTTTATTGCAATAAACTTTTTCTTTTAGCGCAGATTTAAAGTACAATATTTTAAACATCGTGACTGGAAGTTCTCAAACCTTGCTTGAAAGCAAACAGTCTTGGACTTTGTTGTTTTCGTTCCATGCTGAGTGAACCTTCGTCTCAATAGGTTATGAAAGTAAAGTGGGTAGTAAGTATCACCCGCAACTCTGATCAAGTTTAGGGTCGCTGCTGGCCTTTTAAATATGAATACGCTCGTTTCTTGAAGATTCCCAAGTCGTAGCTGTTGGGAAAGACTATCGCAGGAAGTTGGTTCCACAAAACCGAGGCGCGAGGCACGAAGTTCCTCATAAAATGTACAGTCGAGGATCGCCAACCATCGAGATGATGAGGATGGAATGAATGATGCTGATCTAGTCTCCTGGAAGATTGGCTACTGTGGCCAAGATTCCCTCAGAAGAGCATCATCAGACGATTAAGCCGCGCTTGCGCAGTTGCATTAAAAAGATGAAATAGTTGAACGTATTCAACCATTTTGCTACGTCCAACCATTTCGCTAGGTGCTACCAGCACCAGCGAGGAGGCAAAACGAGTAAATTACGACGTCACTTAATCACAAATTCCCACCGGTTAATAGTGGAGCCGCGATGATTTACGGCAGGCCGAGTGTCGGAATGTAGTGGCGGTAATAAAGATTTTAGATTGGAAGTGGGTGTATCAGCGAATCTGTATTAAGTGATAATTGTACGCGATTGTCGATTTACATAACACAAGTGTGTAAGCTTCTTACTTTGACATCTGATCTAAGGAGGTACGTGATGTTTTCTGATATTTTTATTGAAGTTAGATGGGGATTAGACGACATAGCTCACCGGATTAGTAAGCTAAAGTGGCAGTGGACTGGCCATATTAGCCGCAGAACCGATAACCGTTGGGGTAAACGAGTTCTGGAGTGGAGACCGCGTATCGGCAAACGTAATGTAGGATGCCCTCAGGCCAGGTGGAGTGACGATTTGCGCAGGGCGGCTGGCAAGTGCTGGATGCGAGAAGCCCAAAATCGACCTAAGTGGCGAACATTAGGAGAGGCCTATGTCCAGCAGTGGACTGACACGGGCTGACGATGATGATGATGAGATGGGGATTACCATTGTGATGACAAGATCGGTCAGCCTACACTCTGCGCTACCGGGTCTAGCTGTTCCCAGGGTGCGCCACGAGGAGGCTCCTTTCATGCACCTCATTTTCATGCAGGTCGCCAGGTTTTGGACTGTTTTTTTTTTTTGAGTTCGTTTTAGCATTGACTCGAGAATAAGAAGACTGAAGTTTGTGATCTAAGATGTTATTTTGCTACGTAAAGACCAAGGGGCTTCTGGTTTGAAACACGGGACGGGCCAAAATAGATCAGAATATTATACTAGGTTTTTCTGTAAAGTAATTATGAGTACCAGTTCCAGAGCCTGGAAGTTGGCGGTGATGAAATCATGTGCACTTTAGGATTTCCTGCTTACTTGTCTAGTCTCCTTGGAGATTGGCGTCGATGAAATTCGGTCAAGATTATTGTGGTCTTTACTTATTTTCTTTTTGCATTATTCCGATGGAAGAATTACTAGTTCAAGAAAGCAAGTCTGTAATTAGCACAATATTTAGGTGATTTGAGGAAAGGTTCATACAATTTTTATGTATGGCCGTTGATTTCCTTAACAGCTACAACAAGTACTTCAAAGATACCAAACTATCAGTTCCCTACAACAAATAAATTAGTTAGATAACAACAAAAGACAGGACTTTCTCCAACCGCAACACCAGAAGGGCCGCATGGCTCATTTGCCCGCCTAATCCCCAAGACATTCTTGGAAAACAAGTACAACAAAGCATATAAGCCCACGCGTTACCCGCGAAAAGCCGGCTGATCGCGAAGCGTGTACGATACGCAACCACACCGGGCCGGATAAGCGAGCCCGCAAACGTCTCCAAGCTGAACAACAAACAAATCTGAGAGCGAAACTAAATCTTGCCGGGGCCACGCATCGGTGTTTACTTTGACAAAGTCACAACCGCGTTAAATTTACCCGGGGAGACCGCAGCCTGGAACCGTGCCGCAGTGCGCAACAGTCAATACGATGCATATTTTACGAGACCCCTGAACTTTGCTCCGACTGTATCCGCTTTTGTGTGCGGTGTCAGCCAAGGAGCCGTCTGTTGGGATGTGTGATTTTACATGTATGTGGTATTTTAAGACCCTGCGGTGTGATAAAATTACTCGTACCGCATCTAGGCGAATCAATGTGGCGGTTAATATTACCGACAAGATTAATTTAGAGAAGTTAGGTAACAACTTTCATCATCATCAGCCTATTGCAGTCCACTGCTGGACTTAGGCCTCTCCAGTTGTTCGCCACTTGGGCAAACATCTGGAGGATATATCCATAATCGCCACGCTGGGCAGGCGGGTTGCGATCTCAAGGCGTAGCTTCTCGCTCCGGTGCCCGGCAAATTCGTACACCTAACTGTTAAAATAATCTTCTAAAAACAGCATATCCAAAAACCAAACCTGCACTTTGTTCCTATAACCGCCTCCGACCTGGATTTATGATAAAAGTAAACAACAAAAACTATGCAGAAATTCAAAGTGACCTTTTTCACAATTCCAGCAAAGCCACTTTAGTAATTAACAAATGGAGCAACTATTGCAGTATTGCAATCTTCAAACAGTTAGACCGCAGATTTAATAAAGAATGCACAGCATTTGTGACACAGAAAATTTCCTGATAAAATTTGTCCAGGACAGTGGCTTTCTTGGTCGGACCATCTAGTGAGCGGCCGTCTCTTTCCTTCTACGCCACCAACCACAACTGACTTTTCAAGACTTGGCATTACCTTTTCTAACGTAATGACATGACCAAAATACGTTAAAATTTGTTGTAGACACAAAGTGGAAAGTTGACTCCAAGCAACTTGTTCAATGAAACAAAAAGAGTCCCAATTTGAACATTAAATCGTTTCAAAATTATACATTTAAAATAGTTACAAACGCTAGCATGAATGGGTTTACTCAAACGCATATTAGCATCCATTTTAGATATTTTGCATACCGTGTATACCGCGGGTAACATAATTATAGCGGTGGCTTGGGACCTCCGCGCGGCATTTTGCATAAAGTTGCATCAGTGACGCAGTAATGTTGGCGCCCAACGCGGGGCTTATATTTCAAACTGGACTATTATTGTATCCAATAGGATGAAAATTAATTTTAGCCTTCCTGAGTTTGAATTTACTTGAAAGTTAGTGTTGAAACTTACTAAAAATATGCTTAGGAGCTATAATAGCTCTTGTATATAGCAAACGATGCCTGGGCTCTGGTCTAGTCGAGTTTATCAATCAACTTACATTAAATTTCATTAACTTCAAAAATTGCTTCTAGATACATTATTACATTTCCAAAGGTAAACTCAATTTCAAAATCACGATTTTGAGTCTTAGACGAAGTTTTTAATCAGCTACTTAGATTCCCTCTCACGCATATCTTTTACATCAGACCGTATATTTTCTTTTCATCATCAGCCTGCAAACTTCTACTGCTGGATATAGGCCTCCTGCAATGACAATGCGTTGGGACACGATGTGATGGAGTGATCCTATTCTAAATCCGGAAACCACACCAATTTTCTGATAGATCGTCCTCAATTCGTTATCATCGATGATGCCCGATCTCTTCAGCATAAATAGCCGAATATAAATGTAATTAGCGATATTCAGCGTGCACTTTGAGCCGTGGGTGGAACAATTACAGCGAATGTCGGGGACGCGCCATCGTTTTGCATAAAATTGCAGCGCAAATGTGAAGCGCTTGCGATGGCGCCCGACGCGGGGTTATTTCATACTGTAATAGTGTTAGATTTATAAAATGTATCACAACATTACATTTGCAACTTTTAGTTTTTAGCAACATTGTAAATGAAAATGGATATAAAAAAACGAGTCAGCAGATTTTTAACTACTATAACAGTTAAATTTGCAAACCATCAAGAAGCAAGATTGCAGTCAGGCAATCTTTATAGACTGGTACTGCAGATTTGACTCTTTTGGTCACGTTATTAAAGAAGTTGACGTGATTTTTTTAGAAAGATATTCATAATTTGCAATCATATCTATTTATTCAATAAATATCGTATCACTAACATTATGCATTTTTACAAAACAAATGTGTGTCAGTAGATTTATAAATATTTTGATTGTATTAGAATATCTCATCTAAGGACATAATATTGGACTCATAAAAATTATTTATTGAACTACTTAAAACTTACTCAAATACTTAAAACGATTTTAAAGTAATCGTAAATATTGTATTACTCTTCATTATAATTATCTAGATTTCCTCTTACCCGAATAAATTATAAATTGAAGTTTAAATACTTAATTCAAGTATCAATAAAATATAATGGTTATCCTTCATCTGAGGTTACAAAGCCATCAAGCAGAGGTCCATTATTGATGGCTGTGATTCCCTTATTCCGCACGAATACCTCTTAAGGGGTGTGTTAATAAGTGATATTTCGCATGCGCCGTGGGCCGCCAGCTAAACAATTGGGGGTATAACTTTCTCTACCATTATAAACTGTAGTTATTTGCATCGGTTCTGCATAGATTTAAGAGAGGTAGGGCATAGCGAATCTTCGCTCGAATTGAGCTGCCCGTCTGGGGAAGGACCTCCACCCTATAAAATACCGCAGCCAAATGACCTTCGGGTCGTGTTTCTGCTGGTGAGTAGGGTGTCCGGAGCTCGTGGGGGGTTAGGGTTGGGCCGGCATGGCAGTGGCATCTGACAGGTAACTGACCAGTTACTTGCCAGTTGTCACAGCGACTTGGGCCTCTCTTTCGCTTTCCATCAGGCGTAGGGAAGCCATTATGTCGAGCCACTATAAAAAAAATAGATAAGACATTATCACGCTTGTATAAAATTACTTTATCATTGGGAGATGAGCAAAACCAGAATGAGGTCGCCAAAATATAATTGTATTTGTAAACTTAAATATTAGATTTCTGAGGTAAGGTTATCTTTATACTGGCATAGTATGAAGGCTGTCTTTAGTTTATTCAAATGTTCAACAAAGAAGCTTATTATTAGAAAACTTTATTATGAAAGATATTTAGATAAGAGAAGATACTGCTTAAAACCCTTTAATGTAGACGCAAATTTTAAAATTATAAGACTCATGAAAGTTATGAAAAAGAGTCCCTATTTTATTCGGGATGCGCGCGTGGCTAGTTGAAGGAATAATATCGAATTTTACATCATCATCATGATCAATCCAAATGACAATTATTAATATGTCCAGCAGTGGACCTTAGCAAGCTGATTGCTTTTTTAATTCAATATTAATTATTTCACAAATTGCTGTTTGACTAAAAAATTATTTAAATTTTCCAACCCAACGGGCACAGAGGTCAAACGATGTTATAAAAAAGATAATCTCTGATTACACATGAATAGCGCTGCCCGGGAATGTATGCTAATGTGTAATAAGCGATATTTCGCATGCGCCGTAAGCCGGCCGTGAAACAATTGCAGTGGCCGCTGGGGACTGTTGTGCCAGCGTTGCGTAAGCTTAAGCGAAGCCATAACGGTGTGGTGGGTGCAGCCACACACGTTTGCGAGGTCCGCCCGAGGAGCACTCTGTCATCCTTGGAACCGAGAACCTATCATGTTTTCGCTGCAAGCCACCCTCACCTGCACGCGGTACATCCAGTGTTCTTACTTTAGGCAAACCATTTTTTTTATAGTAGCTCGGCATAATGGCTTCTCTACGCCTGATGGAAAGCGAAAGAGAAGCCCTCGTCGTTGTAACAACTGGCAAGTAACTGGTTAGTTATCTGTCAGTTACCACTGCCATGCCGGCCCAACCCTAACCCCCCACGAGCTCCGGTAGCTCTATTCACCAGCAGAAACACGATCCGGAGGTCATTTGGCTGCGGTATGTCGGCCCAACCCTAACCCCCCACTAGCTTCGGAAACCCTACTTACCAACAGAACCACGACCCAGACGGGCGGCTCAATTCGAGCAAAGATTCGCTATGCTCTACCTCTCTCGAGTACCTGGAGACTTTACCCATAATCGCCACCCTGGGCAATCGGGTTGGCGATCGTAGGGCGTAGCTCCTCGCTCCGGGGACGCTACTGCGCGTCATCGGCCTGTGGTATTTCTACACCTTCAATCGTGATGATCATACCGCCAGCAATCGGTTGTCAGAGCCTCTTTTGTTATTCAGCAAGGTGCACCACGAGCAGGCAAGGACGGCTTGGAGCGTAAGATGAGAATTAGTAGTATGCGTAGTAGGAGAAAGTTCAGTCACTCCCTTACATCCCTAAATCGTACACAGTTAAATTATGTATTAGTGAGGGCAATTTTTTTGTACAATTTTTTTTTATTTTATATAAATATCAGACAACATCACATACATTTGATTGCTCTAACCCCAAAGTAAGTAGCTTAAGCACTTGTGCTATGGGTATCAGAACAACGAAGGTACCACAAATAAATATAAATTATAAATACTCAGACACGGAACAAACACAAGTGTTCATCACACGAATGTTTGTCCCGGGTGGGAATCGAACCCACGACCCTGGGTTTAGAAGGCAGGGGTCACTACCAATTGAGCCACCGAGCCAGTCAATGTTGAATGTACGGCTACACTTTCTTACTGTTTTATTATATTTGACACCCACGTGGGCGTATTATATTAATTAAGAAAGCATTCTAGGGTCAGGCTATAATAAGGCTTTTGCTATTAATAGCATCAATTTTATTACTTACAGATTGTTACGATCTCGTTTTAGCCTCGTTTTGGAGGCTGAGAATAAGGTTACATTGAAGCCACGGCCTCATATTTCTGCCCAAAATAGAAATGGGAATGAAATTTTGTTGAAACTGTACACTACTCATTATTTGAAAGAACCAATTATTACAATACATTTTCAACTTTTGTGTTGCTTAATAAGATAGGTATGAAAAAAAGCTTGTCGGGCTGCAAATGGTATGTGAATAAATAAATATTAAATAAATAAACAAATATTTATATAAAGTTCGGTTCCCGCCCTGGACAAAGTATTAACTATTTATGTTTTCTCCGTGTCTGGGTGTTTGTATTTGTTTTTGAATTTGAGTTTCCTTCTTTCACCTGTAACCGTAACACAAGTGTTCAAACTATAAGTAGCTACAGGTAAGTATGCAAAGTAAGCTTTGGGATGGGAGCAACGTAAATATGATGTACATAACGTCATTCTGAAACTCATTACCAAGTAAAAATCACGGACTACAAAATTAATGATATCAGTAAAGTTACTTGTTAAAAAGTAGGGATTTCAAGCGTTTTTGTAATCAAATACTCTTTATAAACTTTAAATGATTGCAAATTGGTAGACTACACATTGTAAAAAATCGTTTAAAAAACATTTATAAAAAGCGAATACACATGAAGTAGGTAGTTTATGTGCTAGGTAGGAAGAAATAAAAACATTTATTTTAACTATTATTGTTGAAACTGCTTTTGTTTCGAGGACAACGTATTTATAATTGTTGTTGTTATAAAATAGCCGTTGGGAGTTTATATTCAAGTACATTTGATTTTTTTGTGTTAAAAATATTTAAATACATCTGAAAATGTAAAAATACAAAAAAAATGCATCCTGACTAGTAAAATACACAGTTATAGACATGTTTTAGTGGTTTAGTGGGGACTGTTATGTATAACAATGTTCTATTTTTGCGCTTTTTTTAAAACGTTTATATAACATGTTACATAATTTGGAGAATCTTTAAAATCACAAAACTATACAAAACGTGATCAGGTCACATTTTGCCTTAACACAATTTAAAAAAAATGTGACAATCATATTAATAAGCTAAATTATAAAAGCATGTACCTAATTAGCCAATTTGTATAACCCCACTTGATAACAAATATAAATTAATTTCTCATCACGTGTACACACAAGTACAACCCGTCCCCCCGTTGGGGGTCAAAAAGGTCACTCCAGTAATTGTTCCGTTGTTAAACTTTTAGATTTTCATAAATTCTCTGAAGATTTCCAATTTGGGAAACGTCGCTGGCGGCATACTCTAGCTAAAAGGGAATGTATATATTCGAGATAAAATTCCACCGAGACCTCAGTATGCCTAGAATATTTTCAATTTCAACTCGAGTTACATTGAAATTTGTTCTAAGGCTCTTTTAGTGAAACGCCTTTATTGCTTTTTAAGCTCGTGTTACTAGTTTTGCGTGTGTATTTGTCTGTAGCTTCTAAATGGATGAACAGAATTTGGTTTCAGGTTTTTGTTTGATCCAAAAATTTCGTTAGGGACGGAGTAGTTTCCCATTTCTGTATTCGCATGTTCTTTCATGGTTTCCAAAAAGAAAGATTAATTCAATATTTGTGGAATTACAACTAAAATAGATTTTTAAAAATTTGACCGTACTCAACCTCCAAGGTTGATTGGAAAAGTCAAATATCTGATCGTCGTCGACGTCATTCCCTATAACTTAGGGTTTATAAGATTTTTTAAGATGAACTCTATTTATTCTATAAATAGAGTTTATCTTTTTTTTTTTTTTTTTTTTTATTTATTTATCAACATAAAAAAGAAATATTACAATGGAAATAGTAAGTGTTACAGCATTTGATAAACCACTAAGGTTTGTGATATAATGCTGCCTTTTGCATCGAGACAATAACAATAAACAAAAATTAATTAACATTAGGCATAAACGTCAATAGACCAAGCTTATGCCTCACTTGTCCATCATTGCTGGAGAAAGTGAGCCGCAAGCCTGGCTTTAATGTTGGTTGGCGTAATACTATCGCGGAGTTGAAGCGGCAACTCGTTTATGAGTCGGGGAGCGAGATACGACGCAGCGCGCTCACCGTAGGTATTGTTCGCGCGGGTCGTAGCAAGCCGGCCCTCCGCAGCCGCTCGAGTGTATACAGGGTTGTTCCGTTTTTTATTTAACGCTGTTTCAAAGAAATACTTTTTTAGGAAAATATTTTTAAATTGTAATTGAATTGGTAAAATTTTACAGTGTTTAAAGAGACCAATATCGTCATTTATGAATTGATTTTTAACATTAGTTGAAACTATATTTTTAATTATTCTAAGTTGAAGCATAAATATTTGTGAAAGATAGGTTTTGAATGTGCGGCCATAGCTACTTAGACCATATTGAATATGAGATTCTGCCAATGCGTTGTACAGCATCAATTTAACTTTGAATGGTATTCGGTTTTTGAGGATTACAATATTAGCCAAGAATTGTCTCAGTTTATTACACACATGTTCGATGTGGTCACCCCAATTAAACTTATCGTCGATTATCAAACCAAGGTATCTTATAGTTTTGACCGTTTCTATCAGGGGGCAACCACAGTTACCACTATAATGTGTAGTGTGTAGGCAATTATGTTCGTGAGCAACTATAGGTCTCATGGGTAAATGCTTTAGGTAGGGAGATTTGATTACCATAAGTTTAGTTTTATCACAGTTAAGCACCAGGCCAGCATCATGACACCAGCGCAACATTGAGTTCAAATCGGACTGCATTAAATCACACGCCTTCTGTGGGTCCTTCTCCGCTATTAGAAGGCATGTGTCATCCGCAAATTGATAGCAGGTACTATGGTTCAGACATTTGCTCATATCATTTACATATGTCAGGAAATGCAGGGGCCCTAACACTGAGCCTTGAGCCGTGCCAACCGTTGAATCAACTGGTTCACTTAAGCATTCGTTAATTTTTACATAATTTTTACGATTGTGCAAGTAATTTTCACACCATTTAATTAGTGGCCCCCGTATGCCGCAATTGTCAAGCTTGTCGATCAGCTGTTTGTGTTGTAATGTGTCAAACGCCCGAGAAAAATCGATGAATAATGCTAGCACAAATCGTTTTTGATTTATGTGCTCGTTGACATCATCTGTAAATTTGGTCAAAAGATCCGTTGCCCCTTTACCCGTTTGGAATCCGTATTGATTTTTATAGATTATATCGTGTTTTCTGTAAAAAATATGTATTTGTTCGCAGATATATTTTTCAATTATTTTATCAATAACAGGAAGCAGTGTAATCGGGCGGTAGTTACTGTATTGATCATGCTTACCTTTCTTATAGATGGGTCTGACGCAGCCCATCTTGAGCTCATCGGGGTAATGGCCACATTGAACACTACTATTGATCAGGTTGGCAATGGCTATTGAAATGTCTGGACATGCCGCTTTTATGTCAGCGACGCTAATACTATCTAGGCCTGGCGCTTTACTGGAATCTAATTTCTTAATTATCTTTGTAATTTTATCAGCCGACGCCTTTTGTAGGTGAATACTACAGTTAAGGCTATTTAAATGATCACCACACTTTGACAGCTGTACATCGCATTTTGGAACCATTTTTTTTACTGCACCGTCAAATTCACGAGCAAAGCCATTAGACAAATCTTTTGGCGTGAGTCCTTGCGCATCAAAGGCCTTAATTACTGCTGCATCGATAGTTAATGTCATTCGCCCTAACATTTGATTGATTATTTGGTAAATTTTTTTACTATTTGAAAAATTACTTTTTATTTTATTTAGATAATAGACGTTTCTTTTTATTTCTAAAACTTTATGTACTTTATTTCGAACTTTATTATATTGTAATCTTAGTGAAGCATCATTTGAACTTTTTTTCCACAATCTAAATAATCTATCTCGTTTATCACATAATCGAATTACATTCTCATCAATCCATGGCATTTTACACCGATTTAATTTGTTACTACGTGTATATTTTAGGTTTTTGTTAGATGATCTGAGCCAGCATGCACCATCCTAGGCTTATTACTTTTCATCAGGTCAAGGACAGCCAAATACTTTCTTAGAATTTGAAATAAAAGAAAAAATATGCTACTTGTTTTGCCATTCATTGGCCAACCGTGGGAACCGCCAAAAAATCCGCACATGCACCGCACCGCTGTAAATTCTTTCCCGCCGCCATTGCTCATAAACTTTACCATCTTAATCCAACACTTAATCACCTCGCAAATGGCACGTGAACAAACAAGTAGCATAACTCCGCGAGAACTTGGCGCCAGCGAGCGGCAAAGCCCGCGTAAGCCTCTTTCCCCCTTTTTATTTCCCACCACATACTTAACGGCAATTTGGAGTGAACCGCGTCGCTTCATCCGAGGTATTAAGGTGCTACTCGCGTGTTTTGCCGCGCATCGCATCCCTAATTTTGTCAACAAGCTTCGTAATAACAACACCCCGTGTTTGTGACGTATTGCGCTGTTTATATTACTTTGTTTGATTTTAATACGGAAATGTATTAGAATAGAACCACCGGGGATGTAAGGGAGTGACCTGGCATCTTTTTGCTCCAAGCCACCATCACATGCTCGTAGTGCATCCTGCCGAATAACAAACGAGGCTCTGGCAAATGACTGGTGACGGTAAATCCATCACAATAGGAGGCGTAGCTGCAACAGGTCGATGATGGGTAACAGCGTCATCGAAGCGAGAAGCTACGCCTTGCAATTCAACCCGCCTACCCAGCGTGGCGATTATGGGCATAGCCTCCAGATGTTTGCGAACATTTGAAGAGGGCTCTGTCCAATAGTGGACTGCAAAAGGATGATGATGAAATATAATAACATGTACAGTTAAAATTTAACCCGGTGGCTATCTGTCTTGGATCTATTCTTTAGCTTCCTAAATATTGGTACATGATACTTTTTCTAGCGTATTTGACAGCAATATTAGCTCGCGAGCTGAATTAAGGAAAACTTTGATGGAGTAACGCTATTCTGAGTGCGTAATAACAAACATCGCTTGACGCTTATGAGCAAAGTTTATTTATACCGCAGTGTAGAAATCACTTAAAGGAAAAATATAATCCGCGCACGAGAACGGAGTTTGGCCGGGTTAAGGTATATTTGATTAGGGTCCCAGAGCCGACCCCTGAGGCATTCCCACCGGGTGCTCATATCGCCAGTTTTATTTGCTTCTCTCCATTAAATCGATTTTCAATGATGCCCTTTTAGTAAACAGATTCCGTGTAATTTACCTTTTTAAAGAATATCGCTTTGGGCATTTTTCGGTTTTGTTAGTAAACCTTTTCTATTGAAAGCTTTAATGAGATCAAAGTTTCTGTGTAATGGAATAGTAGTAAAAGGAATGAAACATTAATATGTTTTAATATAAAAAGCAATGTGATTCTAATATCATATATGCTTTGTGTAATTTAAATGCAGAATAATGAATGTGCTTTGCTATACGCAATGATAATAATTAAAGTTAACTTAACAAGTAAGTATTGCTCGTAGCAATTGATCGCGTTAATTCAGGTGATGAAGTGCCCATAAATTCCAGTAACAAGGGCTGGTACGATAATAACAATAGATATAGCTAACTTTATAATTATAATCAATCTTTGATGATATATTATTGTGATAGCTATTTGGAAAATACCTGCAAAACTGAAATTGGAGAAGGTATTATCATAATAAAATATCTATTTATTGAATTCTACTATCGTACTAATATCATAAATGCGAAAGTTTGTTTATATGGTTGAACGATTAGATGTGATACTCTTTGACGCTAAAATTTCTCATTGGTTTTGAATGAAATTATACAGCAATATCGTCATACATCAGATTAACACATCGTAACTATTTATTAATCTGCGACATAGGCTATAGTTTATAAGGATATTATCATTTCACATAACACTGTCTGTCTGTATGTATGTCTGTTACACTTTCCCGCTTAAACCTATCAACCGATTTTAATGAAATTTGGCACAGACAATCTTTAGACCCTGAGAAAGGACAAAGGCTACCTTTTATTGCGAAAAAAGGGATGAAGAAACACTTGTGTGACACAACTACATGAACGCGGGTGAAGCCGCGGGCACGGCTTGTAATCAATCTTTTTTTAGATTCTCGAAAATGTGAGGTTGATCTTTTTCTGTTTGTCTAAATAACAATTGGAAGCAAACAAAGCTGTGTCCTTTTGTACAATAACACTTCATACAGAAGAGTATAAGCCAAAAGTATAGTAATTAAGATAATACCGTTACTTCAAGTATCCAAATATCCAGGAAGGTAGCTAAGTTATAATCGTTCTAAGAGTAATCGATGTTACGGCGGCTCATGCCGAGTATTCATGAATAAGTTAATTGATTCGCTGCAACTGTTTACGTAACGGCTAGAGCTTCGAGCCAATTGAAATTCTGAAAGAAATTTAATATTGTGAAAAGAATTGCTTTGCATTACGAATAATAAACGTGATCATGTTATTGTGTAGACAAAGAAAACGTGGTGTCTTTTAGCTGCCTTTAAAAATATATCTATGATTTTGGCGCATTTATTCTAATAATTTAAAGGGAAATATTACAAGGGAGACAGATTTATGTTATCAGTAAAATGACTAAATTGGAATTGCAATTTTACAAAAAAAAATGGATATCTCGATCAAAATCTTATTGATGGTAATCAAAGACCTTATCAAAAATCCGGAGTATCATAATTTATTTCTTTATTTAGGTATTTCGCGATCTTAATACCTGTGAATAGTTCTCGTTTTTTACAATTACATATTACTACTTAACTTAATGAATGATTATAATATTATATCTGTTCATATATTTCAAAGCTGTATTTCATCTATAACATTGCTTCCATTCGTCCCAGCGAGCACAAAGCATCATCTTCCCCCGCAAAACAAGAAAATCTTAATACTACGCGTAACTCGCAAATTCTAAAGGGACCTTGACAATACCATTTTATAGAATAGCATTTCTAATCCTGTTTGTAAAGTACAACAACAAATGAACCGTCCAAACCCCTTCATTTAGGCACTCGAAAATTCCAAGGCACTCTCACTTACCGCTTAAGTATTTACGAGCCGGCAGTATCAAGATAATAGGGCTCATAAAATAAAATAAATAATTAGACGCCCGGCAAATTCATGAATAAGTTAATTTTAACATTGCAAGGCGAGGTAGTCGGCCCCGGGGCTCACTTAATTACTGCAGAGAAATATGACAGTTCGTTTCAGGATTATCCTATTGAGAAAGGGTTAATAAGATAGGTATTCAATTTGGTAAAGTATGAGCCCGCCCTACTTACGGAGATCTTGTGAGTGATAAACAGACTATCTATTTAAGATAGTCTTTTTTGCACACCATACAAATTGACTTAGAACTAAGAAAGAATACAAATGTTGCGAATATTTTTGCGGTCTTATCGCTATGAACGATCTCTTCTAGACAAGCAATGGTCGCTCCCTTACATCTCCATATAGTTATATCATAATAATATACATCTATAATATACATAATAATAACTTAGAATAATAACAACAGTGTTATTATTCTAAGAATAATAATAATTAATATTGAGCAATTCAGTCGGTGTAATAAGGGCAGACCTATCTCACAGGCTAGAAAAGCGATCGCAACTTACAAGTGATTGACTTAGTTACTTGTCCGTTGCCGCAGTAACTTGAGATTTTTTTTTCACTTTTCATCAGGCGACGAGAGAATACTATGCTGAGTTGTGTGGTAGTGTACTAGCCATTATTCTTTTTTGTATCCGAAACAAACAAAGTAAATCTTACAAAGTGCTGACTACTTAGAAGAAGGGCATTCTTAGTTTAATTTTACACTAATCACCGTTTGCAGTAAAAAAACTTTTAGTTAAAAATATACACAGCTTCCCAAAAATAACAGAACAATAAATGAAATTCCAAATTAAGCTCCTATTTAAGTTATGTTAAAAAATAATTTCCTCTGCCAAAATCGTGGAATAATAATATTTATTTTTATAACCAATATAGCGAACGCAAAGGGACAACGCAAAAAGCCAGGGACATCCCGACCCCCGACAAATTGTTCGCAAGCGCACCTGAAGGCTTCTCCACAATTATTTCATTCACCTCGCCGAAGTTAATCAAAACTTTTATACTTTCCATGTTTTCCAGAATAATTTTGAAAATAAATAAACAAGTTAAGTGGAGTCGGCCTCGCTTGTTTTCGAGTTACAACACTTTTATTATTTTCTTTAGAGTAAGAATTATTTGGTTGGATCCGTTGTGAATTGAAAATTAAAATGCTAACGCTGTGTTTCTTTCAAACAAATAATAAACGTAATTGTTTGTAGCATTGTTCTGAGCTTGCTTGGTTGTTAAATTAAATATTCAAATTCACAAACTTTATGTAATGATAAATATAATTTATAATGAAAATGATATAGAACTAATTCTCATTTCGATTAAAAAGTAAAATTTACTATTTCTATCCATCATACTTATTAAAGCACTCTGTAAGATTTACTTTGTGGACTGATGTGGGCTGATGATGATGATGATGATACTTATTAAAATGTGTTATCTTGACGAAAGTAATAATATACTTTGATTTATTATTTGAAAAAAAGTAATAAAAGGTTAAATTTTAACCAAAATTAATATCATTGCCTAAATCTTAGTGTGTTAGCTAAATTTTGTAAAGGAATATTAAGGTTGGTTGTATATTGAGTAATTACTTTTTATTTACAGAAAACAAAATGACTAATACCTTCGTAAATAATCCGTGAAAATTTAATACAATAGTTATTTTATGATAAAAATAATTATGTTTTAATATGTTGGGTTGTCTGAACATTTGCGCTTTTTCATTAACACGTTGTAAATTGTGTGTAAAACTCATTTAATTATAATTATTATTAATTATTTTTATTATGTATTATCATTGAAATAATTCCATTCCAATTAAGATAATTTCTAATTTAATTAAATCCTTTCCTCAATATGTCGACGTTCCTGGAATTTTGAACTCTTTAGTGAAACGTGACACTAATGAGTTTTCTAAGAACTTGATGAAGGCTATTTATACAAATTAATATTTTCAAAGCTTGACGGAATATTACTATACATAAGCGTTTACTCATTAAAGCGTATTCACTCTAATTTAGAAGCATACACAGCCCAACCTGCATCTGCTTAACTGTAGCTCTTAACATTGCTAGAACGTATAAATAAATATAAATAAATATCAGACAACATCACATACATTGCTCCGATCCCAAAGTAAGTAGCCTATGCACTTGTGTTATGGGTATCAGAACAACGAAGGTACCACCAATAAATACTTCAATACAAATATAAACACCCAGACACAGAACAAACACAAGTGTTCATCACACGACTGTTTGTCCCAGGTGGGAATCGAACCCACGACCCTTGGTTCAGAAGGCAGGGGTCACTACCAATTGCGCCACCGAGCCAGAACGTTGCCGTCAAGTACCTACCTAATGATATATTTGACATATTCAATCTTGAATGGCTTTTAGCAGAGTTTAGGTTCTGGTAGGCCTTGTAACACATTAGAGTTACCAAACTGTTTAGTGAAGGAATATTATCTATCGTAAAACGTGGCAATGCATGCCAGCCCATGGTTATCCATCATCATCATCATCAGATTGCAAACGTCCACTGCTGGACACAGACGTCTTCCAATGACCATTTTCATTCAGGGGAATTTGCCTTAGTCACCACGGTTGGCAGGTGAGTTGGTGACTGCAGTAGGTTTATTTTGTATCCAGGTAAACGTTGCTGCCCATTTCCTGATTGCCCTTAGACGATACCCACGGGATGAAATGATACTAGTATTGCCATCAACAGCTTAAAAAGGTGTGGTCAATATATACCAGGACAATCAGATCAAAAGGTGTCGCTAATATTATATTATACAAATACAAAATACTCACACATTTTATGACAACACTTTCTACACGCATTTCGAACCTACATTTTGTGAAAAGCCGAGCGAAACAGACCGACACCTATAAAAATATGCCGCTACAAATATAATGTAATCGCCTTATTGAGAAAATATATTATTTTCTTCGTGAATAGCTGGTGTATTTATTGTGGCATACATTTTCGTGTCATAAAGCATAATTTTGCACTTATAGTTTGTTCATTTTCTTTTTGACATTACAAAATTAGTGACGTCCCCAGATATTACCAATAATTAGTATTATTTCAAAAACAATTATTGTTTTTGAAATAATTAGAGATTTAGTCTCACAACGGCCAAACTTTGGAACTCTTTGCCAGGCTCCTTGTTCCCCGAGACGTACAATCTTCCGATGTTCAAGGCGAGAGTGAACCGGTTTTTGATGGGTGAGCGCGCTCCATCGTAGACTATGATCAGGTGAATCGCAGTCAAGCGCAAACCCATATTGTATAAAAAAAAGATATTTAAATCGGTCGCAAATTAAATAAATAAATACTTGTTCGTATATTTGGCGGAAAGAACTTTACAAGTGCGATGTAGGTTTCCACAGAATGGATAAAAATTTATGAGAATTCAGTTCAACGCCATCTGTTGTTAGTCAACCATACATTTAATAAGGTATTAATCTTACAGCCTAATCTCTCTTCCGTCGTATCGAACTACTGTATAATCGGATTATGAGAGTGAAGGAGTAGTGAGCGTACAGACAGCTAATATTCAACTGTATCTGCCTAGTTTCATAAAACAATTTTCAACATACGTATCTAAGGTTTAGGGTCCAAAATCCATCGAATTAATTTGACAAGTTAGCGTAACTTGACGTGTGACTATGTTCTTGCTAAGATAATGAAGTATTAATGGGTGGGTACATATTCTTACGACATTCACGAAAAGATGTGGGGAGGTGATTTTCATTTTTTGTCCTACATGGATCCCTGGATATAGCACCATGACCTGAAATTCGATCAAGATTCGTGGTTAATCATTATCAGCCTATCGCAGCCCACTTCTGGACAAATACCTGTCCAGTAGTTCGTCACTTTGGCAAACACCTGGAGGATTTACCCAAAATCGCCACGCTGGGCAGGCGGGTTGGCGATCTCAGGGCGCAGCTTCTCGCACCGGTGACGTTGCTGCCCGTCATGTTGCTGTGGTTTTTAGCTACGCCTACAATCGTAATGATTATACCACCATCAGTCGGTTGCCAGAGCCTCGTCCGTTATTCAGCAGGAGGCACCACGGGCAGGTGCCGGCAGCCACCCCGGCTAAGCGCGTAGAGATGATGGATCGCTCCCGTACATCCCCTCTGTTTAATTATCAAATACACCCTATTTCAATAAGTAAGTTAAATAAAAGTAACACTGACCTTGGCATTATTTCAATCCTTTCACTGTGAATTATTTTATATACGCGTGAACGTGAATTAAGAAAAGTTATTCAACTAAAGTGATATCAAACTAAGTAGCACAAAAAGTGTAATATTTTAAATCTACATAACACGATCGCTGTAACATGCAGAGCTTATCCGCCACTCATGAATAACTTAATTGGTTCTCTGCAACTTTGGCTCAATTTAAGTGAACATTTAGTGGAGTTATTCGAATATATCACTTAGATAAGCAATTTGATTGAGAATGTGTCATTTTTTGTTTGAAACGATGGGTAAGGCCCAGTATAGTACTTCCTGATAAAGCTTTATAGCTGCAAAAGTTTTTTTTTATCAGATAATTATTATAGGGCTTTCAGTGATGCGATGATTTAGATACCTTATCTTCCAATAACCCAAGACATGCCACGCTGGGCCACTCAGTGCCATCTAGCCCCAAACTAAGCCGAAGCTTGCACTCCATAGTACAGTTCAGTTATTGTCTAGTACCCATGTACTAAACAATAACTGATAAACTTACTTAGATACATTTTTTTTTGTAAATAAATACATTTGACGGATTGAGACGGATTTAATTACTCGTCGTCCGCCATTGCGTATTTTTATAATTAAAAATAAGTCAGTGCGCACATGCGGCGCGGTCGGCTCTCGAACATCAAGTGGAAATCTGGTTGACTGACAACTGTCACAATCAACTGACACTGACATTGCCCGAACTACTGACTTAAGGAGTGGCGGTCCGTTCAGAAACGATAATCGAATAAATTGTATCCGATACTCACTGAATGACAGTTTTGTAGATGGCGCCCACAGGTGGCGCCCAAAGCGAGAACTCACATTCGAATTGTCAAATATGGTACCCAGCCAACGCAACAGATGGCGTTAACATCGAAAATAATTCCATTCTGCGACACGGCCATTCTGACACCAGCGCGTTCTCGCGCGACTCGTCCTTTTGTAAACCATACTCACTAGAAGCACAGAGCTTCCAAATCCGACCCGCGACACCTGCACAAAGCTCGAACCTCTCAATGAAGACCTGCGTGAAGCGCGGAGCTTCCAACGCCTCACATGTTGCGTTATTGTTGCAAACGCGCTAAACGGCACTCACACGAAGCGCGGGGCTTCCAATGCACAATACAACTCTTGGTTCACATGAAGCGCGGAGCTTCCAATACACAATATTACTCGTGGTTCACATGAAGCGCGGAGCTTCCAATGCACAACATGACACATTGTTCCTATGAAGCGCGGGGCTTCCCCTGTACAACTGTACGACTCAATGTTCACATGAAGCTCGGGGCTTCCCATGTACAACATGACACCTAGTTTACATGAAGCGCTGAGCTTCCAATGTGTAACACCACAAGTTGTTCACATGAAGCGCGGAGCTTCCTATGTGTAACACCACAAATTGTTCACATGAAGCGCGGAGCTTCCAATGTGCAACACGACATCTAGTTTACATGAAGCGCGGAGCTTCCAATTTGTAACAGCATACTTTGTTCACATGAAGCGCGTAGCTTCCAATGTGTAACACCACAAATTGTTCACATGAAGCGCGGAGCTTCCAATGTGCAACAGCACTGTTCACATGAAGCGCGGAGCTTCCAATGTGCAACAACCCACATTGTTCACATGAAGCGCGGAGCTTCCAATGTGCAACACGACACTTGTCCACATGAAGCGCGGAGCTTCCAATGTGCAACATAACACTTGTTTACATGAAGCGCGGAGCTTCCAATGTGCAACATAACACTTGTTCACATGAAGCGCGGAGCTTCCAATGTGCAACAGCACAGATTGTTCACATGAAGCGCGGAGCTTCCAATGTGCAACATAACACTTGTTCACATGAAGCGCGGAGCTTCCAATGTGCAACAGCACAGATTGTTCACATGAAGCGCGGAGCTTCCAATGTGCAACAGCACAGATTGTTCACATGAAGCGCGGAGCTTCCAATGTGCAACAGCACACGTTGTTCACATGAAGCGCGGAGCTTCCAATGTGCAACAGCACACGTTGTTCACATGAAGCGCGGAGCTTCCAATGTGCAACAGCACAGATTGTTCACATGAAGCGCGGAGCTTCCAATGTGCAACAGCACACGTTGTTCACATGAAGCGCGGAGCTTCCAATGTGCAACAGCACACATGGTTCACATGAAGCGCGGAGCTTCCAATGTGCAACAGCACACGTTGTTCACATGAAGCGCGGAGCTTCCAATGTGCAACAGCACAGATTGTTCACATGAAGCGCGGAGCTTCCAATATGCAACAGCACAGATTGTTCACATGAAGCGCGGAGCTTCCAATGTGCAACAGCACACGTTGTTCACATGAAGCGCGGAGCTTCCAATGTGCAACAGCACAGATTGTTCACATGAAGCGCGGAGCTTCCAATGTGCAACAGCACAGATTGTTCACATGAAGCGCGGAGCTTCCAATGTGCAACAGCACAGATTGTTCACATGAAGCGCGGAGCTTCCAATGTGCAACAGCACAGATTGTTCACATGAAGCGCGGAGCTTCCAATGTGCAACAACACACATTGTTCACATGAAGCGCGGAGCTTCCAATGTTCGATACAACTGTACGAAGCCCGAGGCTTTCAATACAGACAATAGAAACAACCTTGTGTAAATAACAAAAACTTGTTTTTTGCGGCACAATGTAATAGAAAAGAAAACAACACTTAATCTCCGTTGCAGTAAATAGTATCCAAATAAATGAGAAAGGAAATTAAATAACAGTGGTTATTACAAAATAACGCGGCAAACGTACATCGAATACACTCTCCAGATACTGGCTCCACTCTGTATCTCGTATTCTCGCATATCTCATGGTAAGACTTTGCATGGAATGGAGAATGTTTCGCTTAACTCATTAGAGGATTTTACTCTACAAAGACAATATCACCAACAGCAAATGGACTAACTTTACACAATGGACGCACCTTCGCCAAAGCGGACCGTATTGACTCGGGCCTGCTCGTCCATCCTGTTCTTAGCTTCATGCCTAATCTCGAAAAGGTCAAAATTTTCTCCATAAAAAGGTAATTTATTCGGAGTGGGCTCTTGTTGCAGCCCATCAACAATTGCAGCGAGCTTTTCCTTGTACTTTTAGACACCGAACAATTTAGTGCTAGTTGGATCTCACTTAAAAAGTGAATTTCAGCTATTGTAAAGCAACTCGTAAGAAATGACATAACTTGACGCGTTCGTTCGCACGACTAACACCGCTAGCAATTTCGTGAAATTCGACAGACCAAGCTTAACACAGATCCCGGAATTCCGCTCCCGCAAAAGACGTGCTCGATCGCCGATAATCCCATTAGCCAATGGCCACAAACTTTCACCACGCCGACCCAATAGACAATGCCTGAAATGCTTCAAAGCCCGAAAGACTGCCAGGTCTCCAGCTCACAGCCACGGTTGTGGCCCTCCACGTTAGCAAATCCTCGGCTGTGGGGCTCAACGACTTTGAGCCGACTTTCGTACCTCTGTAAAAGAACCGCTCCACAGCTCAGCGAGCTGACAGCCCAGCAAGCCAGCGCCCGTATGCAGCTCAATGTCTCGGTCAGGATCGCAAACAGTTAGTAATGGTGCTGATGTCAGGTGTCCAATCACAATGAGACACCATAACGCCATTTCCAGATGGCCCCACTTTGCGTAAGTGCGTACCTGCAAGAATGCCTTAAGAATACCTAAAATACCCTGCAAGGCCGATGAATTGGCGCAGTGCCCTGATACTCGTCGGTAAAGGCGCGCCAAGAAGAGCTTTAACCCTTTCAGGGTTGGGCTGCATCGCACCGTACGAAATGATGTGTCCCAGGTATGCCACGGATGCCCCAAGGAAGTTACATTCAGTCCAATCAAAAGGGAATCAAGGGTCTCGAGTACATCCAAGACCTTCTGCAAATGCTGAAAGACTTTCGTTTTTATGAAAACACGAAGACATCGCCCATGTACGTACACAGCAGCCACAACGTCCCGTAACACGCCTAGCACTTTATTGCCTTTATTTATCTAGCCCTTAGATAAACCGCGGAGGCATTACCCCTACATAATCTGAAAGGCATCTTGGAAAACTCGTAAGAACCGTCTGGAGTCAGGAACGCGGTATTCTCTATGGAATTAGAACTTTGTGACAAAATCTGTACGCCATGTAAAAAAATAGACGAATGTCCCAAAGTATCTAACTGCTCCGAAAATTGACTTTAAATAAATTTTAAATCATTAAAATCTTGTATAATTTAACGCAAAAGATCAACATCCTCAACATCAGCTAAGTCGGTATCGACTTTCCCAAAGTCGGTGCTTACTAAAGTACAAATTTCTATTTGAGCCATGCAGACAACTCTAATACGTTGGTTATTTATTGCTAGACTCAAACCAGGGTGGGTGCAGACGCCTCTGCCGGTAATAACGTCATGAGGCAGTGCATGAGAATCTACAATAATAAAACTCATTTCCACACGTACGTTGTTAAACTCAATCGGTAACCTGGTATGAAAGAAAGAATACATGGAAGCAAAGCCAATGCCGGTAAGATGTGTAAAGATAAAATCTCGCGATCGGTCAATACGTCAGCAACCCGCTTTCGAAACAGCGAACAATACGAATCACTATCAACAAGCGCTTACAGCTTAAAGCCAGCAACATGGGTAAGCGGCGCTTCCGATTGCATGCACATGTTAACAGACTTAGCAGCACTCGCATTCTTACATTTTTCGTCCCTTTGCTTAGAGAAGCAGACTTGTTCAGTGTGCCCCAATTTGCCACAATTATGACACACAATACGTTCATTCGAATTTACTTTACGCCGTTTAGAATCACTAGAAACAAGGTGAGGGGACAAAAGACGCTTACAACTTTTTATCCTAGAGTAGGTACTAAGATGTCTATCGAGTGCTACAAAGTCAGCTGGGGTATTTTTTAATAAATCGGAACATACCTGATTGTCAGAGATACCTGACATGACAACCTCTATTTATTCTTCTCGAACCAGCCAGTCTCCAGTCGGTCGATCATAGCAGCTTGTACGTCAACGTAGCTCGAAGCGCAGTCGCTTGTGTACTGCACCAGGTCACGGAAGATATCATGAAACCTCTTCATCGTAGCAAATTGCCGGGACAAACGCTCCTTCGCTTCGTTCCATGAATTACGCAGGGGGTAGGATTTAGAAGCCCACCACAATACAAAAAAAACGATACCCACATCACGGAAGACGGATTGAAAACGTCGGCACTAATGGGTTGTGAAATATTTTCGTTTTCACGCGATGCAGATTGTTCATCACGAATGCACTGATTTTCACTAGGTGAATCGCGGAAATATGTCTCGTTGGAGGTAGAAGGGGGCCAGGGGATCATACTAGAGGCATGTTGTTCCGATCCCACCGCTGCTTTGACGGATTGAGACGGATTTAATTACTCGTCGTCCGCCATTGCGTATTTTTATAATTAAAAATAAGTCAGTGCGCACATGCGGCGCGGTCGGCTCTCGAACATCAAGTGAAAATCTGGTTGACTGACAACTGTCACAATCAACTGACACTGACATTGCCCGAACTACTGACTTAAGGAGTGGCGGTCCGTTCAGAAACGATAATCGAATAAATTGTATCCGATACTCACTGAATGACAGTTTTGTAGATGGCGCCCACAGGTGGCGCCCAAAGCGAGAACTCACATTCGAATTGTCAAATATGGTACCCAGCCAACGCAACAGATGGCGTTAACATCGAAAATAATTCCATTCTGCGACATACATATTATACATAGAAAACACCCAGACCAATACAAACAGACATGTTCATACACACAAATGTTTGTACTGTGTGGGGATCGTACCCACGACCCTTGGCTCAGAAGGCAGAGGTAACTACCAATTGAGCCACCGAGCCAGTCAATACCGAGACTTCCAGTTTCACTTTTAACATTACTATTCTGGTTATTAAAAATCTGAACGAGCAGAATCGTAATATTATTACTATAACTATTATTTGAATTTTAATTACCTTTGTTAATTATTCAAACTAATCTAAATTGTTATACTCGTAACATCGGCTCATTTCACTCTTCAATTATGAATATGGACTATTATAAATTAAACGGTTCCTAATTATAATCTGTTCTGTTCTAATAGTTACTACATAGTCTGTACTTTTAACCCTTCCAACATGATATCAAACACTTCAACCCATACGTTTTGATATAGCCTGTTTCAATGGACTCCGGACTATAAGCCTGTGCTTGGTACGTCTACGATACGTGCACAATTGTCTGCGCAAACACACGTGCCCCTCTGCTATTTCATTCTGATAATCCGATAGAATGACGGATGGACACGACCTGACAGGAATTTAGCGTAGGAACGAAGGTTTAGCGTCATTTTCTTGATTTCAAACACTGTTATAACATTTGGCGCAATTATTCAAGATAAGAGGGATAAGAAATGAAAGAGATGAGAGGGAAGAAAAATGGGATCAAAACAAATGAAAAAATATTATAAAAATTTAAAATGAAAAACACAAAATAAAATAACACAACACAGCACGCATGATCACGGAAAGAAACAGGACAGCAATTTTATTGGGCACCAAAAATTTACCTATGCAAATTATAGATACAGTTGGTGGACAGCAATTATATCATCCATCATCAACATCAGTCTATTGCAGTCCACTGCTGGACATAGGCTTTTGCAGTTTTTCGCCACTTTGGGTTAACAATTGAAGGATTTACCCATAATCGCCACGCGATCGCAGGGCGTAGCTTCTCGCTCGGTGACGCTGCTGCCCGTCATCGGTCTGTGATATTTAGCTACGCCTTCAATTGTGATGGTTATACCGCCACCAGTCGGTTGCCAGCGCATCCTTTGTTATTCGGCAGGATGCACCACGGGCAGGTGAGGTTGGCTTGGAGCGAAAATGTGATAGGCCGCTCCCTTACATCCCAGCAATTAATACTTGTTCACCAACTCGCCTGCCAAGGGTGTTAACTAAATTTCAAATCTCCATAAATGACAATTTGTTATTGAGGAAGGCGTAGGACATAGGTCCAGCAGTGGGCGTTCGAAAGCTGATCATGATAATGAGTTATAAAAGTCAAACCTAAACTCAGCTAAATTACCTATACAATTTAGGCCAATTTAGTAATAACCCGGTGTACTGGTCTAGTGGCTCATTTGGTAGTGACCTTTGAACCAAGGAAATCAATGAGGGTACAGATTTAATACATCTATTGTTAGTTAACGGCACTGACCGAATCACGATCGATTTGTACGTCCTATTTAGTTCTCTCTCCAGACTAAAATTAGGCCATTACACAATTGCCTGTTTTGCAAAACCAAAAACAAAATGATCAAGACCCGAGCCCTTTTGGTTCTTAACCTTTAACTGACGACCTATACGTCTCACAGACGTCACCTTATTTTAAATTGAAATATTTTTGTTTTGATGCTACGCGCTGTTTTGCCTCTCCCGCTACCTTCCTCTTTTGTCATCTTCTAGCCACTAGTCGACGTCACAAGCACGGGATGTGCACCTGGGTCTGTACAGGAGCGATTGCCGTCTCACAGACGTAAGTATGGTGGTAATGTTCGAAATGTTGTACGTCTAATAGTCGTCACCTCGGTCTGAGTGTAAGTTGACACATAGTATCTTCTTGACGTGACGTCGGTACACATGTTCAAAGTTATTTTTCATCATGCCTTGAAAGAAGATGAGGCTTCAGCTATCAATCTAGGAAGAGGTTTTCCTTATAGTAATACGATCAAATTGGTGAAAACTCGGAGCATACACCACCCCAAAGTCTGACAGTGACGGCTCTGTTGAGGAATCAAGAGATATATCAGAACCTCGTTACTGACAGTCCTACTCGAAATAAAATTACACGTTTGTAATGACAGGCTACCACGCGAACTACGGCTAACTATAGAGTAACTAATATACGAGTTATTGGTCTGAGAGCCTGAGGTCCCCTGAGCTTGAGAGTGTTCAGGCGATTGGGTAAAGGAGCACCCCGCTTAGTTCCTAAGTAGCTACGGGAGTGTTTACGCACAGATATCATCACGCATTCGCAGCGTGTACTCGCTATTTTAATCCGGCCTTCAACGCCCGCCATCACGTGCGTTTCGGCGTGATCACACACAATGCACGCAGTCTGCAGTACCTGTTCGGGGTTAATTTGCGTTCCCTCGCACGTCTGAGCCCCGTAGCGTTACAGATTTCCCTCGGGACCCCGCGGACGGGCACATTCGTAAGAATGGGTAGCACTGATAGCTTCCCTTTGATTGATTCGCGCCGTGTTAGAGTGCGGATGTTCAATGAGGCGGGAAGAAAGGGGATTGGTTTTTTTAAGGTGACGGAGCTTGTTTGCGCTTTGTGCAGCCTCGGCTTAACACTCTATCGATTTGGGAACTCTATAACGGTTTTATGGCTAATGGTCTTAGATTATGTTATTATTTGTACTCTACTTACTTACGCCTGATGGGCTGTGAACATTGTTATAAAAAGCCATTGAATTACATCGTAAAATGTATGGTAAAATTATTAATGATTTTTTTATTACAAAGATTTTTTAAAAAGTGCGCTCTGTTATTGGTTGACTGGCTCGGTGGCTCAATTGGTAGTGACCCCTGCCTTCTGAACCAAGGATCGTGGGTTGGATTCCCACCCGGGACAAACATTCGTGTGATGAACACTTGTGTTCGTTCCGTGTCTGGGCGTTTATATTTGTATTTAAGTATTTCTATGTGGTACCTTCGTTGTTCTGATACCCATAACACAAGTGCTTAAGCTTACTTACTTTAGGATCAGACCAATGTATGTGATGTTGTCTGACATTTATTTATTATTGGTTTTTGTTGGGTATGTGCGCACCATAGGCTCAAGCGTCACTTAAGTTCAGGTAGAGGCCGCTCCCATTTTCTTATAAAAGATTACCTTATCGATATCGAAAATCACAACATAAATAACATCTCTTTTCAACCTAATCTACCGTCTCAAAACAAAACCCAAGCCCAATAACTCGCAAAGTGCTACATAATTCAGCACATACACAAAGAACACAGCTTATAATCCGCTTCGAACTTGTAACAGCGAGTCTGTATTGAACACACGACGTTGTTTACGTTACGTCTCGCCACACTCGGCGACGATAATGAACGGCAAACGTTTACGCAAACTTGTAACGTGTAAATATAATAAAACGTTTAGTAATTATAATTGTGTCTATAGATGTAATTAGTCTGCGCGCTGATGGATGAAAATTGTATGAAGATTTGCGCGGTTTCGGTACAATATACTTACTTACACACTAGATAAATATATTATTCTAATTTTAATTTATAGTTTACCAACCGACCTGCCCCAGCATACAAATAAAGCCTAATGCCAGGTCAACAACCCAGTGTGAGGGGATTCTTGACTCTTGGTCGGCAAGTGTGGTGACTAAGGTCCCCCGAACTGCAAAATAATATCTTTGGGGGACACCTATGTCTGGGTACTTATATGAATACAGACAGGTATTTTCTATTATAATTCCTCGGTGCAGTGTTGAAATAATTTTAATAACGAATTTTTCAACATCTTTTTCTAATTCAACATATTTTCTTGGTATATTTTAGTTCATAAATATTATTAAGTTAACTGCTTTCATCAAGAGCTCAAGTTACCTCGTCTCACTATCAAGTTTAGAAATACTTGAGACACAATAAAATACAGAAATAAACTAACGCTTGTATTTTATTATGACTCCGGAATTATATTTGTAATACAAGTAGAAGTAATTTAGTGTGAAGCATCTTGAATGCTCATTTTCATCAGTTAAACTTGAGAATGAATTTTATTATTAAGCTATAATTTTAACAGAAACTTAAGCATCAAGACTGTCGTTAAGTTTAAATAAACAAATGCACCAGACAACATAAAAGACTGTTCTCGAATTTATGCAGTTTTTACTAGAAGTATGTTTGCATTCTCCGATGTACAAAATAATGTTTTGTATAGATAGTGTTATAGCAGGTTGCTACCCGCTGCTGGCTATCACCGCTTTGGAATGATTCTCAACTAAATCCTGACGTCATCAGTCCATCATCATTAGTGGGCGTGGCTTATAGCCTGCTCTTGTTCATCATCATCATCATCCTATCTCAATCCACGACAGAATGGCTTCTCTACGGCTGATGAAAACAAAAGAGAAGCCCGAGTCACTGTGGCAACGGGCAAGTATCTGGTCATTTACCTGTCAGTTGTCACCGCCGCCGGCCTAACCCTAACCCCCAACGAGCTCCGGAAAACCTACTCACCAGCAGAAACACGACCAGGAGGTCATTTGGCTGCGGTATTCTATAGGTCACTATTGCACTAACCTTATAAGTGCCAAGGTGTTCAACGACGCAGGGTAGACTCGCATCTCTACCGAGGGCCACCGTCACGTTGGGGATGGGCTCCGCGAACCTTGGCTCCTCCGTCAGCACTGTGGGCAAAAATAGGAAATGTTAACAGGCTATTATGGCTAAAAATTTTAATTAGTCCGTATTTTGGATTATTCAAAAAAAAATTCATTCAAATAAACAATAACAAAGATAGAAGGCATCAAAAGTTAAGAGTGGGAGTTTTGGACGTCACTCGCTTCCGTAAAAATACCTCACCGAGTGACGCCACGCATAATTTCAACGGGCTATAACTTTGTAATTTTTAGTCTTATTTACAAATAAAAAAATACATGTCTTTTATTTTTGAATAAACTAAAAGAAGCACTAATTACATTTTTTAGCCATAATAGCCTATTTGCTAATTGCTTCTTGACAATTTCTAGGTGAGTTGAGTGTCTCGGTGAGGCCGGAGACTTTATGTTCGAGAGACGACGGGGTTGAAAAGAGCATGGTTGGTAACAAAAAGCGTATTTTTGTGTCGTGTGACACTGAAGAGATGCTTCCCGCAGAGAGTTTTGCGAACGTAAAAGCGAGTTGGAGCCTATAGCTGAACGATGCAAAGGGATATAGAAATCACGTCCACGTAGTCTAAATGAAGGTAAAAGCTATCATGAAGCGTAAATGACTCTAAGATGTGATAAATACATCCGAAGATCACAATGATTCCGCGATGTAAAATTTAAGTAGCGCCATCTCTTAATGAATAGCGGAACTAATGCCGGTCTTACATCGCTGCTTGGGATAACGTACATGAGTTGCTACAATATGAGTTTTATTGACTGGCTCGGTGGCTCAATTGGTAGTGACCCCTGCCTTCTGAACCAAGGGTCGTGGGTTCGATTCCCACCCGGGACAAACATTCGTGTGATGAACACTTGTGTTTGTTCCGTGTCTGGGTGTTTATATTTGTATTTAAGTATGTATTTGTGGTACCTTCGTTGTTCTGATACCCATAACACAAGTGCTTAAGCTACTTACTTTGGGATCGGAGCAATGTATGTGATGTTGTCTGATATTTATTTATTTTATTTATTTATAATCTTATTACGATGACGGGCAGCAGCGTCACCGGAGCGAGAAGCTACGCCCTGCGATCGCCAACCCGTCTACCCAGCGTGGCGATTATGGATATATCCTCCAGATGTCGGCCCTAAGTGGCGAACAACTGGAGAGGCCTTTGTCCAGCAGTGGACTGCAATAGGCTGATGATGATGATCTTATTTTGGTTGGCGTCTTTGGGGGAGTCCTACGGCCTATATGGTTATCTCATTATCATGCTATAAAAAACGACATTACACTTCTGTACCCAGAAACAACGCTTTGATGAAAACGTTCACGACTAGCCACTAACTTACCGCTTTTGGCGAACGATTTGAAGCCATCATGTATGGACGCGAATCTTGAATGCACAATACCGAGCCACGCTTGCCAGCCCATTGTTCTACGCAGACAATAGTTCGTCGAATGCTGCCCCGACATGCACGAAGTAATAAAAGAATAAATATAAAATGAAAACTAGAGATAACTGCCAGTAAATACCTGATACGTATTAGTTACAGGATATTTTGATGCATTTGAATTAATAAGTCCAAATATTACACTTGTGTTTGTTTCGTATCTGGGTGTTTATATTTGTATTTAAGTATTTATTTGTGGTACCTTCGTTGTTCTGATACCCATAACACAAATGCTTAAGCTACTTACTTTGGGATCGGAGCAATGTATGTGATGTTGTCTGATATTTATTTATTTATTTATATTTCGGGTTTCATTCCAAGATAGGGTAATAATGATACTAGGGTAATAATTTTAATTGAACTTTAGTTGAGATAAGCGGTTTCCGGATTTAAAATAGAACCACCCCTTCTTATGACGTGGGTGTCGTAGAAAATGATTGGTGATGAGCGGAGCGGGAGCGGGTAACGAGAACCGTGGTAGCATGAAAATGCTGATTTGAATGCTTTTTATTTTATTCAAAACATTTGTTGTTTATGGCTGTCGTAGAAGATGGGCCAGGAAACGGTCTTTACCCTGGTACAAATGAAACATAATGCGGTCACTAACCCCCCTTGCCAAGCGTTGTGACTATGGCAGCTCCCTCAAATGATACATTTCATTGCGGGTGGCCTATGTCCAGCAGTGGACGTTGGCAGTCTGATGATGATGAGACATGCTGAGCTATTTACAAATTCGGGCGGAACGTTGTGTGGAAAGATCTTTCCACTCAGCTTCAGATTCATTCAAATATTTGAACTAAATGTTTCGCAAGATTCACGATCGATAATTATTACACTTGGATCTCTCGTTTTCGAAAGAGATCTTTCCGAACGCATCTGATAATAGCTCCCCTCTGTTATCGATGTTTTTATTTCCACTAACTCTTTAAAACCCATACATGCGGACACTGTGCCTGTGACAACAATGACTGGGAGATAATTTTAATAAAACGGAAGGTATTGTTCAACCTAATCCTATTGTATTCGTAACAAGTCGAACAATGTGTTAAGTCTAGGCTATGAATTTGTAAAGGACTCCTCAATACTAAAAAAAAACACCATCTAATTCGAACTATGCTTTTTTTACTTGAAACAAGAGTCGTTGATTCGATTCGCACCCGGAACAAACATTCGTGTGATGAACATTTGTGTATGCTCCAATCATACAAGTACTCAAGCTACTATTACTAAGCTAAAGTAAAAACCACAGGCCGATGACGGGAAGCAGCGTCACAGCGAGAAACTACGCCCTGCGATCGCCAACCCGCCTGCCCATCCCTGCCATGGCGATTTGCCCTAAGTGGCGAACAGCTGGAGAGGCCTATATCCAACAGTGGACTGCAATAGGCTGTTGATGATGATGAAGCTACTTATTTGGGATCGGAGGAATATTTGTGATTGTCTGATATTATTTATCGTAGCGTAGCTTCTGGTTGCCACAATTGCCACAGCTATGCCAGCCTAAAATATAGCTATACTCTGATCGCTTCGCCTCTGTGGAACCACAGGCTAAGCGAAAACAAAACTTATATACTCTCGCGAAATTGCAAAAAAAATCTTATCTCGGCATTTGATACAGCCATCGACCGCAAAACTTACTTCTAATAAACAATGTTCCCCCGTCATCAACTCCTGCGGCCCGAGACTTTCCGCTTGATTAAAAATGTCAATCTCATTCTGACGTGGGGTCATTTTTTCCGCCATAATTGTTGTTTTGTTTTGACTGCTGCCAGTCTATGAGGTTATTTGACAAGTTTCTTTAACTGTTTCTGTGTTTAGAGGAAAATGAATACTAAGATGAAAGGGGTACTCAAGATAAAAGAGAGATTGAAAACACACTAAAGGTTTCTTTATTTTACACTAGCTGTGCCAGCGGCTTCGCCCACGTTGCCCCCCATTCTAGGGAAGTGGAGGGTTAAAAAGGGGCAATAAACCTATGTTACTCTGCGTCCCCTCAACTATCTCCACTTAAAAAATCACGCCATGTCGTCGCTTCGTTTTGCCGTGAAAGAAAGACAAACATGCAGACAGCCAGACAGACTTTCCCATTTATAATATTAAGTATGGATAACCAAGAGCGACTTTTCGTGTCTGTTTGGTTTCTGGATTTGAAAAAGGATCACCTCATCTCATCCCGTGGGTCTCGTAGAAGACCACTAAGGAAATATCAGGAAACGAGCATCAGCATTTTACTTTAACTTCTACCTAGGATAATTGTATTGATACGTGAGCACTGAGCAGCTATAATCAAAATAATCCTAGAAACAGCGAATATAATTATTACAAAGCCTTTGGGGTTTACTTTTTCAAATGAAATTGGTAATTTTACGCGCTCCCAAAGCTGACATTTCTGATATTACATTCCATTATTTTCTAAAAATAGTATTTTGTAAATAGCTTTATGAGAAATTAAATACCATGATAAAACATTTTTATAACAATACCACTATAATAATAAACCAGAGTTTGTAAGTATACATGAATGATGAATGTTTAAGTCGGCAGAGTATAAGGCTATATCTAGTAATAAATATACAATTTATCGCACACCAAAATTTTGGAATGTAATGTACGGGAGCGACCCACCAAATCGCTTCAAACCACCCTCACTTGCCCGTGGTGCATCCCGATGAATAACAAGCGAGGCTCTGGCAACTGACTGGCAGTGATATAACCATCACAATTGAAGGCGTTACTAAAACAACAGGCTGATGATGGGCAGCAGCGTCACCGGTGCGAGAAGCTATGCCCTGCAATCGGCAACCCGCCTGCCCAGCGGGGTGATTATGGGTAAATCCTCCAGGTTTTTGGTCATGGTGGCATACAACTGGAGAGGACTATGTCCAGCAGTGGATATGTTGTTGATGATGATGATAATTTTAAAAACCATGAAGAATAGAATATAAAAAAAATGTATCTAAGTAAGTTTATCAGTTGTCTAGTACCCATAGTACAAGCTTCGGCTTAGTTTAGGGCTAGGTGGCGCTGTGTGGCCCAGCGTGGCATGTCTTGGGTTATTTATTTAATAATGACTCCAATAGAGACCAAATATAGTGGAACGTTTTCTCTTGCAAATCAGATTTCCAGAAATCGCCTACAAAGGACTACGGAATTAAACGATAATTCAAAAACCCACTAAAATATCGGACACAAGAATATTACGATATCACAAAAAGATACAGACATGATATCTTGTCAATAGATTCAAAGAATATAATATCCGCTTTATACAAATAAGGATAGAAATGATTACTTCGGGTATCTCTGTCTGTCATGGACTGTGTAATTTGTATTTCAAATAATAAAGTAGCAATATTTACATTCAACAATCGTTTATAAATGGAACAGCGATCGCTGGTAAACTCAGACTGTAGCGAATTGAGTGATTGTTGTATTTGATTAAACGCAATACGAGTTCTGTTTATGGATGGCTGATTATCTCTTTCTGTTTATTGTTTAATCTTCTATCTCAAATGGAAAACGGTTGTTTGTCACTATGCGAATTTTTAGAAACGTGTATTCATCATCAGCCTATTGCAGTCTACTGCTGGACATAGGCCTCTCCAGTTGTTCGCCATCTAGGGCAAACTTCTGGAGGATATACCCATAATCGCCACCCTCAGCAGACAGGTTGGCGATCGCAGGACATAGCTTAACAATGAAGCTTCTTGCTCCGGTGACGCTGCTGCCCATCATCGGCCTATGGTACAGTATGGTGGTAGCTACGCCTTCTATCGTGATGGTTTACCGCCACCAGTCGGTTTGCCAGAGCCCCGTTTGTTGTTCGGCAGGATGCACCACGGGCAGGTGAGGATGGCTTGCAGCGAAAAGGTTACAGGTCGCTCCCTTACATCCCTAAGGTATTAGATAGAGTAGATTGTGAGTTTATCAACAATCGGTAAGATGAATTATTGTCGAAATTCGATCAGTATAAAAGTGCTGTTACTTTAATAAGCACGAGTAATTACTTATGTTTATCACACGACATTTTTTTCCGGATTGGAATAAAACCTGAAATCGAATTGAAAGAACCCCAACCTTGGTTCAGAAGGCAGGGGTGACAGAAAACACATAAGTATGTGACGGAGTTCGAATGCATCCCGCATGAATGAACTCCGAAGAAACATTAATATTATCTAGAAAAGCATTATAATTAGCATTATTCGTGCTACGAAGCCCAAGATCAATCAAAGTGACAAACAATAGGAGAGGTCTATGTACAGCAGTTCTATGACTCTATGTACAGCAGTGGACTGTAAGAAGCTGATAATGACGATGCTACAACGGTTCCCGTCACCCGCTCCCGCTCCGCTCATCGCTCGCAACAAAGCCACCGCCCAAACCCCAAGCCATACCTCATTAAACTCAAAATGGCGTCGTAACAAACAGAAGACACAATAACTTTTAAGGTGACGAACATCAGAAATGAAACTGTTAATAGGTTAACTAAGTTTTCCAAATTACACTGGAACTTTTCAAATAAAACTGGGACTCAAAGGACAGGGGGCTTAATGAAGACAATATTTTGGGCCAACTTGATTAATTAAATCGGGCCTCACATCTCCGGCTGTAACTAGATAGACTTTAACAATTGGTTATTAAATTAGTTACGGTAGCTGTTTGGAGGGAATTTTATTGTAATGCGAGTGAGTAGTTCGTTAGACGGACTTTAGGGGACGGGAGAAGTAATATTCTTCAGACCGAATTTTAAATACAATAGCCTACATAGCATTTAATTTTTCTACCTCCGTAGAACAATATCACTGAATTCATTTTTATCATCAGCCTTTGCAGTCCACTGCTGGACATAGGCCTCTCCAGTTGTTTGCCACTTGGGGAAGACAAACATCTGGAGGATATACCCATCATGCCACGTTGGGCAGGCCGGTCTTAATATGGCATCCAAAAGTAACTAAGTATATAGAATTTTCACTAACGTCATGTCTTTAGGAACGCTCACCGGACTAAAAGGAATCGGTTGATGTATGAATCATGAAAATCTGTGTGATTCAAAGGACACATACCTACATACAAAAGCTTATAAACACATTACTACTCCTTTGCGTTGCGCAATCGGGTAACTAACTAAAGAAGACATTTGATGTACTAGGCGGCTCTAACAATCTCTTTTCGACAACTCTCAGGCGAAAAAATTAGCCACTTAGTAACCTAATTATAATGATAATCCCATCTCACACCTTATATCAGAGTTAATTCATCAAGAAAACACCTCATAAATACAAAAATACTTGCTAAAAAAAACAGCAAAAACCCTTGTTTAACCTTTGAACCAAGTGATTACTCTTAAAAAGACCCTAAGCTAGCGAACTCTCGTCACGCGGTCGTGCTAGATGATTGATGGGACACCAGGATTCATTTAAGGGAATTTGGGGAGAGAATATTAATCAGAGGGCAAGTGATTTTTCCTTTATGGCACTTGGTAGTTAAGTTATTTAACTAATGGTTTTTGGGCTTAGCACCTATTTGAGTTGCGTTGAGGATTTATGAGATTTTTTGTGGGAGAGTTTTTTTGGCTGTAATTAAGGTGAATGTTGAAAGCCAAGCCGGTGGAGATTAAAATTTATAATGTTGGAGACTAGTAAATAAGGGCTTATAATTAAACCATAGATAGATATTTACATACAAGGAAAGTTTACCAACGTAAGTACCTACTTGTGAATTCCTACAAAATATAGTGTATGACAGAAGGGCGAGGGAAATAGGAGAGCTTGATTGGTCTTCATCCGCCATCTTGAGTAGTGTGGGTGATAGGAATAATTTCGTAAAGTTGATCACGATAAAGTTCTTTAATCAATTGACGTACCTAATAATTTACATTTGATATTACTTGCACTAGCACGATTCAAACGGATGCAATACGAAACGCGGAGATCTGCGCTTACGACCGATCAGTATGGTGGCCAATGTTAGAATGCCATTTTTTAACCAACCTTAATAAATTTGAAACCATTGCTTCATGAACGTTTGGCCAACAGAGTCTTTGGTCCATTAAATTTTCGCCCAAAAGACATTTAACCCAGGAGTCTTAGTGTTTCACTATAAAATCAAAATCGATACTAACCTTGACAAATTATGGTAATGAGCTGGATGATGCTGATTGCGAAACTCTTGCACGGGCCTCGTCTTCCGCTCATCTTCCACGAGGTCTACAGCGCAGCATCACCAGCTAATGGTCGACCTTGGGCGGTATGCCTGCTGCCTTCGCAGAGCCATTTAATTCCTGAAACAAAAACATACCACTTTTCAAAAATACGTCAACTAATTGGGGCCCAGCCGAGTGAGTTAATCAACTATTTAGTAGCCATAGTATAAGCCTCGGCTTAGTTTGGGACTAGATGGCGCTGTGTGTCCCGGCGTAGCATATCATGGAGGTTATAGTGTTTTTTCTGCGATCGCCAATCTACCTGCCCAGGGTAGCGTGGAGCCTCAACAAGCAAGATTAAAATTACTCATGTGATATACCTGATTGAAGTGTCAATGAGCTGATGACCCACCATCTAGTAATATGTACGTAGATATTGTATGGCTACTCCTCTCTCGGCAGGACCTACAGAAAATCATCGCCGTGGCTGCAGCGCGGGAGACGGCTATATTATTATGCTGAGTGAGGCCCTTTTACTCTGGACGTCGCAACAGCGCCATGTCCGGTCTTTGGTTTTGTGTACTTTTTGATTGTTTTATTATTATTCTTTTTTGCTTTTGTGTATTTTATTTTCTACTAGCTGTGCCAGCGGCGTCGCACGCGGGTATCGGGTATCGGGTTTGAAAAATAATGGACTCCCATAAAATACCTATCTATACATAGTGCCTAAGTTTTAAGTTAAACCTCTAGCAATACATTGGTGAAAACAGTATTCAATTTCATGCAGTAGTTTATGAGTGATGCGCGTTCCAAAAAATTCTCCCGTTTTCCTAACATTTCCCTTCACTGCTCTGCTCCTATTGATAGTAGCGTGATGAAAAGTACCCTATAACCTGCCCAGGAGTATGAAGAATAATTGTACCAAGTTTCGTTAAAATCCGTTGAGTAGTTTTTGTTTCTATAACGAACATACAGACAGACAGACAGACAGACAGACAAAAATTTTACTGATTGCATTTTTGGCATCAGTATCGATCACTAATCATCCCCTGATAGTTAATTTGAAAATATATACAATGTACAGAATTGACTTCTCTACAGATTTATTATAAGTATAGATTATGTTTTGTCGATGTGTTGTTGTGATGTCCTTGTAATAAAAGTTTCTTATTTCTTAATCTTTGAATCCGTTTACCGCTCTATTATAAAAACCCTAATCAAGGTCAGTTAAGTTATCAAATTTCTATTATTGTCCACCGTCAATGGACCAAGGTTAATTTGTCAGATTTTATCATTTATTACGCTACCAAACCTCAAACACAAATTTGACTAGCAATCCAACATCAGAAATAAAATATTGACACATTTACAATCCGAAAGTCCATTCGAATGTATCAGAACTCGTACATAACGATAATATCAGTGTTCGTGTTTTATGAGTTTTATCAGTTCGTGATAAACCGAGTGGAATCATCGAGGAGCTATTAATCAAGGGAAAACTGTGGGGATATGATGAGTGTGCGTTTTTCTGATTCCAGTCCCACTGTTTGAGTCAGGTGATATTTTTATTAATGCGATGTAATTAACAGGTAATGTATTTAAAAGAGGCTCTTACAGGCTTTTTAATGGAGAGTGCTCCGAGGAATTGTTTAACATCATGCCAATGTCACCATTTTATCATCGCACTACTAGACGCCGCGGTAGGGTCCATCCGTATTCGATCGATCCGATCTTGTTTGATTTCTTCCACGAACTTGAAAACTCAGGAACGACCTCCCAACCGCGGTATTCCCTGATCGCTACGACATGTCCTTCTTTAAGCATGGTAAACCACGCTCTTTCCTCACGGTAGGCAGCGGCATGGCTGATGTCCATGGGCGGCGGTTACTGTTTAACATCAGACTGGCCGCCTGCTCGTCTGCCACTAATAGCAATAAAAACAAGGCTCATTCAGTCTTTCGAGCTCTAATAAATCGTAAAATATGGGTCATCATCATCATCAGCCTATTACAGTCCACTGCTGGACATAGGCCTCTCCAGTTGTTCGCCACTTAGAGCAAACATCTGGAGGATATACCCATAATCGCCACGCTGGGCAGGCGGGTTGGCGATCGCAGGGCGTAGCTTCTTGCTCCGGTGACGCTGCTGCCCGTCACCGGTCTTTAGTATTTAGCTACGCCTTCAATTGTGATGGTTATACCGCCACCAGTCGGTTGCCAGCGCCTCGTTTGTTATTCGGCAGGATGCACCACGGGCAGGTGAGGTTGGCTTGGAGCGAAAAGATGATAGGCCGCTCCCTTACATCCCAAATAGGCCGCTCCCTTAAAATATGGGTGCGTTACCATAAATGCACTCTGTTCTTTCCGACTTATATACCGATGGGACGACAGTTTAACACGACCGGAAAGGGATCAGTCGCAGAACTAACTGTAACATAATATCAGACAAAATCACAAACATTGCTCCGATCCCAAGGTAAGTAGCTTATGCACTTGGCTCATTTCGTAGTGATCTCTACGTTCAGAGCCAAGTTTCGTGGATTCGATTCCCACACAGTACAAACATTTGTGTTCATGACAAATGAACATGACAACAGAATGTTGTCTGTTTGTATTGGTTTGGGTGTTTACTATGTACGAGTATAATATGTATTTATTTACATAAAAAAAGTATTTCTTTATTTAATCTTTATTGCACAAAGAAAGTACAAATGGCTGACTTAATGCCGTGTGGCATTCTCTACCAGTCAACCATTAGGCAAGTATCTTATATTATCAGTTGTCTAGTACCCTTAACACACACACAAGATTCGGCTTAGTTTGAGGCTAGATGGTGATGTGTGTGATTGTCTTGGATTATTTATTATAATTATTATTATATTTATATAAATAAATATAAATAAATATCAGACAACATCACATACATTGCTCTGATCCCAAAGTAAGTAGCGTAAGCACTTGTGATATGGGTATCAGAACAACGAAGGTACTACAAATAAATACTTAAATACAATTATAAACACCCAGACACGGAACAAACACAAGTGTTCATCACACGAATGTTTGTCCCGGGTGGGAATCGAACCCACGACCCTTTTTTTTTTTTTTGCTGTGGCAACACTACGGGTAACAGCTGATTAAAGTTGTCCCGGTTTTAATTTCACAATTTTATATATTTTTTCTGTAAATGGCCAATTAATTGATCACTAAGCAATGTATTAATGTATTATTTAAGTAAGTGAATATAAGTTTTGTGTATTTAGTGCAATTACAAAGTGATAGTGAGCCTAAAAAGTTTAAAGCGGATGACAGTTCAAATTTGAATTTCGTATGTATTTCAATCATTGTTTTCTCTCTAATTAAGGTAAAATACAACCTTATTTTATTCTTTTTAGATTCATCTACAATAATCCGTAATATATTTTTCGATATACGCGCTGAGGTTACATTTATAACCTCACAATTGTGTAAACAACTGCTTGGTAATTATTAGTAGGTACTACCGACCTACTACTTTATTTCGTTTTAAATTCGAAAATATTTAAATATGTTGACGCGTAGCAAGGCCTTAGCTCGTCAAAGGGGGTCTGGGGATTCCTCAAATCGTCAGGCAGACCCTAGACTAGACTTGGCACTGAAAGAATTAAAGGCTGCCAAGGAGGAAATTGCACAATTGGTTAGGGAGAGAGAGGACAACGAAAAGGAACTGTTGGATGTACTGGAGAAGAGCCGTAGGTTAAAGATAGATATGGCTGAATTGCATTCTCAGCACATTAATGTAACTGAGGAACGGGACAAACTACAATCCATAGTAGACGGGTTTGATGAGTGCGGCGAGGAGTACGTCCACAATCTGAGGCGCGTCACCTTATTGGAGCACGAGCTCCAAGAGGCTCAACACCACATAAGCGACCTCGAGACGGAGAAGGAAGAGTTCGCTGCAGCCCAAACCCAATCTTTATTCAATGAACTGATAGGTAGTACGCCCAGCCTTGTTCCGGATGCATGTGACACGGGTCCCTCTGTGATAATAGACTTAACTAATGATGACACTTTGTGTGGTCATTCTACAGGGGGGATTGCTACATGCAGCAGGAATAAATTTAAAAAATATATTCGTATAAATAGGTACATTAGAAAGACCCAAAAGTTAATTAAACAAAAAAAGAACTTGTATAATCAGGTTAAATGTATCAAGGATAGACAGAGATTAGGTGATGAATTAGATTTGTATACACATACTTTAGACAAAAACATGACATCCTATGAAAATAGTATAAAACAATTCGAATCTGAAATATTTGCATTGAAAAAATCCTTAGAAATTATGACTAATAAATACCTAAGTTCCAAGAAAGAGAATAAGGAACACATACTGGCTTTGAAGAGCCTTTTGGATAGTTCATCAACAGGGTGTAATACCCACAATAGTGAATGTAATTATGATGGTTCTCGGTCAGTGTGTGACTTGTCACTCTCAGTTTGTAATGACCGAACGCCTCCATCCAGTGCAACTACAAACAACGGTTCCTTGCCCACCCACCAAAATGTAAATAAAATTGTTATGTTTAGTGATGAATTTGGTAAAAATATGGGCCTCTTATTAAGTACCTACATGGGACAGCCGGTTTTGAATCACTGTTTCCCAAACCTACCGCTGAGATTAATTATAAAACAAATAAGTATGTACAATTTTGATCAAAACACCACACTTATAATTATGACATCCAATAGAGAAAATATAAATAGAACAGAATTTATGAGATGTTTTGAATTTTTAAATTCATTGAAGGTTCAAAATATTGTTATGTTTACACTGCCCTTCAGTGAGTGTTTGCCACAGACAGAAAATGAAAATAGATATAAAATTAATTTATTAATGAATAAATTGACATGTAATAATTATAAATTCCATGTAATTGACTGTAACTCTATGACATTTAACATATCGAAAAAATTGTATTTGACAAAAGATAATATATTTTATTTATCTAATACATATAAAAGACAAATAGCAATATCGCTATCATATTTTATTAAGTGTTCAGCCAAGAACTTGGCTACTCAACTTGCTTTTATTGAGCAGAAAAATGACATTGAGAACTTGAAAATTACTTCATGTAATTTAAATTATACCACAAGACAATAGAGGATAACTCTAGCAATGTAATTATGTCAACAAAGGGAAAGTCCGACCAGTTAAATATTATTCATCAAAATATACAAGGCTTTCCTGGCAAAGAACTTGAATTAGAATTATATTTAAATGAAAAAAATATACATGTTGTATGTATGACCGAACATTGGTTAAGACAATTTGAGTTGTTAATTAGTATTGATAATTACAAGGTCATTAGTTCGTTCACTAGGAGTGCTGCGATTAGAGGTGGGTCACTGATATTAGTTGAAAATAGTCTAAAGTCAAAAGACCGTAAAGATGTATCATCACTCTCCATTGAGCGAACCATTGAGCTATCCTGTGCAGAGCTTGAGCAGTACATCATTGTCTGTGTGTATAGGCCCCCTTCTGGTGATTTCAATTTATTTGAATCTACTATGGAGGAGGGCTTAAATAAAGTATGTAAAGGTTATAAAAAAGTAGTTGTATGTGGGGACTTTAATATAAATATTTTAGATAATTCACAGACTTCAGTCAGGTTCCTAAATTTATTTAAATCTTATGATCTTTTTCAGCTCTTTGATGAACCTACTCGAATAACACCCACATCAGCTACTTGTCTTGATAATATTTTTTGTAACTCCAAACCAATCAATAAATCAATAATAAACTTTATAAATTCGGACCACAGTGGCCAAATGGCAGTATTTGAGCGCCATCATGACCGTAAGTCAGTTAACTTCGTATATCGACCTATCACTGTAAATCGCATTGAGAGATATAAAAAAGACATAGATTATAAAATCTCTCAAATATCTTACACTGAGAATAATAGGGATATTGATCAAATGTATGCAAAGCTATTTGACACAATTAAAAATGAATTTAATACAGTGTTTACTAAGAAAGAGGTTAAGGTAGACAACACTAAAACAAAATTTAGTGATTGGGCTACTCCAGGAATTTATAACAGTAGAAGAAAGTTATTCGAACTCTATGAACTTAAAACCACTTCAAAAGATGAGAATATTATAGAACATGTTAGAAAATATTCGAAACTTTTTAAGAAAGTTTGTATAATGGCGAAGGCAAATTATCTTAAAGAAAAAATTAAAAATTCAAAGGATAAAGTTAAAGCCACCTGGAAAATAATCAATAAAGAGACTTGTAAAACTCGATCACATAATCACAAGATCTCTCTTAAAATAGGTGACAATTGTCTTAGTTCTGACGCAGAGGTAGCCGCAGCATTTGAAACTTATTTTTCCAATATACCTTTAATAACAACAAGTAAAATAAATTCTTGTCCGCTTGCAGCTGAATCTCTTCTCAAAGCAAATGTGGATGAATGTTTCAACAATTTTAAATTTAGCCATATTGATTATATAACGATTTTAGAAACTTTTAACGAACTTAACTTAAAAAAGACAGAGGATTTGTGGGGAATTTCAGTAGTGGTATTAAGAACCATTATACCCACCATTGCCTCACATTTAGCAATCATATTTAATGAGTGTGTAGATATAGGTCAGTTTCCAAATTTGATGAAATACAGTAAGATTGTTCCTTTATTTAAGTCTGGTGAAAGAAGTGACCCATCCAATTTTAGACCTATTTCTGTTTTACCAGCGCTTAGTAAGATCTTTGAAAAAATAATTTTTAACCAATTAGTATTTCACTTTAAGGAAAATGAGTTATTGCATAAAAAGCAATTTGGTTTTACAAAAGGTAAGTCCACTACTGATGCAGGAGTGGCGCTGATGAAACATATATTTGGTGCTTGGGAAAATAAGCAGGATGCAGTGGGTGTTTTCTGTGATTTATCTAAGGCATTCGATTGCGTTAATCATGAAATCTTACTTCTGAAGTTGCGGCATTATGGCGTCTCGAATGTTGCTTTAAGTTTGTTAGAGTCCTATCTAACTGACAGAATTCAAAAAGTTGTTATTAACGGAATTGATTCTTCTGGCGCCTTACTACGTATGGGAGTGCCCCAGGGCTCTATATTGGGACCATTGCTGTTTTTAATATATATAAATGACCTTCCTTATTTTGCTGAAGGCTTATGTGAGACGGTATTGTTTGCGGATGACACTTCTCTAATTTTTAAAACTGACAGACATAAGCAAGTATCTGACGAAGTAAATAATGCTATCTCGCAGGTATTGCATTGGTTTAACACAAATAATTTACTTTTAAATTCTAATAAAACAAAATGTATTAAATTCACGATGCCTAATGTGAGGCAAGTAAATACTAATATAATTATGAATGGTGAACACATTGAGCTTGTTGAGTCTACGACCTTTTTAGGGATTACTGTGGATTCCAAGTTACAGTGGGCTCCTCATATAGAAGCCCTGGCAGGAAGACTCAGTTCAGCTGCATATGCAGTTAAAAAAATTAGGCAACTCACTGATATTGAAACGGCGAGACTTGTTTATTTTAGTTACTTCCATAGTGTTATGTCATATGGTTTGCTCCTATGGGGATCAGCTTCTGACATACAAACTATTTTTGTATTACAGAAGAGGGCGATCCGTTCTATATATGGACTTAAATCTCGCGAATCACTTAGAGAATTATTTAAAGAAATTAACATCCTAACTGTGGCATCACAGTACATATTTGACTGCATTATGGTTGTACGTAAGAATATACATTTATATAGTAAAAACTCAGATCTTCATCAGTTCAACACTAGAATTAAGAGCAAACTTGCTGTTTCCAATCTCAGGCTTCGTAAAACTGGTAACTCATTCATAGGACAAAGTGTAAAAATGTTTAACAAAATACCGCAAAATATTGTTGATCTACCTATACATAGATTTAAATCTCGCATTAAGTCCATTTTAATGTCAAAAGGTTATTATAAAGTACAAGATTATATGGATGACAATATTACATGGACATGATAGTCTGCTCGCTTGCGCTTTTAAAACGATATTATTGTATTGTATTACATATTTTAAAAAAGGCTAACTGTTGAGTTTGTTGCGGCACTTCTTCTCAGCAGGCTACACGTCGAAGTGCTGGTAGGAAAAAAGTTTGACGTGCAAAAGTATTACTAGTGAATCTATTTGCTGAAATAAACTATTTTATTTTTTTATTTTTATTTTACTTGGCTCAGAAGGCAGGGGTCACTACCAATTGAGCCACCGAGCCAGTCAAAATTTAATTTTTAATTTAATTAAATTAATTTATTTAATCTTTATTGCTCTATAAAAGATTAGAATACAAAAGGCGAACTTAATGCCGCATAGGCATTCTCCACCAGTCAACCTTTAGACTAAGCAGTAACAATTAAGTGGGTAGTGTGCTGCAAAATTGATGTGGAAATTGTGATACCTACTAACACTTACGTGGTAGGTAGTAGTATTAACAAAAATAATATAAGAGTAAAAAGCTCCCAAAATGTATTTTGGATGGCCACTTCAGGGAATCGATTGCCCCTGACACGATCGCAGTCTCAGACAATAATAGTTTGGCCACGACCTAGCTTTATTTTGGGTTCGACTGCAACCCTTTATTAACTTGACCTCATCTCTACATAACATTCATCATCATCATCAGCCTATTGCAGTCCACAGATGGACATAAGCCTCTCCATTGTTCGCTACTTAGGGCAAACACCTGGAGAATATATCCATAATCGCCACGCTGGACAGTCGGGTTGGCGATCGCAGGGCGTAGCTTCTCGCTCATCGATCTATGGTATTTAGCTACACCTTCAATGTGATCCATTCTAGCAATAAATATAGCCTATGTTACTTAGGGTGAAAGTAGCTTTCCAATGGCGGCAGAAGTTTCGGAATCGGCACAGTAGTTCTTGAGCATACTCATTACAAACACACACACACACAGAGAGAGAGAGAGACACACCCACACACAAACACAAAAATACAAATTTTTCCTCCTTATAATCATCATCATCATCATCAGCCTATTACAGTCCACTGCTGGACATAGGCCTCTCCAGTTGTTCGCCACTTAGAGCAAACATCTGGAGGATATACCCATAATCGCCACGCTGGGCAGGCGGGTTGGCGATCGCAGGGCGTAGCTTCTTGCTCCGATGACGCTGCTGCCCGTCACCGGTCTTTAGTATTTAGCTACGCCTTCAATTGTGATGGTTATACCGCCACCAGTCGGTTGCCAGCGCCTCGTTTGTTATTCGGCAGGATGCACCACGGGCAGATGAGGTTGGCTTGGAGCGAAAAGATGATAGGCCGCTCCCTTACATCCGTATAATATTCGTGTACAAATAGAAGATCTATACTGCCAACGGTACACGGATTAGCTCTACGCCATTGCAGTGCAGATAGCTGTAAGTCTATCAATCATACTGTCAGTAAGGACACGTCATAGAACCACTGAGAACATTTATCATTCGTCCTCTTGATCTAGTGGCGAACGTGAAACTTAATTAACTGATAATTTAATTTCAATTGCAATTACTGGGTACATGAGGCTTAACAGCCGAACTCGTGGGGAGCGGAGGGTGACCGGATAGTGATCGTTACTGATAGCTAATTTATTGTTAGACACTGCAGTTATCATGAGCAATTTTTTTTATTAACCGACTTCAAGAAAGGAGGAGGTTCTCAATTCGACTTTATGCCGCGTATACATTCCCTTCGAATTTGGTCTACTTCGCAATTAGTCCTTTTAATTTTGGTCCATTTTGCAATGAAAAGGACTTTTTCACATTTGATCCACTTCGCACTTAGGCATGGCTAAGAAGATAATAACGTGTTAGTTTGGTAGATAAGAGCAGTTAGTTAGAAGTTGCATGTTTTTATTTGTATATTTACTTAAACTTTATTGCACAAAAGGCAAACTTGTCGTTTCAGCCAATCAAACTCGTTCACCATTATTAACGCCAAATAAACAGTGAATGTTTTGGTTACTTGTCAGCTCACACAACAACTGGACAAATGTTTTCTTTGTCAACGTAGACTTTTTACTTATCAATGCGGTTCTGGTACTTTTGCTCAATCAGTCACTGATATTGTTACGATGCAAATTTAACATTTTGCAACTTAGACATTTTACGACTTAATAAACCATCAAAATCAGAACTCACAACTTTTAACCAATAAGAAGATAAGCCGTAAACCATTACCGCCACAAACGTACCTACATCACTCGTATTCCGCCCAGCGCACTAATGTCGGATACCGAATAATTCAAATATCCATAAAGTATAAGGCGAGGCGACACTAGAATTTTTAGTCAATTCTCGTTTGACACAATTGAATTTGTACGTCGGGGAAATCGGGTTTCTAGGCACGACCCGAGCGACTTCCGCCGCGGCGGTTGAAGTCATAGGCGACTTTGAGGTCATAGGCGACTCTAAAGTCCTTTGATAAATCATGAGCTTCGCGTGCCGCGGAGAATCCACTTTGAATATTTGTGGAGTCAAAGTGGATTGGAACTTGTCGGGGAAGTCCGATTTAATGCTGGTGTTTAAGTTGCGACTAGTATGTGTCTTCTTATTTCTACGCTCTTTCCAAGTCCGTGTTTAAGAAATTGATTTAGGTACGTAATGTTGCATTTTAAAGTAAGTTTGTTAACCTACAGATGCTTAAGCATAAATTCCCTTAAGGGAAATCCTTGATTAGTGTGCATTTTCTGAATTAAGTATTTTCTTATAAACCACGTTTATAGAAGCCTCTTATTACCATTGACTTACAATACTTATTTCAAATAAAGAAATATATTTATAGCCAAGTTCCCGCTCAAACGTTGTCACTTAGACCATATGATAAAACTTTTGTCTCTTCAAGTCTCGGCTCGGATCATTCGTTTGAAGTTACTTAAAGAGTCTTCGGGCGGCCTTTGTGGTCAAAGGCCAATCACAGGGAATATGAACTGGTTTGATGGTGTGGGCCGTGTCGGTAACGACCCTTCAGTATAGGTTTTTGTAAAAGGGAAAGCAGTTTGAAGGAAAAAAGATAGTCTGATATGGCAAAAGGTTAAATAAAATAACTCAAATCAGAAATGATTATTTGACACGTGCGCCTAATAGTTCATCGTCATCATCAGCCCATTGCAGTCCACTGCTGGGCATAGACCTCTCCAGTTGTACGCCACTTAGGGCAAATATCTGGAGGATATACCCATAATCGCCACGCTGGGGAGGCGGGTTGGCGATCGTAGGGCGCAGCTTCTCGCTCCGGTGACGCTGCTGATCGTCATCGGTCCGTGGTATTTAGCTACGCCTTTAATTGTTATGGTTATGCCGCCACCAGTTAGTTGCCAGCGCCTCGTTTGTTAATCGGCAGGATGCACCATAGATTCCTGCAGTAGAAGAGACAAATAATATGGTGCGCCAGTCTAAAACCCATGATAAAATAACATCCCTAAGATCATGTTCGCAAAATACATTTCTACCTGCTTCAAACTTAAAGCAGGTAATACAAGTCAAAAATAAAGATGAATTACAGGAAGCATGTCCGCCCGGGGCGCTCTCTCCGACAAAGATTGGCATTCAATTTAAAATTCTGTTGCCGACTTCATTCGGATCGATTTCCTTTGTGCCGTTAGAGTTTTGTTGAACCTTGCAAAGGCCGAGAGAAAGGGCCAAGTTGAAACCTTTCCGATACATTTGGTGATGAATTTTCGGTTTCATCTCTGAACGACACTCAACAGTGTCGATCAAAAGGTTAGCATGTTTGATCTGTGGGATCTTCTCTCTTCTAAAAACAGGTTATAATATGATTTCGATCATCTGTTTAAGATTTAAGCAGACTTAGGGATACACAAACATACAGAAGCGACTTTGTGTCCTTTTAAGGGGTTCCGTAGCCAAAATGGCAAAAACGGGACCCTTATAGATTCGTCATGTCTGTCTGTCTGTCCGTCCGTATGTCACAGCCAGTTTATTCCGAAACTATAAGAGCTACATTATTTAAATTTGGTACGTAGATGTATTCTGTAAACCGCATTAAGATTTTAAAAATAAACTAAGAAAAAAATCCAATATTTTTGGGGTTCCCCATACATAGAACTGAAACTCAAAAATTTTTTTTTCATCAAACCTATATGTGTGGGATATCTATGGATGATGATGATGTTGAGGTTTATAAGATAATTTTTTTCTAAACTGAATAGTTTGCGTGAGAGACTCTTCCAAAGTGGTAAAAAGTCTTCGAAACGGTAAAGGCCTATGTCCAGCAGTGGACTGCCGTCTGTCAAAAAATATGATCAATTTAGATTTAAACTTGGAGGACTTGGCCCCTTTTTGACTTTTTGTATGCCTTCGTACAAGTCTTTATCTACTTCTCAATATTTTTATAGGTTAAAAGCTATAGCCGTTAATCGTTACTTATCGAGGCGATATCTGGGAGCCCTAAATATAACTTCCGCTTTGACACAGGAAATCACAGTCTCTGCGCAGATTAATTTAGACTTAAATTTAAAAATGCCTGGGAAACGGACGAAGAATCTTTATACAATCTGTTCTTTCTATTTTTTATTTATATTGAGCTCTTTCTTCTCTTTCGTATCCATTCGGGAAAATTGCAGCCGAAAGCTATTTAAATTCACGACCCTCAAATCTTGAAGAAAAGAATAATATAAGAATAAGAATAAAAGAAAGAAAGTCTAGTCGTTATTGGCATCGTCCTAGAAAGTCTGGTCGTTATTGCCAACATCGAAGGAAAGAAAGACCAAGCGAAAAAAGCCACCTTCTCCTCAAAATTTTACCAAGCGGTTCGCCGCTACTTCAGATACTTCTACTACTGGCTACTTCAGACCGAAATCAATGGAGGCCAGATTGTCCGTTCAAAGGGTTCTAAAGTTGAATTATTCATTTTAGTCAGTAAAATGAAATTTCCAGTATTCCAGGATTATAGCAACCAACCTCTAAGTTCTTTTTTTTCCAATGCTGAATGAATATTTGACAAAACATGAATTTTTACATTTTATGGTTTTCTTGGACACCAAGGACTCTTCCCGAAGTTGTATCAGTAAAAGCAGTTGAACTGGTCATTTCACTGATATAAATTAATAATTCAACTTTAGTGCTCAGTAATTAGGGACCGAGAGAAATACCACAGGGCTGCAGTCTCACCCGAGCGAAAAGCTACGCCCTGCGATCGCCAACCCGCCTGCCCAGCGTGGTGATTATGGGTATGTCTTCCAGATGTTTGCCCTAAGTGGCGAACAACTGCAGAGGCCTATGTCCAGCAGTGGGCTGCCATAGGCTGATGATGATGAAAGAGTTTATATGGATTAATATAACGAGCATAATAAAAGACTCAAATGTTTTTCATTTAAGAAAAAAAGCTAAAATAACGAAGCAGGTACAGGTTTAAATCAAATGTATGGTATGCGATATATCTATCTATTAAACCTTTAGCTACGGATGGGCTGTTCACACCGCCGAATGATGATTGAGGACAAATAAAGTACAAATTGGAGGAGATTGAAACATTCACCCCGTTGGGAGGTTCAATTTTGTTCTTGCGAGTACAGAATGGGCTTGATAAATTTGTTTTTATAGGAGCGGGCCGTTTTGTCGAAGCATGTTTGTCGGTTTTAATTCGTGTCATTGACGGGTTACACTCGCATTCAAGTTTAGATGAGGTTCAGTCTTAACAAGATTGAAAAGAGTTTTACCTTTTTACGGTGACATACAAAGAATGGCCCTATTCGTCTGGACGGATAGACCGCCAGTAATCAGGTTGCATTTCATGTTCCGTGATAAGCTTTCGCTTTTTTTGTAAGGTTTCAGCCTTTACATATTTACACACATTTATCTCCTCTTATTTACAAACTAATATGTAAATTATAATATTTATAAAGTTATTTTAAACACTGTTAATAAACTATAGCTTGCACATAAAATACGGTGATCAGGGACGAAAGTGGGACCGACAATAGAAAGGCTGGTATCAAAAGACAAAAACTTAATAGTCGTACCCTGAGTGGAAAAAAAAGATAAGTAATCTTTCTACGAATCATCGAAACTAAAAATATTTGCACTATGTCAAAACCATCGTTCTGAACGTTTTAAATAAAAATCGGCCTACATAACACAACTAACACACCGCTAGTCCGTTCCAACACACCCGCTCCACAGCTACATTCCACGTTTCCTACAACATTACAAGACCTTCGTTTTACGAAGTCAGCCCGCGGCAGGCTCTTAGGCTTCGCTTCAAATTCAATTCCCCTATAAGGCTTTTAAGGAGTAACTTGTACCTTGTATCGCCTTGGGGCGCTTTTTAGATGATGTTTTTTGTAAGATATCGCTTAAATTACGTCTTTGTTTTGTTTTCTAAACTATACTGTTACTTGGGGTACAATAATACTTATTAAAGTATTAGGTTTTCATTCTGCTAATATTATAAGCTATCTGCAGTTCGCGGCTTTACCTGCCTGAATACGAGTATACTAAGAGAGGTAGGGCATAGCGAATGGAGAAGGACCTCCATCCTATAGAATACCGCAGCCAAATGACTGGTCGTGTTTCTGCCAGTGAAGAGAGTTTCCGGAGCTCGTGGGGGGTTAGGGTTGGGCCGGCAAGGCGGTGGCAACTGACAGGTAATTGACCAGCTACTTGACCGTTGTCACAGCGACTTGGGCTTTTCTTTCACTTTCCATCAGGCTTGGGAATCCATTATGTCGACCCATTATAAAAAAAATCGATCATATATAACAGCCTATTTAATCTATAGTTTTCGCGTGAAAGACAAACACCCATACATCATGATACCCATGGGAAAACATGGTGCGATGATTTGTGTTCTTATCCGTCACCACGCGGATCTCTGTTTCCCTATTTTTGAGATCACATTCAGAGCATTCACTCATTTATGAGCACACATGATTTGTACTATTTCCGTCAAATATAAATTATAGCTACCTACCCGCTCTATCATTATAAATATTAACAAACCCTAAGCCCACGCGCATGCAGGGTCAAAACGCCCTTGACTTTCAACCCTTAACCCCTACCTCTAAAATAACTAGCAAAATTTAGTTTAATCTTATTACAGTATCAACTTTCTAATATTGCTTTCCAAGCACTTTTTAATTGGGAAACTTTCTATGGATTTGCAATATTAATTGCTTACTATGTTCGGAAGTAGGTCTGCTTGTGTTACGACTTTGTGTTGGAATAACTAAACCGAACTTAATAAGACTTCGGATAGCTGTTTGAAGGTCAATACTTTCAGGAGCTTAGGATGATTTTTGGGCTGTGTAATTCGCTAAGTTGTAGATAATCATAATTTCTGTGTAGATATGAACGGAATTCAAAGAACAGATTCCAATACCCGTTGGGCTAAAAAGTTCTGGACTAGAGACCGTACTATAGGAAACGAGGCGTGGGACGCCCTCCAGCGAGGTGGACTGACAACATAATAAAAGTCACACGGCGGGGCTTGTAAAGAGAAGTAAGGGACCCACCTATCATCTTTTCGCTCCAAGCCACCACGGGCATCCTGCGACGAACAAGGCGCTGCCAACCGACGGGTGGCGGTATGACCATCCCAGTTGTAGGCGTAGCTAAATACCACAGGGCGATGACCTCGATGAACCCGCCTGCCCAGCGTGGCGATTATGGGTATATTCTCCAGATGTTTTGCCCGAAGTGGCGAATAACTGGAGAGGCCTATGCCTCTGGACTGCAATATGATGTTGATGACGTGGGGCTTGATGCGGGCAGGTTGTAAGAGTCGATTGAAGGGCTTTTTTAGATTTTAGTTTCTCAGCCAGTGGTAGGTAATGTGTAAGTGACTTCAGTCGTGGTCAGCCGCCATGGCAGGCAAGACGGCGGTACTATGCTTCGACGCTACTCGAGTTTGTGACTCAGAGGGGTAGTGTGAGTCCCACACACCACGCAGACTTCCTCAGGAGGCGGTGTGATGGAGCCTAAGAATTCCCCTCTAAAATAAAAATAAGGGAAAAGAAAAGTGAGTAGCAAGCGAGCCTTCACCAGGTCACTTGAACGGTGTCATAAGCCATTTATTTAACAACTACATAAACACAACTTCTTAATTCTATTCGATATCTCCATTTAGTTTTCCAATCTAATGTCAGGAGTCAAACGGTCCGACTGTTAGCTCCGAGACTATTTTTCTCATGAACACAGCACTCGCAAACCGTATCACATATCTAGCAGTTAACCCGGGCAAGATTAATGGATGCGGAACCCGGCTGCAGCTAAACACAAACAGTTCTTGGCTTTATTACAGTGACTGGTCTTTTAAGTTCTTATCCAATACTTAGGTACATTAGACACTCAATTAGTATTAAAAAGCATTACTATTTTGAAGGCGTAGCTAAATACCACAGGCCCATGACGGGCATAGGATGTAAGGGATGGGATGCCTGTCATCTTTTCGCTCCAAGCCAACCTCACCTGCCCGTGGTGCATCCTGCCGAATAACAAACGAGGCGCTGGCAACCGACTGGTGGCGGTATAACCATCACAATTGAAGGCGTAGCTAAATACTAAAGACCGGTGACGGGCAGCAGCGTCACCGGAGCAAGAAGCTACGCCCTGCGATCGCCAACCCGCCTGCCCAGCGTGGCGATTATGGGTATATCCTTCAGATGTTTGCTCTAAGTGGCGAATAACTGGAGAGGTATATACATCTGTCGACTGCAATACGCTGATGATGATAATTAATGTTATGTAGAGATGAGGCCAAGTTAAATGGCGTGGCGATTAAGGGAAATATATTTAGGATAATAATAAAATATATAGGCGATTAATACTCAAGGGAAAACATATCCTCCAGATGTTTTCCCTTGAGTACGAAACATAAATCTATCTCGTTATTTAACAAATAGTACGATCAAATTCTTTTCTGTAATAGGACGTGTGTGTGTGCATAGGCTAGTGATTTAAAGTCAAAAGAGTACTTAAGACCGCAGATGCAACGATACGTTTTCGATGACGCGAATCACTATGTTTTCTATTGGGTCCAAATGCATGGTATTTAAAGTATTAAATAGGTATAAGATCGATATCGGAGAAGATAGAACGGATCTGCTTAGTTTAACAACAATAATAATAACCCAAAAAGTACCCGACAAACCTAAACGAAAGTCCCGGTCGCAAACAGAAACTGGGACCGTAGGACGTGTTCCCCCGCGGCGTTCTAGCCGAAATCTCGATAAACAGTGTACTTTTGGGTGCTTTTCTGGAAAAAAACATTGGTAATGTGACTCATTTGGTAAATAAATAACCCAAGACATACCACGCTGGGCCACACAGAGCCATCTAGCCCCAAACTAAGCCGAAGCATGCACTATTGGTATTAGACAAAAATAAAGTATAAATAAGTTTACCACTTGGGATGTAAGGGAGCTGCCTTTCATCATTTCGCTCCAAGCCAACCTCACCTGCCCGTGGTACATCCTGCCGAATAGCAAACGAGGCGCTGGCAACCGTCTGGTGGCGGTATAACCATCACAATTGAAGGCGTAGCTAAATACCACAGACCGATGACGAACAGCAGCGTCACCGGAGCGAGAAGCTACGCCCTGCGATCGCCAACCCGCCTGCCCAGCGTGGCGATTATGGTTATATCCTCCAGATGTTTGCCCTGTGGCGAACGACTGGAGAGGCCTAGTCCAGCAGTGGACTGTAATAGGCTGTTGATTGATTGATTGAAGTTTACCACTCATGATCGACCTGTATTGCACTAATTAGACGTGATGTGAATTGTTTAATTTTTTTTAGACTTCGTCGTCTGCTTTACATCAGGCAGGACCGTGGGCAGGATGCAGTCATATTGACGTGCTAATAAAAAAAAACTAGGATAATATGTGTGAGTGTAATATGATGATATACTTTATTGATGATGATGCCTGCCTAGCCGACTCCGGCCACGGCAACCGCTTCAACTCCGACGAGTTTGTCGACCATGCCGGTCGTGAGCCCGCATGTGGCTCGCGTAGCCCACCTTATTAGAAAAGGTTCGCGCACAAAGTGAACACGCGAGCACACCACCGACATAATTATAATTATATGCCGCAGGTTGACGGGACTTTAATTGGTCCCTCTTTGCATCCAACTCCGAACGGCGAAAGACTTCGAAATTTCGGACTTTGTTTTCAACCAAAGTCCTCCATTCGGGCCTATTGATCGCCTGCCGCTCCCATTGCGAGGGCTCTATGCAGCATTTTTTCATATGCCGCTTTAACACATCTTTATACCTAAGCAGTTGCCCGCCATGCTTGCGCTTGCCCTCCTCAAGTTCCGAGTAGAAGATGCGTTTCGCCACTCGCTCTTCCGCCATCCGTGCAACATGACCGCTCCATCGCAACTGGCGCTTTGTAAGGTACGCTTCGATGCTACATACATTAGCTTTTCGAAGGACCTCAGTATTCCTCACACGATCCATCCAACGGATTCTCAGGATTTTACGCAGGCACCTTTGGTGGAATTGGTCAAGGATACGAATGTGGCGCCGATACACAGTCCAAGTCTCCGCCGCGTACAGTAAGTTGGGCAGTACGATGGCCATATATACTGAGACTTTAGTTTTAAGCTTAAGGTCATGTGAGCAGAAGACCCTTGCATCCAGGCTGCCAAAAGCCGCAGCGGCAGCCGCGATTCGACAGTTGATCTCAGCGTCAAGATCGCACTTGGATGCAACGGTACTCCCCAGATACCTAAACTTAGTGACTTGTTTCAACTCGTCCTCGCCAAGTCTTATCGATAGCGTCTCATGTCCATGAATGTCTATGGACATCACTTCCGTTTTCAAATTTACCGCAAGACTCGTTGAAAGTCAACATCAGCTGCTGTAGGTCCTCTGGGGATTCCGCCACAAAGCACAGGTCGTCAGCGTACATTATCTCTGCAATAAGTTCGTGGGACACTTTTGTTCGGGCCTTAAAACGAGACAAGTTGAAAAGCTTGCCGTCAGTGCGGAAACGAATCCGGACACCTTTCCTATTTGCTTGCAAGGTCTCCCGGACTACAACTGCAAAATACAGCGCGAACAATGTTGGGGCAAGTACGCACCCTTGCTTCACTCCACAGGTAACGGAGAAGAAGCTTGATTGTTCATCACCGACGGCGACACAACATTCCATGTCATCATGCAGGAGTCTGACAAGTCTAACAAATTTTTCGGTGCAACCTATTTTCCTCAGCACAATCCAAAGGGCTTCCCGGGGAACACTATCGAAGGCCTTCTCTAGATCTACAAAGCAGAGATATAAACTACGATTTTGCTCTCTACTTTTTTCCTGCAATTGACGAATAGAGAATATAGCCTCACATGTACCCCGATCAGGCCGAAACCCGAACTGAGATTCTGGCAAAAGCTTCTCTGAAAGCTCCAGGAGACGATTTAAGAGGACCCTCGCGAAGATTTTACCGGGGACCGACAGTAACGATATACCGCGATAGGAGTTACAGTCAGAACGGTCACCCTTATTTTTGTATAGTGCTCTTATACGAGACACTTTAAATTCAGATGGTACTCTCTCTTTCTCCCACATTAATAAGAAGAGATTCCATGTGGCTGTATGCAACTCCTCCCCTCCATATTTGAACAGCTCTCCAGGTATCAAGTCAATTCCCACAGCGCGCTGGTTGTGTTGTTGTTTGATGGCATCAACAACCTCCGTACGTAACAGCGGCTCATCCAACTTGTAAAACATCGGGAGTTGCGGAATTGAAAGTACGTGCTCCATGTTCACCGACCGATCCACATTAAGAAGAGTCGAGAAATGATCCACCCATCGCTCAAGAATACCATCCCTGCTTTTGAGAATCCTGTCACCAGTTTTGGATTTTAAGGGCACATTTGCGTTACTAGACTTCCATATAAGCCCCCTAACTTCCCTATAGAACTCCCCAAGCTGGTTTGTATCAGAGAGCCATTGCATATGACGGGCTTTATCCTGCCACCAACGGTCCTTTATATCCCGAGACAACTTACGCAGCTCAAAATTGCTCTGTCTGATCTCCGCAACGGATATGGTTTGACAAACATCACTATGTCGCCGGAGGAGTTGTCGATGCTTATTGACTGCTTCCATGAGAACTCCATCATTATTATCAAACCAATCCTCATGTTTGCGAGCCTTTACGCCGATGGTAGCTACGGCGGTGTCCAAAATGTGACCAGATAGACTCTTCCAGACAGAATCAACTTCAGAGCTCTCCACGTTAGTATCAGGCATATCAGTGACCATGGCTTGAACGTACCTCTCCCTCGTCTCTTTGTCATTCAAACCATCCAGGTTTAGGGACTTAATTCTCGGCTTACTGCATTTATGAGGTCGATGGAGACGAAGACGCAGCCTAGAAATGACCAGTCGGTGATCAGTCCAACAGTTGGCACCACGCATAACACGGGTTATCTGAACTCGGGAAATATGCTGCTGGCGAGTGATAGCGTAGTCTATCAGATGCCAGTGCTTAGACCGGGGGTGCATCCATGTATTTTTGTGCTTTGCTGGAAGTCGGAACATAGTGTTGGTAATAGCAAGCTGGTATTGAGCACAAAAACTGAGCAACAACCGACCATTCCCGTTCATGCCACCAACTCCGTGTCTACCCAGTACCTTTGGCCAGGCCTCGTAATCCTGACCTACCCTGGCATTAAAATCTCCCAATATTAGAATTTGCTCTGTGTGGTTAACTCTTCCGACGCAATCTGCAAGTTCCTCATAAAATTGCTCCTTAATGTCATCAGACTTGTCAAGAGTTGGAGCATAGACGCTAATGACATTGAGGTAGTTGCTCTGATCCAAGTGTAGACGTAATGTGGTGACACGATCCGAAATGTGCACCGGATACTCCCGCAACTGCTTCACAAGGCAATTTTTGATCGCGAATCCAACACCTGACCTACGCGGTTCATTAGTTGGAAGACCTTTCCAATAGAAGGTATAGCCACCGCCTTGTTCTACTATTTCTCCTTCTTCGGCCAGATGAACTTCACTGAGTGCAGCCACATCAATATTATAGCGGAGAAGTTCCCTAGCCACAAGAGCGGTCTTTCTTTGGGGGCAGACGTTATCTTCGCGATCCAGCAGAGTTCGTACATTCCATGCGCCAAATGTTATATATGTATTTTTACAATTTTTATAGCGGCGGCCGCGAATTAAAATGATGCAAAGACAGCCGCGGCTGCTGCCTTCATTATGGGTTCGGGTAAGCTTTGTTTAGGGTACCTTTTCTAACCCCCTCCCCGGCTATGCGAGGAAAGCAGTGCGTCCCTGAATAGGGCTGCTTTGACACCTTGGGTGCTGCCGAATCTACCCTGTTACCCAACTTCAGAGCAGAAGCGACCACGATGTATATTACACCCCCAAGGTCGCCCACGTGTAGGAATCAGACAAAGCCCAGCGAGCATCGCGCTAGACCTCTCTACCTCATCCCATCGCCGTAGGCCTTGATGTGAAGCGGAGTCCTGTAGCAGAAGCGGTCTGGTCGCGCAGGATATATTAATGTGCACAAGTGCGTGCGCACAGCACAGGTGCACATACTCACCCTCGCTCATCTGACCCAATGGGACGGTATCCGTCACGATTGGAGAAGAGTTTAGGCAGTTCGTAAAGTATTTGGTGAAGGAGATGCAAGGGAATCAGTATCTCTTCACCCTTCCGCAATCGCCTTTTACGATACCCACAGAGAGTTACGGGGTGGTGCTATTCTACTCTGCCGACACCACACGGCCGATATACTTTATTATTACATCATGGAAACAAACGTTCCCCTAACCTAACGTTTTTTTATATCTAAAGAATATTACTTCAAGCGTAAACCAGGTCTTGGTTGGTGTTCTAAAAGAAAATCACGAATACAATTTAAATTTAATCACGCGCATAAAAATTATAAAATTTAACTCCTCACAAACGTTCGATTCCTATTAAACAACCGTTTAAAATTCCCTCATAAACATTTCAATCCATTTTACACTTTCCTTTCCCACAATCATTACCTTCGAACGCGGGAGCGGATCCAAACGGTTTAATATAACAAGATGGGCCAAAAGTGTCCCGTCACGGTTCTTATTACGAGAGGATCGTTTAATATTTTCAATTTAATCTCATTATAACCTTTTGGGAACGGGAAAAAACGATTCAGGCCTCAGACCAATGGGTTGAAAGGAGAGTAAAGAGGTTCTGTTGGTCCGGGTTAGATTTTGTTTGTAAATAAAAATAGCTTTTGAATGGGCCTTTCGTTACGGGTGAAATGTTCGCTGAAAGTTGTTGTGTATCATTGGTGAGGTTTGAGCGGGTTGAAAATGTATACGTACTTGAAGTGTTAGGTTAATGCAGACTGATAAAACCTGAGATAGACGTTCTGATGACTCCCAGATTGTATTCTGTCATCATCATCATCATCCTAGCCTTTTTCCCGATTGTCTCAGGGTCGGCTTCCCAAACTGAGAAATTTGGCGAGGGCTAAGCTTTTACACAGAGCGACTGCCATCAGACCTCCGCAACACTTATGTGTATTCTGTCATAAAAATTAGTATTAGATGAAAGCAAGCGGATTACCCTTGAAGATGTAGACCACAGGTCGATGACGGGAAGAAGCTACGCCCTGCTATCGCCAACCCGGCTGCCCGGTGTAGCGACTATGAGTAATGTCTTTAAATGATTGACGAAAGTGGCGAACAACTGGAGAAGCCTATGTCCAGCAGTAGACTGTTCAGTTCATATATCTCGTCCGAGTCATCCTCAGATGCATCTCATATTTGTTGCAATCTTCTGCTAACAGATTTGAATTCCGTGTCTCCCGCTAAAGCAATTATTGCACTTGATTCCTTTTGTCCCTTTTTATCATCTGACGAGATACGGCGACCAGGCATCGTTATATGGTGCAAGTTTCAAAGACTTCAACAGGTTTCGCCTCTACTTTTATAGTACGAATGGCCAAACTATGAGACTCTTTGCCGGTTTCCTTGTTCTCCAAGAATTATAATCTTCGAAGTCAATAGTAAACAAGCCTGCGATATCGTTACCGTCACGTCAATTGAAATCAAGCGTAAACCCATCGACTAAAAATTATCTTCTAAACATTTTCTCAGTTGCGAATCCACCCCAACTGCTTCAAAATAACTTTAAAAAAAGACGCCGCCATTTTATTGAGCTCCAGTGCGTTACTCGCGAAATTAACAATTACTTTTATTCCTCTTGTACTGTAGTTAAAGAAGACCTCTTAAGTTTCACACAGTTATGATTTATTGCAAACATGATCCTGTTATGAAATTATACCCCTACAATTATTAATGTAATATAGCTGCCATTCTCATTTTAGGGATCACTCTACGAGTAACTATCGAATTTCGTGCTGGTTCAACTCGCTAGAAGTGACATTCCGGACAGGTATGGTAGAATCACATTATTTATTTTTATAATACTATGAAATAACTTTCAAGTGTTTTTTTTTTGAAGTTTCGGTATCGATTATATAGCGTACCTACAAATAAATGGTTAAGAATAGAATATAATCATTTTTATTTGGTACCTAAAACATATTTGGAAAGTAGGTACAAAATAACACTTCAAACTAGCAAAAATGTAGAAAAATAAAATTAAAAATAACACTAATAACAATAGTACCAAAATGGTCTCCGCTCAGCATACGATGGTGACGGCGAAAAGCAACGTCACTACCAGTGGTCACCACACTTTGTCTTTATTTTTCGTCTTCGATAACTATAGTATAGTATTTCTTCAACTCAACAAGTTTGAGGAAACCAGGTTATTGGAATGAGTAGATTATATAGTTCATTTTAAAGGTAAAAGTAAAATACTAACATAGGCCTACTTAATATGACCCACAAAATCCTCGCAATAAAAATTTACAGAACCGTTTTCAGTATCCACCGAACGTTCTTTGCCAGTTTCTTATTAGGCACGGCGCAATGAAGGATAGCCCTCGCAAAATGAACAATTATTTTTATTGCCCTCGTTCTGTACTTAGGATAGATATAAAACGAATTATAACAAAGAAACATTTCAAACTTGAACTAGTTCAAAGTTGGCTCTTAGATATTATTACGGCGATAGTAAAATTTGATGGAAGTAGGTAATTTTGTTTGAGTAAGAGTCATATTATTTGCAAAGGGATTTTGACTTGGTTTTGTTTTATAGCGATGTTGATGGTCATGTTTTTGCGACTACGATAATTATCATTAACTAGCTGTGCCCCTGCGGCTTCAGCCGCGTTTAACCCCTATTTTACCCCTTTAGCGGGAGAATTTCGGGACATCCATTCTTAGCGGGCGCCTACGTCATAAATGTAACCTATATGCAAAATTTCATTGCATTTGCTTCAGCGGTTTCGGCTTTGCGTTGCTCGTTCAGTCAGGACATGTCCTTTAATATAAATACATATTTTACAAGTCTTGTCATGTTAATTTACACGCATATCAATGTAGTTTTTTATCTTATTACGTTGCTGTTGTGTCTATTTTATTAAGAAATATATAAAAAGGATTGATAATTACTAGAACTGCAACATTTTGGGCTGATGAACTAAGTAGAATTGCTGGTATTGGCTGGAAAGGCGAAGATATACAAATGTGGAGCGAAGCAAAAGATGTTCAGCAGTGGATTGACCAGAGCTGTTGATTGATTGATTCGTATTAAGTAGGGATTTTTATAAATATACATCATGAGTTTGTATTTGGCTTGAATTTTCCTGTTAGTGAAGCTTATGTCGATAAAATGATTTCTTGAACAACCTTCCGGTTATAATGTCTCCGGGTAAGAGTTAGTCAGAGCCTCAGAGGTAACAAAGCACCAGGCTACTTTAAATACACGTATTACAAATACTAGCGCCTCATTTCCGCGTCAAATTCAAAGCAAAGAAGCGCCTCCTCCATTTCCAACTGTATAGAACCTTTATGGTATTTTTAGATTTAAAAATGTAAAACTTGACAGGTAAAAATCCTGCAATTTGTTCCCAACAAGAAAATTGTCGGTTCCACTATGTGGTTGTAAATATACGTATTAAACCTCAAAATAATCGCCTGTTATTGAAGCTCCACCCGTAGACCAAACCCTGTTCATGGTCCTTACGGAGTCGGATGCATGGTGATCTTGGTGGTGGAAGATTGCCACCCGCATGTTCGAGTGGAGCAGTGAATTCTACTAGCTGCTCCAAGGAGCCCCACTAGTGAAGTCCCACTTGTGGAGGAGGACCTAGCTGCAGCAGCAGACCAGCTGCGCGGCGGTGCAGACGTGCGTGCGGGAGGAAGACAACGGCAGGTTTGGTGACGCGGATGGCCAGGGTGCCGTCAGGGCTCAATAAGGAGCATAATTTCTTCGAAGTGTGTATCGTGTATAGTGAGTGTTGTGACGGGCAAAACTGTAAGTAACTAAATTTTCAATATCTTTCGGTCAGTGTGTCTTCGCGGTACGAAGATTCGGTTTGAAACCTCTCAGTGTTTAGAGACTTTAAGCGTATTATTATTATTTTAATATTTCGTAAATCTATTTCATATTTCATTCGCATTCGAAAATTCTAGACATCAAAACTCGCATAAAGGTCATTGACATTTCGACGTGTTCTAGAACAAATTTGAATTTCGAACTCGAAGAAAATATTTTATTTGTATTGTGTTGCATCTATTTTTGAATTGACTATTTTGTTTGAGTAGGTACAGTCGGTGACATATTTTACGGTCTGTTTAAATATTTTTTAATTAGTTGAAAAATAAGTAGGTACCTACCTAGTTCACCATGGAGTCATTGGCGAATATCCAAGAGGCCACTATGGCCACTATTGTGAAGGCTTTAAATAACTTTAAAAAAGCACCTAAGGACAGACTGACAGTTGCCTATATGGAATCGCGACTTGAAAATCTGGAGCAACAGTGGCAATTATTTTTCAAGACGCATGTTGAGATAATCAGTAAGGTGGATAAATCTATTTTTATTTCGTCCAATTATCATACTCAAAATATTTATGATGAGGTCGAGGAATTATATTTGTCATTCAAATCGGAATTAAAAATAAAAATATCACAGTACTATCCATCTACTGAAGGTTTGGGCCCTGTTGTATCTAACCGCATTCCAATAAGTAACGTCAAACTGCCCGAAATTAAAATCCCAATTTTTTCGGGTAAATATATTGAGTGGCAAACTTTCCGGGATTTGTTTTTAGGTCTTGTACACAATAATAATGGGATTGATGATGCACAAAAATTATATTACCTCAAAAGTCACCTTTCAGGTGAAGCTGAGCAATTGTTACGAAATATCACTGTCACATCTGATAATTATCAGATTTGTTGGGATAAGTTAGATGCAATGTACAATAACAAAAGGTTTTTAGCTAACAATATTTTAAGAAGATTATTTAATCAAAGGACTTTATCATTCGAATCATCTAGCGAAATTAAAAAATTAGTAGGCACAACTTCGGATTGCTTGGAATCCATAAAAAACCTTGGTATTGATGTCGCCTCATGGGACATTTTAATAATTTATATTATTAGTGCCAAATTGGACAAAGAAACGCGAAAGGCATGGGAGCTTAGTGTTTCGTCGGATAGCAGCGATGAGTTGCCATCCTTCAAACAGTTTTGCGATTTTCTAGTCGGTCGGTTCCGAGGTTTGGAGAATTTAGATAGTAGGAATAGTAGCATGGATAAAGGTCCCAGGAATTCACAATCTTTTCATCTTCAAAAAGAAAAGAGGGGTCCTAATTGTAAATTTTGCTCGGGTAATCATAACATTCCACTTTGTACAAGGTTTACTAAGATACACAGTCAAGCTCGTCGGGAATTTGCTATGGCAAATGGCCTATGTTTTATTTGTATGTATGGTAACCATTCTGCCAAGGAATGTCGGAGTACTTTCAAATGCCAAATATGCAAGAAACGACACCACACATTATTACACCCAAGCGGTGTACAAGCGTCTATGGGTGAGACCCCATCGACAGGCGAGGGATCCGCGATAAGGGCGGAAGGTTCAGGTGCTGCCACAAAGGCGGAAGGTTCAGGTGCTGCCACAAAGGCGGAAGGTTCAGGTGCTGCCACAAAGGCGGAAGGTGCATGTGCTGCCACAAGAGTGGAAGGTTTAGTTGCCGTCACAAAGACAGAGGGATCTACAGATCAGGTAGTGTCATGTGTGTCAACACAGAAATGTAGGCAAACGGTTTTGTTGACCACGGCATTAGTAAAAGCAAAGGCGAAGGATGGTTCCTATCGTCTGGTGCGCACTCTGCTAGATCAGGGTTCGCAGGGTTCTTTTATTACAGAATCAACGGTACAATATTTGAACTTAAAGAAAAGTTCTACAAAGCACACTGTAACAGGTGTAGGAGGTAATAATGCTTTGTTGTCAAGATCTACCGTCACTTTACAGATACAGTCCAGGATCGATCCAACGTTCTGCATTAACGTCACAGCTTACGTCCTGAAGTCGATCACGTCACTTCTTCCAGCAGTAGAGGCTAGTCCTGTGGAGTGGATAAGTCTGACATTAGATAATCTAGCAGACCCGGACTACCATAAGCCTAACAGAGTTGATATTTTGAACAGGGTTAGGATGGATCATCTCAGGTATCGTAGACACTAATGTTCCATCTAACGCAGAATCATTTTCAAGCATTGCGGTTATGCATGTCAGCGTCAACACGGAAGACCTGCTTCGAAAATTCTGGGAGCTTGAGGATGAACCTGTAAAGGAAAAGATTTTAACTGAGGAAGAAATGAATTGTGAACGGTATTTTTCAGACACTACACAACGTGATGACAGCGGTCGTTACGTGGTAAGGCTTCCATTCAAGGACAGTGAGCCCAGCTGTTTAGACGGTCAGTCCAGGGTAATAGCTGAAAAAAGATTCAGAGGTTTAGAATGTAAATTGTCTAAGAATCCAAAACTAAAGGAGGACTACTCTAAGGTAATACACGAGTATGCAGAGCTTGGACATATGGTTAAAGTAACACCAGAAGCTAGAAGGAGGGGTGTATACCTACCTCATCATGCGGTCGTCCGTGAAAGCAGGGAGACCACGAAGGTGCGCGTGGTGTACGATGCATCTTGCAAGGGAAGCAACGGAGTCTCGTTGAATGATGACTTAATGGTTGGTCCTTCCTTGCAGGCAGATCTTCGTCATATTGTGATGCGATGGAGAAGACATCCCGTGTGCATAGGTGCGGATATAGTGAAGATGTATCGGCAGGTGCTGGTAAACAGAGAAGATACTCACTTTCAGCGTATTCTTTGGAGAGACAGCCCTGAAATGAAGCTAGAAGAACATGAGCTAATTACGGTTACATTCGGCACAGCTTCAGCACCATTTTTAGCGGTACGTGTCTTGCATCAGATAGCTTACGATGAAGCGCAAGAATCTCCGCAAATTCAGCAAATCATCTTGAATGATTTTTATATGGACGATCTCATGACAGGAGCTGAAAATATAGAGGAAGGTTATAAAATATGTAAGGAAGTATCTTCTATATTAGCTAAAGGGGGGTATGTATTACAAAAATGGATTAGTAATTCTACGGAGGTACTAAATAAAATAAAAGATGAGCATGGAACGGAGAGGACCGAAGATGTTAAGATAAAAACGGATGGTGTAACAAAAATCTTAGGACTTACCTGGAATTCACACGCCGACGTTTTCCAGTACTCTGTTGATCTTCCAGCCATCGAGGAACCTGTAACAAAAAGGAAAATGGTATCAGATATTAGTAGATTATTTGACCCGTTAGGTTGGCTAGCGCCATCTATAATCGTAGCCAAAGTAATGATTCAAAAGCTTTGGTTAACAGGTATTGGTTGGGATGATGAAGTACCCAGCAATTTATTAAAGGTGTGGCTTACTTACCGCAATGAGTTAGCTGCGTTGGTAAACATCAAGATTCCACGTTGGATAAGTAGGAAGTCTGATGATAAATTAGCGCAATTGCATGGCTTTTCAGATGCATCTCAAATAGCATATGCCGCTGTGGTCTACATCAGAATTGAAGATTCTGAAGGAAACATACATGTGACATTAGTTACGTCCAAAACAAAGGTGTCTCCAGTAAAGCAGGTATCGGTGCCCAGGTTGGAGCTCTGTGGAGCGGTGCTGCTAGCGAAACTGCTGAAAGAGGTTGCAGGGGTATTAAATGTGGCAAAAGAAAATGTATATGCGTGGACAGATTCTGAGATAGTATTGGCTTGGTTGAACAGCCATCCAAGTCGTTGGAAGACGTTTGTTGCCAACAGGGTTTCAGAAATCTTGTCCACACTAGACCCTCAACACTGGTTTCATGTACCAACCAAGCAGAATCCTGCGGACAGCGCCTCTCGCGGAGTATCGCCATCGGAGTTGGCTAATACTTCAATTTGGTTTGATGGTCCGGAATTTCTGAAAGGAAAGGACATTCAATTCAAGAAACCTAGTCATCTGGCAACTAAATTAGAAGAAACGAAGACACTTACCTGCGTCGTAGATACTTCGTTGTCGATGTGGAGAAAATATTCTTCGCTTTACAAATTGGTTCGTGTAGTAGCTTACTGTAGAAGATTTTTGAATCTCAGGAGCTCAGCTGTGAAACAAAACTACACAACTTACTTGTCAGCGGAAGAAATAGATGAAGCGATGAATGTTTGCATTAGGAGATCACAAGAAGAAGACTTCGCTGAAGTCATAGCAGATCTGAAAAGCAAGGGAAGCTTGAACCAAAAGGCAGACAAGTTCAAGAGTTTGAATTTATTCATAGATTCAAAAGGATTCGTGAGGGTCGGGGGGAGGCTGGAGCAGTCTCAACTAGACTACAACCGAAAGCACCCCATACTTATTTCCAAAACTTCTTTCCTCACTAACCTTTTGATTGCAGATGCACACAGCAAAACGATGCATGGCGGTCCACAAGCAATGATTTCATACCTAAGGACGAAGTACTGGATCATTGGTGTGAAATCTGCAGTCAAGGCTTACTATCGAAGATGTATAACTTGCATCAGATATTCCAGTAGAACACGTTCTCAGTTGATGGGACAACTCCCATCTTCACGAGTGACTCCAACTAGACCTTTCTTATGCAGTGGTGTAGATTATGCCGGCCCCATAAACATACGAGTATCTAAAGGCCGAGGTAATAAGTCATATAAGGGGTACATCGCCTTATTTGTTTGCATGTCTACCCGTGCTATTCATTTGGAAGCAGTCAGCGACTTGACCTCCAAAGGATTTTTGGCTGCATTTAAGAGGTTTGTGTCCAGACGCGGTCATTGTGCTGAAATTCATAGCGACAATGGAACGAATTTTATTGGAGCTGCACGTGAACTAGCTGAACTGTTCGATAAGGAAAAATCTACGTTTGTGCCAGAATTAGCCGAGTACCTGGTCAATAATGGTACTAAATGGAGTTTTATTCCCCCCCATGCACCAAATTTCGGAGGTCTTTGGGAGGCGGGAGTAAAATCTACGAAACATCACCTGCGGAGGGTGATTGGTAACTCAACTCTGACATTTGAAGAGTTATCGACGGTGCTAGCTCAAATCGAGGCTTGCCTCAATTCCAGACCACTCTCATATGTGGAAGATAGTGACGAGTTGCTAGTCATGTCACCAGGACACTTCCTGGTAGGAGAGCCTCTTGTGGTAGCACCTGATTTTAATTATGAACAAGCCAACGTAAACAACCTGAAACGGTGGCAACTAACCCAAAGAATGTTGCAAGATTTCTGGCGACATTGGTCGCAGGACTATTTAAATCAGTTCTTGCAGCGACATAAGTGGATGTTACAATCTCCAGAACCTAATATTGGGGATGTGGTATTGATAAAGGAAGATGACATGCCCCCTGGTAGATGGTTACTAGGGAAAGTAGAATTAAAGCATCCAGGTCCTGATCAGATTACACGAGTAATTACTATTCGCACTAAATGTTCATTAATTAAGAGACCGGTGTCTAAGGTATGTGTACTACCTGTGACAAATTAAATGTAAATAGACAGTGCATGACTTTTCTATCAAGGATTTTATAGAGAATTTAATAGATTTTATTTTGGGTGGTATATTAATTCTATTTTGTTTTCTCTGTTCATAATATGCTTTTATCTTTTGTATGATAGACTTGTTATTGCACGATGTTGTTTTCGGTTCTTATACCCTATAGTAGGTACTTAGGTTGGTTAGTAGATTAGGTATAAGAAGATTGTTATTGTTAGTTTATGATTTGTTGTATATGGCTTAAGAATTTATTGTTTAATTTTCACAATTTATCAAGTCATTTATCAAGGACATATGTTCGCAAAACATGTCCTTGGCGGGCGGTGTATAGAACCTTTATGGTATTTTTAGATTTAAAAATGTAAAACTTGACAGGTAAAAATCCTGCAATTTGTTCCCAACAAGAAAATTGTCGGTTCCACTATGTGGTTGTAAATATACGTATTAAACCTCAAAATAATCGCCTGTTATTGAAGCTCCACCCGTAGACCAAACCCTGTTCACCAACATAACATTGTACAAATACAGTGGGCTCACAACAAACGCCTTCTGTTGCCGCCATTATTCCTCGCCGACAATTACTTCGTACAAATAAAGACGTTCGAGCAATATTCAAGGGGAAGGAAGGCGTATAAAAAATTATCATCACCTCATTCCCTTGCGGCGGGGCCCGAATGAAGGACGGTGAAGCGCGAAACGGATGGTTCGGTTGAGTTCCGTATTTGATTGGATAATTATTAATTAGTATTGAAAACATTGTACGTAAATTTCCTTTTGAAATTTTTGTATTGTATTAACCAGAATTTTATTAACCCCAATTTTCACACGCAATTTATTGGCAAAACATGTTGACACCTTAAATTAACACTGACATCTGAAATATATTCATGTAAATGTAATATGCACACACATGTTTTGGTAAATAAATGTATCTTTATCTTTAACTTCTTTGACGTAATGGTTAGTGTTTTCGCTTAAAGGGACTATCTGATCGTACTTTCTTGATATCGTAGTTGATGTGTACTTTATTTACCTGATATCAAACTAAGGTTTTCCCTTTTAAATATTACGTATTTATCCAATTTTGTTGTGCAATAAATAATACCTATCTGGCTATGTACTTATACCCAAACAATAACACATTAACTTTCGCAACAAAAAACAATACAACACAAAACAAGCACAGAAGCAGCGTCAATAGGTTTCTTTTGGCATTCCGCACACGCGGATCCCCAAAAAAGAGAGTCGCGAGTAATTTTTTTACAAGCTTTACACATAGCGGCAATAAAAGCGCCGCGCCGCCGCCGCGAGGGTATATTTCATTTTATGTCTCACTCCTACACTAATACTGTCTTCCACTACAAGCGTAATAGTGAAAATCAGCGTCCTAGTGCCTGAATCATCATCCTAGCCTTTTTCCCGATTGTCTCAGGGTCGGCTTCCCAAACTGAGAGATTTGGCGAGGGCTAAGCTTTTACACAGAGCGACTGCCATCAGACCTCCGCAACACTTAGGGTAAGCTATTACCCATTCCCAGTATAGGCGCGTCAGAGTTATCATCATCTCTGATATGATATAACGACTGCTATCTCAGTTGGTAAAGATAGCACCCGGGACCAACAGCTTAACGTGCCTTCCGAAGCACGGAGGAAATCGGTGTCAAATTTTGGTCACCCATCATCGGATTGACCGCGGCAATGGTTGCACAACGTTGCGATCATTGTTAAGCGAACAAGACCGCGGCGTCACCGAGCTCCTAAAATTTAATAGTAAGAACGTTTTAATATGCATTTTTTGTAGTAGCACATTCTGCCGTCCTAGTGCCTGCGTACTAAGACAAATGCTGAGTGGCACCATTTTGGCAGCTTACACACGAATCTAATGTGTTTCCTGATCGCTACGACAAGTCCTTTTTCAAACGAGATTTAAAGAGAGCTGTGCCCCTGGCATTGCAGAAGTCCATGGGCAGCGGTTACTATTTAACATCAGGAAGGCCGCTTACTACTACTTACGCTTACTTGTCTGCCACCAAAAAGCACTAAAAAAATCAAGTAGTTTTTAGTTATGTTTCGTAGTATCTCATGTTATGGTAAACTAAGAGGCAACAATATTTTTTTTAACATGTTACGACACCAACGCACACAAGATGTTTGTACAATAAGATGACTGGCTCGGTGGCTCAATTGGTAGTGACCCCTGCCTTCTGAACCAAGGGTCGTGGGTTCGATTCCCACCCGGGACAAATATTCGTGTGATGAACACTTGTATTTGTTTGGTGTCTGGGTGTTTATATTTGTATTAAGTATTTATTAGTGGTACCTTCGTTGTTCTGATACCCATAACACAAGTGCTTAAGCTACTTACTTTGGGATCGGAGCAATGTACCATGTGATGTTGTCTGATATTTATTTATTTTATAAAGAACTATAGCGAAGCTATATTCCGCTTTATACTGGAACACAGCCCATTACCCTCATCGTTCGCTCGGCTCTACCCGTGACGTTGGAAATGAAAGTTAAATGTCGCCTGAAAATAATGCGTGGCACGTGACCACGCGATATTCTAACAGTTTGCGCTAAACACATTACTCTGACCGCGGAGTGTGCGAGGTGAACATGGAGGAAATACATCTCGTTAGGAGAGGGATAGGGTGTTAAGCGGTTTGGTTATTACTTTACTATATTATCATACTACCCGGCCTCGCTTCGCTTCGGGTATTTCAGATAAACGCCAAGGAATATGAATTCATAATAATTCAGTAACAATAAAACTACGACTTCATATTTGTGTTATTATTATTAAGGTTGCTATGGTAACGTTGTTAAGCCACGTCAGTTTAAAAGAAAGCTTTTTGGTAATTTTTAACACCTTAGTTTACATTATTGAAATTTTAGCATATATGTCTAACTTTAAAAAAATATAATTATAGCCTTTGTTCACCAGAGATAGTGTAGCTTTCCTACAATGAATGAATTATTCAAATCGGTTCAGTAGCTTTCGAGTCTATTCAATTCAAACAATCAAACAACCAAATCTTTTGTTTTAGTGAAAGTGAACGGTGCCTCTGACATAGTGGCCGCGGATTGGACCGCCACACAAAATAAACATTTACGTCACACGAAACAACAGCAAATTTTAATGTCTATCAGATTTAAACTTTAAGACGTCATGCCTATATGTTACTAGCGGCATGCCCCGGTTTCATACGAGTAAGTGAGTAAAAATATTCTATAAATTCAACCCCCCCTCCCCCCATATTACCGTACACACTTTTTTGTTAAATGTATTGGATTGGTCTAACATTTGGTGTGTCATTTGATCGTGACATCGAACCAAGAATCGTGGATTCGACTCGATAAACATTTGTGTTGATTCCATGTTTAGTTGTTTTTTAATATGTTTTTGTAGTGTCACCGTTGTTTTGATGTAGGTACTAAGCTACTTTTCGTGTTCCACAAAAAAACACACTTAGGTACATGTTACACTAAGATCCCAGAGCTTGTCCTCCAAAAACAGAAAAGAAACAACATCTTTATACCCACATCTTCATAATAATGTTCCGTAAACGCGTGTAATATCGTACATTATCGTACATGTACGCATATGTAGGGCTTATTAGCCAACGGGGCGGGTTGATTAAACGCCGCAAGGAATACATACTCGAATTCACCAGGTATAATTATTCTACTCGTGTGTACACAGTATAATATGGAAAAGTTGTACGCCGTTGGAAAGTAGACTGATTTTGTACAGGTAATCTTTTATGATGAACTAATATAACCATTAATGTAATGATCCAAGACCACAGTATTATCACAGTTTATCTTTGACTGTGTTGTTTATGTGCGTAAACCTACAAGGCAATTCAATAAAAAATCTGATAATCATAATTCAAACACTAGAAATAAGCACAAACTTGCCGTTCCACGTCTGAGACTGCACAGGGTGGGTTAACCATTTATAGGATTGGGTATTAAATTGTTCGATAAGCTACCGGAGCATATTGCTGAACTGCCCATTTCTTAATTTAAACCATTTATGAAATCATAGCTTATGAAAGGGGGGTATAGACTTTCTCAAAGATGACATCTCCTGGACTGCTGCTTCGTAGTAAAAGCTTTAGATTATAAAAAGTCAACTGTTTAAAAATTATGCATTGTATTTTGCATGTTGTAACTATTTGCGATAGAAAAAGAGTAACCACTGAGTTTCTGGCCGGTTCTTCTCGGTAGCCGGTTCTTACTTTTCATATTCATTTTTACATTACTTGTTGCTTACATTTAACTTAACGATTGATAAGTTCTCATTTTCAGTCTATGTGAATAAAGGTATTTTCAGTCAGTAGAGGGCAAGTATAACAACAAAAAGAACTGGTAAAGAGTGCCAAAGCCTTGCCGTTCGGTTTGTGAATGACACATTAAGACATTTTTTTATTAATTAATGTTGATATTTTTTATCGAATAAATAAATAAAATGCTATGGCAAAAACAGCATTCAACAATAAAAAACACCTATTCAAATCTAACATCTCAATAATGCTAAGAAAAAAACTTGTGAAATCATACATCTGGAGTATAGCCCTATATAGTTGTGAGACGTGGACAATGACACAGAGAGATAGAGAAAGACTCGAGGCCTTTGAGATGTGGTGCTGGAGAAGAGTGAAGGGAATCAGCTGGATGGAAAAGAAGACAAATGAAGAGGTATTGGAGATGTTAAAGGAAAAGAGATGCTTAATGCAGGCGATTGAGAACAGGAGGGGGAAAATGGTGGGACACCTTGTGCGTCATGACACACTTATGAAGATTATAATAGAAGGTAAAATAGAAGGCAGAAGAGGAAGAGGGAGGCCAAGACGAACATTTACACAACAGCTAAAGGAGAAAGTTAATGTCATGACGTACAAGGAGTTGAAGGCGCTGGCGGAGTCCAGGGAGGAGTGGAAGTTGCTCCACCGACAAGAGCAAAGCTCTTTAATTTAGTAGTAGTAAATAAATAAAAACCGGCCAAGTGCGAGTCGGACTCTCGCACGTAGGGTTCCGTACCACTATACAGCTAAATAAATGTTTTTCTTTACGTTTTATTATATTGGAGTTAATTAAATGAAAAAATTAGGTAATTTGATTTATGACGTTTAAAAAAAAAACTACTGGCTAGATTTCATTCAAACCAAATTTCGTTAGTAGTTTTCATAGTGATACACATGATATATTTTTTTCAGTTTTATCATGCCCATATTTTAGAAGTTACGGGGGGGGGGACACTCATTTTACCACTTTGGAAGAGTCTCTCGCGCAAACTATTCAGTTTAGAAAGAAATGATGTTAGTAACCTCAACATCATTTTCAAATACCTATCCATAGATACCCCACACGTATAGGTTCGATGAAAAAAAAATTTTTCAGTTTCAGTTCTATGTATGGGGAACTCCAAAAATTTTGGATTTTTTTCTGATTTTATTTTAAAATCTTAATGCGGTTCACAGAATACATGTACGTACCAAATTTCAATAATGTAGCTCTTATAGTTTCGGAATAAATTGGCTGTGACATACGGACGGACAGACAGACAGACAGACAGACAGACAGACAGACAGACAGACAGACAGACAGACAGACAGACAGACATGACGAATCTATAAGGGTCCCGTTTTTGCCATTTTGGCTACGGAACCCTAAAAATCACCTAACATAAGTGTAATACTGTTAAACGCTTACTACAATACTGTTTTCAACCCCAACATATACAAGTATGTTACTCGTAATTGAAAAGATAACACTAACACATTACCTTTGTATTTTGTTTTTAATAACATAATTGTGGGCGCTAATGAAAATTTACGCCTGCCCCTGCTTATCAGACCTTTTGTTTGTACTAATTAAACCTATTGTTATTCCAAAACTATTGTAAAGTAATGCTTATTTTAATGATAATGAATTCTGGAAGTAATTTTATTCGTAATAGTGAACGTTATCATATAAATTAATGTAGGTACCTGCGATAATAACACATTATGTACTTAAAACACAAATAAAGTTATTCATAGACTTGGACTTTGAGGAGAATATTGTATGAGAAAATTTCACAGAGATGATAATGTTGATATTGTTGAAAGTACTCGTATACTTCCATTTAAATTTTTTTAACCACCGTATTCACATGTAAAGCTCGTTGGTTTGGGCCGGCATGGCGATGACAACTGACAGGCAACTGAATAGTTACTTGCCGTTGTCACAGCGACTTGGGCTTCTCTTTCGCTTTCCATCAGGCGTAGGGAACCTGCTACTATAAAAAATAGCATCGCAACCGCTACACCGCTGCTAGGGCTGCTACGACTGCTACGATTTGCTACGGTCATGTTTGTTTCTAAGACATTTACATAAAGTGTGCTTCAAGCTGGAATCCTCATCTCTGAAACCTGCATGAAAACGAATTTTGACTATGCCAAAAAATAGTCATGAAATAGTCATAAATAGTCGCCAAGTAAAAAAAATAGTCGCATTATAGTTTCGGAGTTATAGCTATAGGTTGGTGAGGATTCTAGCTTGACGTTCAAGCTGTAATCCTCACCTCTGATGCAAGCAAACGGCAAAGTCTATCGAATTGGTTTATGTTCCAAAAAATAGTCATGAAATAGTCGCAACGGCATACCAAATTTCAGAATCAGTGGTTAAGAGATTCCAGAGATATAAGGGTAGGTTGGTGAGGATTCTAGCTTGAACATTTGAAAACTTCAAATATCTCCGAAACGGCTACGATTTTCGATTTGAGATTTTGCCAAAAAATAGTCGTGAAATAGTCGTCTCCAACGGAAATAAATTTGAGCTGATTTAATTAGAAAATAAAAAGTTATAATTTTCCCTACAATTTTGGAGGTACAGTTGTATACAAAATGTTTTACTTCATTTGATATTATTGTGAAATGTTCTGCTTAAAATATAATATTTCGTTCAATTAGGTATTTTCCATGGCAGCTGTTATGATTAAACAAAAAAAAAACAAACATTTTTTATGTAGCTATTTTTATTTATTATAATATAAGGTTTGCATATTAGTACAAAACTTGTTTAAATCTGAAATCAGTACATATAATACACAATTACCGACCTGTTCCCACCCAGCAAAAAGAATAACTATGAGCTTTAATTATTGATCTTTACATATATTTCACATTTACCTTTAATGTTAATATCACAGCAATGCGTTTTTAAAATGGTTAGAGCTAGTTCCACAACACTTACTAGATGGCGTGACTGTCAAGCAAAATACTCAAGTCAATAAAATGTCCGCGACGATGATTGTGGGAAGACACTAATGGTGCTCCCACACTGCCGCGCCGTTAGAAAATGTTTAGCAACGTTAGCAGACATTTAATCACATGTCATTGTGTTAAAAATTATTTCATGTTAGAAAATGTTTCGTAACTGAGTAAACATTTTATAACAAGTTATCTTCTATCCATACTTATAATAAATATGTAGAGAAGTCAATTCTGTACATTAAATATATTTTCAAAATAACTATAAGGGAGTCATTAGTGATCGATATTGATGCCAAAAATGCAATCAGTAAAATTGTTGTTTGTCTGTCTGTATGTTCGTTATAGAAAAAAAACTACTAGACGGATTTTAACGAAACTTGGTACGATTATTCTTCATATTCCTGGGCAGGTTAAAGTATACTTTCATCACGCTACAATTAATAGGAGCAGAGCAATGGCGGGAAGTGTTGGGGAAACGGGAGAAATTTTTATCTGTATGTTTGATCGCGCCTCACGCGAAAACTACTGCTTGGAATTAAATGCGGTTTCACCAATGTATTGCTAGCAATCCAACAACCTCTAGAGGTCTAACTTAAAATCTGGGTACCATTTTGTGAAAGTCGGTTATTTTTGAAACCCCATATCCACGCGTGGGACGCCGCTGGCACAGCTAGTAACAAAATAAAATAAGTGTTATATTTTGTTTGGCGCATCCAATAAGATCGCTTCTTCTTTTGTAAACAAAACTAAAAGCTATTCTAATGGGCAATTCTTCTTCCATTTTTGTATAGACACTCCCTCAGAACGCAAAACCAAGTAAGCAAATGCCAGATTTAAATGTTAGTAAACATTTTTCATCAGTGTACGGGCACTTATAACATGTGACACTTCCTAACAAAATGTAACAATTGACAACATCTGTTAGTAAATATTTTTTTTTATTTAATCTTTATTGCACAATAGAAATAGTGCACAAAAGCGCACAAAAGCACAAAACAGATGTATGTAGGTAGAGTGTTGCAAAGTGGGATAGGATTAAACAGGGATTAAAATATTAAATAACTTAATAGATACATACATAATATAGAGTAAATAAAATAAAATATAAATGTATGTTAGAAAATGTTTACAAATATTATCTAACGGCAGTGCGGGGGCACCATAAAGGACGGAGACTATGAGGCCGAGCGCTCCCGAAGCTAGCATGGAAATGCCCGAACGGCATACCTATTATTCGGTTGTGATATAAACATTATATTTAGTTATTTTTAATTTAAACATGTTATGTACGCATTTTCAAGCTTTAAATTGTACTAAATAAAAATAGCTACAAAAATTATAAATGTTTGTTTTTATTTGTTTAATCATAATAGCACTCGGTCTAGTCACTAGTCTTGGAAAACACCTAATTTGACGAAATATTATAGTTCAAGCGAAATATTTTACAATAGTACCTATAAAATGAAGTAAACATTTTGTACACGACTGTACCTCCATAGAAATGTAGGGAAAAATTAACACTTTTTAATTTCAAATTAAATCAGCTCAAATTTATTTCCGTTGGAGACGACTATTTCATGACTATTTTTTGGCAAAAACTCAAATCGAAAATCGTAGCCGTTTCGGAGATATTTGAAGTTTTCAAATGTTCAAGCTAGAATCCTCACCAACCTACCCTTATATCTCTGGAATCTCTTAACGACTAATTCTGAAATTTGGTATGCCGTTGCGACTATTTCATGACTATTTTTTGGAACATAAACCAATTCGATAGACTTTGCCGTTTGCTTGCATCAGAGGTGAGGATTACAGCTTGAACGTCAAGCTAGAATCCTCACCAACCTATAGCTATAACTCCGAAACTATAATGCGACTATTTTTTTTACTTGGCGACTATTTATGACTATTTCATGACTATTTTTTGGCATAGTCAAAATTCGTTTTCATGCAGGTTTCAGAGATGAGGATTCCAGCTTGAAGCACACTACATAAAGCTGTAGCAAGCATCTTTGATCATTTGGTTTAATTATAACTTATAAGGGTTAGATTACATCTGGAAGCACAGAATTACATTATTTTTAGTACTTCTAATAGGAGTTATAAAGAAAGATTTTTTAACACTACTAGTAGTCGAGTATGTTAATTAAACATTAGTATATCTAGTTTTGTATAATATGTTCGTTAAAGACTACATTATTTAAAAAATTGTATTGTGCACCATTAACATATCACACATTTACCATAGAAACGGTGTGTTTTAACTATTTAATGTTTTTAAATTGTTATTGAATGATATCCTGCTCAAAGGACCATCAAAATAGCTATACGAGCTTTTGAAGTGGTTTCATTTTTTTTACTATCACTATTGATATCTCTGTGCAATAAGATAAAAACATAAGAGAGAGTTGTCTTACCCGTAAGTACACACACACTGTCCAATAACTAATCAGCAACCAAAACAATAACTTTAAAATCCCAAACGGTGCCGTAAACTTCTTAAATGCTATCTGTAACTCAACTCCTAGACAAACGGTGAAGATAGTTCAACTATCAAGTCTGCCGAGTTGACTGCTGCAGGCAAAACTGCTACTCTCATGATTGTTAATAAAGGCGGGAGTTGCTTGCGTTGTCGGAATTAAAACAAGTTCTTCACTTCAGTGTAATTTCCTTAAAGTTTGGTGCAAGTTACGGGATATAAGGTAACGTGTAATTTGATGAAGACTCTTTAAATGAGTGAGTGTATTTTTTTAGATTAATTTTTTTCTGTTTATAATCAGCCTGCCTGATTTAAGGCATACAAGAAACTTATGGGTGGATGGATCGACATGGATACTGAATAAAATTAAATATATTATTATGACAAAGAATCTGTTAAATTAATGTCTCATTGAATGTATCTAACTTGCGAAATAAGAATAAACAAATATGAAGGCAAATATATTCCTTTTTTTGATCATTTTGCAGTGTAAACTTTGCAAAAAATATACGTTATTTGGGTTTATTTTACGTGTACTCGTATTGTCAAGGTGTAATAAAATATTATAATGCCAATTCAATCTAATGTGCATGTTCTATTTGTGTTCTTTCTTTATGTCCATTCTAAAGTAATTTTGCAAATAGCTGTACGCCAGGTTTCAATATTGGCACCATATATGTTTCTGATATATGAAAACAACCTTTTTATATTTAAGACAGTGTTATTAGATGCTGACTTTTTCCGTAAACTTAGCAGTTTTACCTGATGCATTTAATATGTAAGGTGATCGCTTGCCTCTCACACCTTGCACCACACATGACTAACTCGACACTCTACCGGCGCTGCGAAGTTGCTCCCTTTTGTTACTTTTTCATAACAATAACTAATTTCGTCGGTTAATTAAGCAACTGAGAAATGTTTGCTTTTACGAATTTCAATGTACCAACAACGTTCGAGGCTTCTTCGGAGTTTGCCGAGTTATTCTGCGGTAGTTAGAGAAAAGATTAATCGAACTTTGCCTCAAATTCCGAACTTGTAATCTGTTAGAATTGTATTAAATCATCATCATCTACACTTAGTAAGCAAATAAAGAAATTGAAATTGAAATTGAAATATTTTGGGAATACATTTTACTTTGTTTTTATTTGTTTTAAAATGTAACTGGATGAAAACGATTTGGTGTTAAGCGTCAGATCAGTGTCAGAAAATGAATGCATTCATAAAGTAGTGATGTTAAGAAATAGGTTTTTTAAAGTAAAATATTATATTATTAGCTTGAAACCTCATCATCAATCGCAGTCTACTGCGGGACATACGAATAAGCCTCTTCAATTTATCGTGACATTGCTTGGCTATTACGAGTACATCCAACTTCTGTTAGCCATAAGTTCACTCTATGCTGTGAAGTGCATTTACGAAATCACAGGCTTGTCAAATATAGATAGATACTCTTTATTGCTGATCAAACAGTTGACTCAAAACTAGGCATGAATCAAAGTAATATCAAATCGAAACTACAAATCACATTGAGTTATATGAAGGGCAATTTCTTTAAATGCCTTTTGAGTGAGACCTGCTAACTAGCTGAGCTAATGTCCATGGTTGGGGGTAAGACCGGGGTGGTGCACAGGGTACAGATGTATTTTTAATTTGCCATCTAAAAGCAAAGAGAAAATACAAATATGAGGTAATATATAGGACAATACGTCGGTAAACTAAACAATTGTTTCACGTTTGAGACAAAGCTAGTCGATTGAAATTTAATTTATTGCAATACGCACAAATACATTTATTTGTAGTTACAAATTGTCTTTCAATAATTTGATGTTCATATTTTATTACAGTTCTATTTGATTTAATGAAATTGATATCGTTTTTAAATTACCAGGGAGAAAATGAAAAGTGATAATCTATATCTATTATGTATACTTAAAATAAATCTGTAGAGAAGTCAATTCTGTACATGAAATATATTTTCAAAATAACTATCAGGGGGTGATTAGGGCCAAAATGCAATCAGTAAAATTTTTGTCTGTCTGTATGTTCGTTATAGAAAAAAAATACTCAACGGATTTTGACGAAACTTGATACAATTATTCTTCATACTCCTGGGCAGGTTATAGTATACTTTTCATCACGCTACAATCAATAGGAGCAGAGCAGTGTAGGGAAGTGTTGGGAAAACGGGAGAAATTTTTATCTGTATGTTTGATCGCGCATCACGCGAAAACAACAGCTGTATGGAATTAAATGCGGTTTCCACCAATCTATTGCTAGAAGTCTAACTTAAAATTTAGGTACCATTTTAAGAAAGTCCGTTATTTTTGAAACCCCTTATCTACGCGTGGGACGTCGCCGGCACAGTTAATGTAAGTAATATGATCATTTGTCACCGCAATACCAGGTGAGTAACTGGTGCGTTACTGGCCCTTTAGAAATTTATAGCTCGCTTTTTGAAGGAGCTTAAGTACTCGTAGTATCCAAACAAAAAATTTGTCGTTTAACGAAAAGATTTTCTATTTTTGGCAACTGTTAATTAAAAGTCTTTAATTATTAAACTTTAATATTGAATGAAAGCTCAGAATAAGGGAAGTGAGATGGAAGTTAACTAAGGAAAGTGTATAAATAGATTTAATTAGATGCTACTCCCAACTTTGAGTCAGTTTGAAACACATCAGTTTGAACTTGTACATACTAATATTTGTATTTGATAGTTTCTGGCCCGCAACTTGGTTTGCCTTCTATTTAGATTATTCATACGATATTCTGATAAAGGCCGTTGATGATGATGATACGATATTTAAATCAATAGATGATTTATTCGTCAAACTATCTATACAAGCAGAAGATCCCAGTAACTGAGATATAGACGCACACATAACTGTAAGGGCGGTTTCTCACTACGTCCGGTCAAACCCGATATAAACGGTGACGCTGCTGCCCGTTATGACTGATAACGGGCAGTAGCGTCAGCGAAGCGTGTTGTATTTAGCTTCGCCTTCAATTGTGATGGTTATACCGCCACCAGTCGGTTGCCAGCGCCTCGTTTGTTGTTCGGCAGGATGCACCACAGACAGGTGAGGTTAACTTGGAGCGAAAGATTATAGGCCGCTCCCTTACATCTCTTTTTTCTCTTGCGTATACCGTTTTGTGAATAAAAGACGAGTTATAAATAAATAAAATAAATAAATAAATAACCCAAGACATGCCACCCTGGGCCACACAGCGCCACCTAGTCCCAAACTAAGCCGAAGCTTGTACTATGGGTACTAGACAACTGATAAACTTACTTAGATACATTTTTTTTTGTAAATAACATATTATACATAGAAAACACCCAGACCAATACAAACAGACGAGTTAAAATTCAAACAAGTAAAGAGACGTTCAGTAACAGCTAATATAATATATGTCTATGCTGTTTTATTTATATGTGCAAGAAAGAGTATCTGAAATTACACAATGTTATCAGACAGGCTATTGACAAAATTAAATGAGGGCAGTTATGATTGTTCTGTGTTTTGATGTTATTATAGTATTTAGAATACATTTACGTATAAAACTCAAAGCAGTGCAATATATTCGCAAAACAAAATTTCAAGCCTCTATTTTGATGAAATTGTATTTATAACTACACTATATATTCTCGTGTAACGCAGGTGCGTTTATGCATGGTTTCCATGAAAACAATTACAACGTAGAACCGATAGTTATTAAATCACCTATCTATATAGCCTTAGGGATACTCTACACGATAAATGAAGTGAAACTGTTACATAACCGTGTTATTTCAAATATATATATTTGACTAGTTTCGGACATAATAACTAATAATCCAAAGTGAGTTTACTCGATAACACTGGTTATCTAGTAAACCAAACTAAGCCGAAGCTTGTACTATGAGTACCTACTACTGTAAAACGTACTTAGAGACATTAAATAAATACATTTATACATAGCTCACCGATAAATAGGTAAGCTGAAGTGGCGGTGCGCTGGCCATATCAGCCGCAGAACCGATAACCGCTGGGGTAAACGAGTTCTAGAGTGGACTGCGTCTCGGCAAACGTAGTGTAGGGCGCCCTCAAGCTAGGTGGAGCGACGATTCGCGCAAGACGGCTGGCAAGTGCTGGATGCGAAAAGCCCAGGATCGAGAAAGGTGGCAAACAATTGGAGAAGCCTATGTCCAGCAGTAGACTGCAAAGGACACAGACCGATACAAACAGACATGTTCATGCACACAGACGTTTCGACTGTGCGACTATTATTTCAAAGGTAGTGTTCACTTAACTATTGAACGAAAGTAGTCGACAACATTACATACAAGACACAGACATGCTAACACACTTCTATATAAATAAATAAATAATATAATAACTCAAGATACACACATCGCCATCTAGCCCCAAACTAAGCCGAAACTTGTTCTATGAATACTAGACAACTGATAAACTTACTTCGACACATTTTTTTTTTGTAAATTAATACATAACACAGAACACACCTTTTTTTTTTTTTTTTTTTTTTTCTCTTCTCTTTTTCCTCTGACGTAATCAGAGTCCTTGATATTTCTTATTTTAATTTTATTTGCTTTTTTTTTTTTGCATTTTATTATTTTCTGTAGTAGTTAGGTATTTAGTGTCTATTTATTTCTTTGTATACTTTTTTCTGCTATTTTTGTACAATATGTTAAAAATTTGTGTCGTTTATTTTCTTCTTCCATTATTTCGTGTAAATTTCCGGCTGTTATAGTTATATTTAAGTCTTGTTCTAAATTAAATCTATCGATGGCAGTTGTTGGGCATTCCACTAGAAGATGCTGCACTGTTTCCGGTTTATCTGGTTCGCAAATGCATGACGGGTCTCCTTTACACTTAAATCGGTGTAAGTATTCGGCAAACCCGCCATGCCCAGTCAGTATTTGGGTTATGATACCGTTCAGCTCTATTTTCCTGACTGTTTTATATGCTTTAATGGCATCTGGAAAGAAAATCTTGGTCGTTCCCGCCGTTTCGCCAGATTTGTACCTTTCATTCCATTTGTCAAGCGACTCCAAACGGATTTGCCGCTTGACAAATGAGATGGGACATTGGTCGTACTCCGGTTTGGTCTTCTTATGCAGTGCAGCATCTTTGGCTAGTTCATCTGCTCGCTCATTGCCTTCCAGCCCTGCATGCGCCTTGATATAAAAGAGATGAACTTCTTTGCCTTGGTTTTGGCATTCTTTGAGATTTTGGCGCACCTCTTCTGCAATGGGATGGACGGCCTCGGGATTTTTTATAGACTCTAATGCTGAGCGGGAGTCGCTATATATGCCGAATTCTTTCTCTTTACTCCGTAATATTTCTATTGATGCTCTTTTAATTGCCGTTAATTCTGCCTGATACACAGAGCAATGGTCATCTAACTTGATTTTGATGGATTTTGTTTCGATGTTTTCTTTTCTGACAGTAATTGCAGCCCCCACTTTACCTTCTATTTTACTGCCGTCTGTATACATACAGACGGTTTTGATATTTGCATCAACTTGCTCTTGATCCATAAGACACAAGAACTCAGTAGTGACTTGCTTGGCTGGGTGCGGTTTGTTAATGTACGGTACCATTTTTTCTACATCTCTGTCTATATTTGGCTGCGTTATGCGTTATAGAACACACCTAGACCAATACAAACAGACATGTTCATGAATACAAATGTTTGTACTGTATGCGAATCGAACCCACGACCCTTGGCTCAGATGGCAGAGGTCACTACCAAATGAGCCATCGAGCTAGCCTGCATCGAGTGCAGTTCATTCACACAAATGTTTCGGCTGTGCGACTATTACGTCAGAGGCAGTGTTCACTTATAACTAATTTTTTTTTAATTTAGTCACACACATTTTATAAGCTAACAGGCTTTTTTATCCAAAGCGCTTACAAAATAAATTTAAAAGGTTGTTAACATAATAATTAGACAGTAAATTACAAATAAGGTACACGAAAAAGCAAGTTCAAGTTATGTCAAAGGTTAAAAATAGTAATAATCCATCATACTAATAATTAATAATAAAACATGTCACAATCTAAGTAATAAAAAAAATGTCAAATAAATAAATGTCAAATAATTGTAATTTCATTCAAACTATTGAACGAAAGTAGTCGACAACATACATACAAGACACAGACATGCTAAAACACTTATACGAGTATATCGTGCAATAATTGGTCTGTTTCGGAATATAGTTAGTTCTGACAAGACAATGAAGAGCTAAATTTGATTCTGACCATCACAATGGACGTCGCTAATTCGCTCCGCAGACTTCCGTCATCGGTCAACGGCTACTTTTAGGGTATCGTGGGCAAATCAAAAGTTGGACATAATTCCAAAATATTTTAAACTAGCGACCAGACCCGGCTCCGCACGGGCGCAATACTATTATGTTGTTTCTTAAATTTTCTAGTCTTTTTTTAATTTATTTCTTTTATAACAACCGGGCTATAACAAAAACAACAACAAAAAAGTTAATTTCACTTTTTTTTGTGGGTCCAGCCGTTCACGCGTGATGACGTGACCAAGGGAAATAGGTATTTATTTATATGTATAGATTATGTTTACGTTTTTTACATGCCCATCCCGTTTCGTCATGCCCATCTCAGGTCGTTTCTGCCCAATGCCCAATGGGCATTCGGGAGAAACGACCCAGAGCAATCAAAAAAGAAAACTAAAACATCTTTTCCAAACCTGAATACTTCGAACCATAATGCTCATCTTATTCTATACGGCATCGCGACGTACGTGTTATCGTGTACGTGTGTAGACCATCACTGTACTTGTAAGCGTATGGCTTGGCCATTATGTCTTGCTCCGATAACGAGGAAACTCTTCACAATAGACCCGGAAATATTATACTTATACTATCTAACCATCATCATCATCCTATCGCAGTCCACTGCTGGACATAGGCCTCTCCAGTTATTAGCCACTTTGGGCAAACACCTGGAGGACTTAACCATGATCGCCACGCTGGGCAGGCTAGTTTGGCGATCTCAGATCATAGCTCCTCGCACCAGTGACGCTGCTGCCCATCAACAATCTGTGGTATTTAGCTACGCCTTCAATCGTGATGGTTACGAGTATACCGCCACTAGTCAGTTGCCAGCGCCTCGTTTGTTATTCGGCAGGATGCGCCACGGACAGGTGTGGTTGGCTTGGAGCTCCCCGCTCCCTTGCATCCCTATCTAATAAAATAGTCAAATTTAACACTTAAGTTAGTATGCGAACCATCCCCGTACGGTCCCTCTCACTCCGTATGGTTCACGCTTGACCGTTTTTTAATTATCTCCCCTTATTAAGCGCTACAGTATATCTAATTAAGCGGACTCCGGTTTTCATTCGCGTTATAATTCGTCTTCAAGTCGTGCACCGGACTTTTTCCCATCTCGGCTTAAATTTTCACAGTTACTGGACTATTGAGTTAAGGAGTCTATGATTTTTATTTCTTTGCAATTTTCTTAAGTGTTCCTTTTTATTTTGGAGGCTTCAGTGGAAGACTTTGCTTCTTAATTAGCTACCAATCTGAAAGGAACAGCTAATAATTTAAAAAAGCTTTTTAATTAAACAGAACATTATTTTTATTTAAGATTTTATTATGAGAATATAGATCAGGAGGAACAGAAACGCCATTTTAATTAGTGTCGGCCAATAACAGCTGCATTAAAATTATTATTTTCTCACTGGAAATCCCATTCGTGCTAGAATTCGTTCATTAATTTCAAACAAAAAAGTTTTATTCATTTTCGGAGATAAGTGGTAACAAAAAAATTAACAACAAAAAAAATTGTCGAATTGAGAACCTTCTCCTTTTTTTGAAGTCGGTTAAAAAGAAAGCAACAATATTGATAATTCCTGTTCAACTATGTTCCAAAGACTCTATTCTAGAATGACTTAAGTGATAGATAAGGACGTCATAAATTCAGACTAAACATCAGTTTCAAAAATTGTATGGCTAGAAATTCAAAAACTATACACGAAACGCATCACTCGAGTGACTGAAGGGATAATGCGGTAATGTAATGAAAACTTCAAAGTAAACAACGTTTTATAAATAAATGAATTGCTGAAAATTCATTCAAACGAATACGCGAAAACTAGATCAAATTCTATTTTATTATTGGACGAAAGTATATTTCCGAAGCAATCTAATCCATTTTCTCCACCAATAAGAAGTCGTCGTCTAGATAAATCACTGTGCTTTAAGAAAACGTTCAATATAGAAGAATCTGGTAGTTTTAGAGGAAGCCACATTTGGCTTAGAAATAGGGTAGTTCATTGGAAATTTTAAGCACTCGCGGTCATAAAAATAACTTTGATTTATCAAAGTAGGTAATACGGGCGTGATAAAGAGAATAGATATGTACGCCTATATTCTTACAAATAAAAATGCTTTTAAATAAATAAAATCTCAATAACCTGACGATATACTGCATACCTACATTGGCAATCTAAGTGGCAGAATGATTTTTCTTTCATTTTTTTGTGCGAGAGGCGAGCAAGTGTGTTGCCTGATGGTAAGCAGTCGACACCGCCCATGGACACCCACAGCTTTAACCTAGTTTAGGATCGCTGCCGGCCTTTTAAATATGAATACGTTGGTTTCTTGTAGGAAGTAGCAAAGCATAGGTAGTAACTTTCTGTCGTCTTAAGCAAACATAAGTAACCAACTTGCCAGTTGCCGCTATGGCCCATGGGATTATTCTGGTTAGAGCGTTAACTCAAAAGCAACGACAATCCAAAGGTTTTGAATTCGATTCCTGATCGAAGTAATCAAGTTCTAAATTTGTTTTCCCTAGTCATAATTTTGTACTTTGTATAATTTTTGTACAAACTAAGAGACTAGCCGATTGGCACAAATTACGAGTATATGGACCATTTGCTTTACTTATGTACTCGTACAGACCTATGTTCAAATTACGCTCTCCCTTGCTTTTTATCGGAAACCGAAACTCTTACAAACTTCTACAAAATTAAGAAAAAATTAAGAGGCCAATGGCTTTGAAACTTATGATAAAGGATAAAATATTCATAATTTAAACTTTACGCAAAGAAGATGGTAGGCAGCTTGTTATTAAACTTCAAGTGGGAATCTGGAAATAAATAGAAGTCGTTAAATAACCTACTATACAACGACATCAGCCTATCGCAGTCCACTGCTGGACATAGGCCTCTTCAGCTGTTCACTATTTAGAACAAGCATGTAGAGGCTTTAACTATTATAATCGCCACGCTAGGTAGGTGGATTGGCGATCGCAGGGTGTGGCTTTACGCTCCGGTGACGCTGCTGCCCGTAATCGGCCTGTGGTATTTAGCTACGCCTTCAATCGCGATGGTTAAACCGCCACCAGTCGGTTGCCAGAGCTTCATCTGATATTCAGCAGGATGCACCACGGGCAAGTCAGGGTGGCTTGCAGCGAAATGAATCATCATCAACCTATCAAGGTTACATTCCAATTCAAACTTCACATTATCATCATCAGCCTATCGCAGACCACTGCTGGACATAGGCCTCTCCAGTTGTTCGCCACTCAGGGCCAACATCTGGAGGATATACCCATAATCGCCACGCTGGGCAGGCGGGTTGGCGATCGCAGGGCGTAGCTTCTCGCTCCGGTGACGATGCCGCCCATTATCGGTCCGTGGCATTTAGCTACGCCTTCAATAATTGTGATGGTTATACCGCCACCAGTCGGTTGCCAGCGCCTCGTTCGTTATTCGGCGGGATGCACCACGGGCAGGTGAGGTTGGCTTGGAGCGAAAAGATGATGGGTCGCTCCCTTACATCCTTCAAACTTCACACGCGAAGAATGTTGTAGGCAGCTTGTTATTAAACTTTATTTATTTATTTATTTATTTAATCTTTATTGCACAGTAAAGTAGTGTACAAAAGGCGGACTTAATGCCACATAGGCATTCTCTACCAGTCAACTTTAGGTGAGAATAAGGAAATAGAGATCATTAAACAATGTACTTTGAAATAGTAAAAGCATAGATCACACGATTGACAATTCAAACACAAACGTGAAGCGAATTACGTAACTACGCTTCACAAAATCCTAATTGATAACAACACGGTGTTCTAAAGACCACGCTCACGTAAAATGTAGTTACCCCACGAGGAACCAGTTACGCAACTTGCTGCTTTACTGTGAAGGTAATTAGATCGAAATTACACTTACATTGAGTGTTTTTCAACAGTCGGTTGAAATTATTATACAATTCTCTGGTGATGCAGGCAATTAGGCTTTTTGTTCACACTTCATTGAAAAAGTCACTGTTATGAATTTCATTGTGATTGGGGGCCGAAACAGTAAAACTAGGGACTTTTAAATTTAATTGGCATCAAATATCGGGTATGTAATATGTTTTTGACTGAATTACGGCCAAGTTAAAACAAATTGAAGGCAGGTAGGCTGTAGAAAATAACATATCTTTTATATTAGGTTATAGACAGGGGTTGTAAGGGATCGAGCATGTTTCACCGCACGCACCTGCCCGTGGTACATCCAGCTGAATAGTAGACAAGGCTCTGGCAACCGACTGGAGGCGGTATAATCATCACGATTGATTGGAGCGAGGAGCTACGCCCAGCGATCGCCAACCCGCCTGCTTGGGCAGGCGGGTTGGCGATCACGTTGGCGTGGCGGTTATGGGTATATCTTCGTTTGTTCAAAGTGGCGAACAATTGGAGAAGCCTATGTCCGACTGTGGACTGCGATAGGCTGATGATGATTTGGTTACAGAATGGGACTTTAATGTCATGATTATATTTTTCCTTGAAACTTCCACTAAATTAATGAAGGGTTAGGATTAAAAACAAAGTTAGCCATTATTGAAACAAGTAGTTCAAAGCTTCTTTGTCCAGCTTTTATGTCGCGATACGGAAACTTTTAATGTAATTATTATGAGCTGCATGAAATTTTGTGCTCTAAATTTATATTTATAGTGCTTATGCACAACAAGCTTCTTTTATCACAACAAGCTATTACGTTACCTTCTGACAGAGGATCACTTCATTACACCATCATCCTCTTAGCGTTGTCCCGGTTTGTGCGTCTAGGCCCAGGGTCCGCTTTGACCATGATCCTAGATTTAGCGAGACTGGTTATTACATTGAAGCGACTGCCATCTGACCCTCGTAACCCTCAGAAAGGGGAACCAGACAAATTTGGATCATGGTTACACATTCAGAATTAAACTGGATGTGCAGGTTTCCTCACGAAATTTTCCTTCACCGCTAAGCTAGTGGTATAATTCCACACATAGATTTTTGCAAATCCAGAGTTGCGCGCCCCGCGCGGATTCGAACCGACGACCTCACTTGTGTGAAGCGACGATCTTACCACTAGGCTACCACGGCTCTATTCACTTCAATAAACCATGCTTGACTAACCATGGCACCACCAGCTTATTGATACATCACAGATGATATCATATTGTCATGGTGTTGATCACTCCACTTCTATTGTATGTCACATGGCCTCAATCTGAACCCAAATAAGATCCCGAAGCTCAAACTAAACTTGTTAAATTACGGGTTGAACAAATTATAGGTATAATGAAATTATTATTAAGACTACTTTCTTATTTCAATATTCTTAACTTCAATGGACAATGAAAGGTAATAATGAGAGATTAACTTTGTTAATTTTCTGTCTGAACTAAATTGTTCGGGTGAAGATGTGCCGAGTCTACACGCTATTATAGTTTTGCACCTTCGTAGAACTGGTACTATTTATACACAGTGCAAAGTAAAGCGTTAGATCGTTTACATTTTTTTTGACTTCATTGTCGGCTTAACATGAAATAAAATGAAGTCATATTGACATACTAATACGAGTTTAAAGAATAATAATCTGTGTGTGCATCTATGATTGCGCTTGTGCACTGTAATAATTTTCAAATTACAAGCATCATTAAAATAAGTGCGATACCTAAGACATTATATGTACCGAATCCCCGTAACGTTAAAAACGGTTTTCACTGATTTACGCAACTAAACGTGGTTGTAACTAAAGACGTTGGTCAAACTGCGGTCAAAAGTGTTTCTCAGTGATAATTATGAGCTGTCAAAAAGTAATTAGGAATTTAATTAGTGAGTTACATCCTCAAGTTTGTCTTCATTCATGATTGCCACTGGTGCTTGAACTATGCAAGCTAGGTTTTCTGCGAAATAACTTTGTTTAATGCATTTTTGTTGATGCCGAAAATTGCGACTATGATGATTTTTCGGCGATAAACGGCTCATCTAGCTTAAAAGTAAGACACGTGCCTTTGTTTGACGAGTATTTGTTCCAGAGCCTGCGGCTGACATGAATAGGAGACGAGAAAGGATTGGCTTTGAAATTAAGCTCAACATGCGGTAATAGAAGCTGTTGGTAAAGCTGATAGTAGGGATGAGCTGGACGGTGTTTTTTAAGCGCTAAAATAGCCCTCGAATAGTAACAAGGGCAAAACCAAACTAAATTTGACAGTTCTTTGAAGAAATCATTAACAGCTTATCTGTGCCCCCCGAAGAACTCGAACCTACCCCTGGCGTTGTCTGGAAGAGATCGCTATAAGCGATAAGACCGCCTCGATTGTACTTTGTGTTGTTTGTAATATGTTTTCCTGTAATGTTTGTGTTTTTGTGCAATAAAAAGTTTCTATCTATCTATCTACCCTTCTTCTTCTCGCGTCGTGCTCCTCATTACTGAGGGTCGTGATTCCCCCGCTGAATCACCTTGTCCCTGACAAGACAATCACATCTCACAACAGACAATCTATCTACCCTAAACTATGGCAATAAGGTCTTTTTTTGACGGCAACGCACACACTAGAGGCCTGGGTACGGGACCCCCGACGGTGGCCCGCGGCAAGTGCTCTGTTTGGGGTGGATCAGGATGCGAATCCCGAGCCGTCCCTGACGAGGAACTCAACGCACAGTGCGGTAGCTATCACTATGCTCAGATGATGTGTCGCTCCCCTTTATTCCCAAATTCAGTACACAAGTGTGTTCTAATACCTGCCAACCGATAACCAATTTGAGTTCCATCCTTACCGTCCTCTATACACGTCAGTCGCAGCCGGCGGAACAAATACGGCGGGAACAATGGGACGCGTCTTATTTGCGTTTGACGGAACAGGGCGCGCAATCTATTTACTAATGAAATATGGGAACGGTTGCATTTTGTAACGGAAACCTGCTGTGCGAGTACTGTATCTATACTTTTAATAAATATGTAGAGAGGTCGATTCTGTACATGAATGAATGAATGAATGAAATAATGTTTATTGTTAATTGGGTAGATACATAATGATTTCTAGACAGCTATAACAACTTAACATAATAACATGTATGTACTTTACAACTAGCAAAGGGAGATAGCTCAGCTTGTACTGTCCGAGGAACCATGTCCCGGATAGCGCTGATTTTCAGCCATTCCCATGATCTCTGCAGGTGTACAACGAGATAGTATGCAATTGGGCTAGTTTTTAATCTCAACATTATTGGATATTTCAGACGAGCAGAAACATGTACATGTAATATATGTTCAATATAACTATCAGGGGGTGATCAGTGATCGATACTGAAGCCAAAACTATGTTCGTTATAAAAACAAATAATACTCAACGGATTTTAACGAAACGTAGTACGATTATTTGTCATACTCCTGAGCAGGTTAAAGTATACTTTTCATCACGCTAAAATCAATAGGAGCAGAGCAGTGATGGGCAGTGTTGGGAAAAAGGGAGAAATTATCATCAGTACGTTAGATCGCGCATCACGCGAAAAATACTGCATGAAATTGAATGCAGTTTTCACTAATATATGGCAATAGGTCTAACTTAAAACTTAGGCCCCATTTTATGAAAATCCGTTTTTTTTATATTCAAGTGTACCACGCCGCTGGCACAGTAGTTAAAAATAAGTAAAGTGGCTTCCCGTTATCTGATGGAAAGCCAAAGAAGTTTAAGTTCAGTTAAGTTCGCTACGGCAATGGTCAAGTAACCAATTCAGTCACTTGTCATTCTACCGTCATCCCTACAAGCCAACTGACGCAAAACGCGGCCGAAGTTACCAGCTTGATGATTAAAGTATGTATGTATGAGTAGTATGCTCCTAGCATTAAGTTCGCCTTTTGTACCATTTTGTGCATAAAGTTTTAAATTGTTGTGATTGACTCAGTTTATTGAAGTGACATAAGGACACATCAGAATATTAAGTAACGTAAAAGAAATATAAATTCAAAATTTTGATTAGCCAGTATTACAATATAAAAAAATAAATAAACCCTGCTAAAAAGCAACAATCTCAAAAAGTCCCCAGTTTTAAGACAACCACGGGATAAGGGAGCTACCTATCATCTTTCGCTCCATGCCACCCTGCCCGTGGTGCATCCTGCTGAATAACGAACGTGGCTCTGGCAACCGACTGGTGGCAGTATAACCATTACTATTGAAGGCGCAGCTAAATACTACAGGCTACTGATGATAGGCAGCAGCGTCACCGGAGCTCTCGCTCCGGGTTGGCGATTATGGGTATAACCTGGAGAGGCCTATGTCCAGCAGTGGACTGCGATAGGCTGATGATGATGATGACAGGAAAGGAGCGGTGATGTGTATTATTAATCCGCCTCCTCACGGGTAAAATGACTGGAGAGTTAGAGTTAGTAGTACAGTACCAGATCGACACACTGTCTTCTTAAAGTGTTTCCTAATATGTTTATTAGGAAACCTTTCCCTTAGGAAACCCTTCGCCTAAGTCCAGGTGGTTATGTATACAGCCTGGCACATATTATTTTACAGTTATCACGCCCACAGTCCTATCAAGCGCAAATAAGATGAGTTCCATTGTTCGTTTTGTATTTGTATCTGGGAGTGACGTGTATACAGCCCGGGAAAGGATACGATCTGGATTTAATTTAATTATGAACAAATAATAGAAGTAAGGATTATGTAAAGCTTTATATCGACCGCTTTGAATTATATCGTTTTTATCGAACGCTTTGAAAAAGGCGTAGGTGTATAATAAAAAAATAACGTTCCTTTAATAGAACGGGACTAAGTTTAGTAACAAAAATTTTTCAGATGGTCCTTTCAATTCTATTTCTTCTAATTCATATGGAAAGTAGAAAGGTTGGCTGTTATTTCATAACTTTAAATATCACTTTTTAATTTGTGTTAGAGATTTAGTTTATTATTACAAAGGTATTTATAAAGTTTTATCGTGTAGGTAATTATCATAAGGCAATATTGGCTGATGTTCCCTTAGACGACAGCTATGATTCGGGAACCTTCAAGAAACGAGCGTACTCCTATTTAAAAGGCCGGCTCAGAACTCCATTTGAGTTGCGGGTCTCCATGGGCGGTTTGACTGCTTATTATTGGGCATTACAACACACACACGCACATTATAAACATTTGTGTGCATGAACATGTCTGTTTGTATTGGTCTGGGTGTTTTCTATGTCTATTATGTATTTATTTACAAAAAAAAAATCTAAGTAAGTTTATCAGTTGTATAGTACGATGCATGATTTAGGTACATAATATTGGTGTAAAGTTACTTTCGATTCCGTTTGGAATTTTTCTAGTGAAGGATTGACAGTCCAAACAATCTTTTGCATGTTTTATAAAATTAGAAGGAATATTAGTAAGTAGCATTATTCTTGTTTTTTTAATTAATAATGTGAAATATTATGAATAAATAATTTTATGCTGCGGCCAAAAGTCCAAAATGGCCGACCAGTTCGAAATTCGAACATTGGCGAGTCTTTAATTCATGTTCTCCATTCATTTTCCGTGCGTTCCATTTTCAAATTACCCGACGGCTTTCACTAAGTAGGTGTTACTCTTCAATAAAGTATGATATTACTGTAGTAATTTATAACGGAAATAAATACGATAAATTATGTAGGCGTAAGCTGTACAACACAAAATAAAGAATTCATAGTCTATCATAGGAGTGGGATAAAATTGATACGCAATTATGTAGTTTACCGAGTATCTTCTTGCTTGATACATATTCTTTGGAGATACTTGAACGGGACATTAAGTTTATCACAATAATAATATGATTTAGTGTATGAGTAATTTTGTTTCAGTGAAACAATAAAATAGTAAAATCAATAAAATAAATCCCGATGACAACTTAAAACACGGTTTCGGGAAGAGTAGTTTTCATGGAATCCACAAAAACGCTATGATTTTAAAGAACAACCGAATTATAAAGGTACAAGTGCAAATATATATATAATATACCTAAGCAGTGGGCATAGTTTCCATAGCCTAAAAAAATTTTACGAATAACAGAATGTTCTGAATATTATATACCTACATGTAAGTGCGTACAACCATCCAACTTAATGAAACTAAGCGGGATGATAATTACGACGAAGCGGCAACTATGAACCCTTACAGATTACTTTTATTGTAGTTTTTACGTGAAAAGTAACAAACCATCCAGAATAACCATATTAATGTAAAGATATTGCTATAGCCACTTGAATAAAAAATTGTGGCACGCGGTTTCGTATAATATGACAAAAAAATGCTTTGGAAATTGACCAGGCGAAAATCCGTATTAAATACTGAACTAATTATTTTAATGTGTATAATTAAAACATAATTAACGCAAATTTTCCGTGTTTCATAATTTATTTATTTTTGAGATGCAATTGTTCATATAAACTTATGGAGTTGAAATACGAAAGTTCCAAAACTTCTCATTATTAATGATCTAAGATATCATTAAAAAAATACATAATTAACATTTGATCCGCATTGATAGGCAAATTAATAAGTTAATTTTCAAAACAATACACAACATGATAAAATAATGCTTTGATGAACAGGCAAAAACCAATTTCATACCTTAGTACTCGCATTTTTATCGACGGCGTCTAAAATGCAAACGCATAATTTTCCACAATGGCTGAAAATAAAAAAAAAACAACAAAACGCTCACCTTCACTCAAATCGAATCTAGAAATCCGCCGCAAAACACTGTCCATCAACAATCACAATCCTTGTTCAAATTAAAAACACATTCGAAATACGAACGCAAAAGTTTCCAACTTTTCGCGGGCTAAAAAATGACGGCGGCGCGGTGCGAGACGCGCTTCACTCGCGGCGACCGGCGAGGCACTGGCGGCGACACGGCCCGCTGCCTCGACGCACCTCTAAAAGGATCCAGTTTGTTACATAGTAAGATCGAAATTTGATCGTAGTTAGATGAAATGAACGGCGCACTAAGACACCCAGCGGCTATTTAGCCCGAAAAAGAAGCGGCAGAGCGCATGCGTAAGGTCGTTCAACCCTTGCAGTGATGTTGCAGCTCTGATGAACTGTTAACATGCAGCGTTTTGGGGTTGGGGTCAAGATGTTACGAGAGTGGGGCTAAGTTGGGCCAGGTGGGATTTTTACTTTCGCCGCCTGCCACTTCTCTGCTTCTTTTTGACATTTAAACACGGAACGTTCCTTTTAACGCGATTGTTTTATGCTTTTGTATTTTAATTTGTCTAAACTAATATTATAAAGAGGAAAGATTTGATTGTTTGTTTGTTTGTTTGTTTGTTTGTTTGTTTGTTTGATACGAATAGGCTCCGAAACTACTGGACCGATTTGAATAATTCTTTCACCGTCGGATAGCTACAGTATCTGCGCTGAACATAGGCTATATTATATTTAAAAAAAAGTTAGGGATCCCTGCTAAAACTCCAATAATGTAACCCAAATTTACCAAAAAGATTTTAATCTACAAAAAAAGAAAACGATCTTACATACTGACGTCTCATGACAACGTTCCCACAGCAACCGAAACTGTTATGACAACTAAATAAATAAATTCTAATATGAAATCGTACTTTCACGTAAAAACTACTGAAAGGATTTTGATGAAACTTTACAGGAATGTTATTTATGCATCAGATTTACACACAGGCTATAGATTACAAGGGTATCTTACATTTTAGATTTTACAATTTCGGCAAAATATGTTACATACTTTTTGAAATGACCATAGATACTGTCATTTCTTGAATTTGTCAAAGAAATTGTCATTTGGACATGACAGGTACTACATCGAAGTAAATACGGAATTATCGAAAATTTACAACAAACAGTGATATAAATATTTGTGAACCGTCGGCTTACTTTCAGGATAAAATTCTTCGGAAAAAACTATAAGCAAATTGCTATAGCTAAAAATACGACCACCTTGAAAACACACCACCGGTGTTTTCTGCATCAATGCTGCTATCAGCTTGGAGGCTCCTCATTTAGCAACAAATCGGAACAACATTTAGGAATAGTGCACAGTCGAACAAATCTAGCATAATCCGTGAACAAGGCATCCTGAATCATAGTGACATGAAGCTCTAAGAACCCAAAAAATATGAATGCATTCTTTCAAGGTTTAGGTAGGCTCACATAATGAAAACTGCGATCTGTGCATGCATAATACATTTTTTTCTTTTCTAATCCGATGTTATAATTTCTGTACCCTATATTAGGTAATAGTATGTATGTATTTTAGCCTAATAAAATAGTTTTAATTACGCTTGGGTTGTAAGGGAGCGGCCTGTCATCATTTCGTTCCAAGCCAACCTCACCTGCCCGTGGTGCATCCTGCCGAATAACAAACGAGGCGCTGGCAACCGAATGGTGGCGGTATAACCATCACAATTGAAGGCGTAGCTAGGTACCACAGACCGATGACGGGCAGCAGCGTCACCGGAGCGAGGAGCTACGTCCTGCGATCGCCAACCCGCCTGCCCAGGGTGGCGATTATGGGTATAACCTCCAGGTGTTTGTCCTAAGTGGCGAACAACTGCAGAGGCCTATGTTCAGCAGTGGACTGCAATAGGCTGATGATGATGATGATGACGCATGGGGTAGGGGATGCGAATTTGTGTTCGACCCACGGTTAAATGTGAGGGATCGGCCTATCATCTTTTCGCTTCAAGTCAACCTCACCTGCCCGTGGTGCATCCTGCCGAATAACAAACAAAGCGCTGGTAGCCGACTCTGGGCGGTATAACCGCCACAGATGAAGGCGTAGCTAAATATCACAGACCGATGACGGGCAACAGCGTCACCGGAGCGTGAAGCTACGCCCTGCGATCGCCAACCCGCCTGCCCAACGTGGCGATTATGGAGATCTATGTCCAGTAGTGGACTATAATAGGCTAATGATGAAGAATTACGCATGTCGGAAGAAAATAGCGCTATTAAAGTAGGTATTGCTTTTTGGTCGGCGTCATTATCGTTAAATCATTTTTAAGGTAATTTCATGTAGGTACTAATATGAAAAATGCTGATGAAAGATGAAAAATGGTTTTGAGTTTACGGCAAGTAACTGGTCAGTTACCTGTCAGTTGCCACTGCCATGCTGGCCCAACCCAAACCCCCCACGAGCTCCGGTAACGCTACTCACCGGCAGAAACACGAACCATCATTTGGCTGCGGTATTCTATAGGGTGGAGGTCCTTCCCCGGACGGGCAGCTCAATTCGAGCGAAGATTCGCTATGCCCTACCTCTCTTAAAGTCATCAGTGTTTAGAAGGCGTCGCTAGATATATAATTATTCATCTGAACTAACAGCAAATTGAACCTTAGCTAAGAGCAGGTGGTTCCTGAACAAAAGGCCTGAACAACGTATTGCTTTTATGTTAACTGCATCACATATTGCGTTTGTTATATGTCAAGCCATGTTCAGATTTCTCAGCCTTCGAATCGAATGTACCTTCATGTTGTTTCTAGCATCCATTAATTTTAGCATTGTAAGCGTGTGTATAGGTAATACTAGCTTTCGCCGCACGCTCTTCGCGCGTGCGTGCTCAAGCTAGGTCTGCGACGCTGGACGCTCCGGGCTTCGCCATACGCGGAGCTCGGCCTGCGGCCTCGCGATACGCAGCTCGGCCTGCGGCCTCGCGAAACTTTTAAATAATTGCTTTATCCGAAGCGAAGCGAGGAGCGGGCTGCTAGTATGTTATAATTTTGTAATTATTGTATAATAAGTTATGGCTGTAATTTACCCCAATTAAATTATATTTTTTATACCACATGATTATTACTTTTGTAATTATATGAATAATTTCGATACAGGTCTTTAAACAACATTAAATGTTAATCAGTGAAATATTATTCATAATTATTTGTGATAAATAAAGAGTAACAAGTATGGGAATTAAAATAAAATAATTCATTACTTATGTATTCCCGTAATTTATTATATTCATGAAAACATTTAAATTAATTATTAGCCAAATTAATGACTACTTAATTTTTTAAATATGTATTTTGATTAAACTTTTCATATATCGATATTACCCAGATTGCAAGTTACGGATAAAACGCAGACTCAAAGGGCATTTGGTTTATGAGACATTAACGTTTTTCAGATGATTACAATGATAGCTTGGTCATCATCACCGGACTACGGGTCAGAACGATTCTCATCATCACCCCGTATCAGTCCACTGCTGGACATAGGCCTCTTCCAACGCTTGCCACTTTGATCGATCCTGGGCTTCTCGCATCCAGCACTTGCCAGCCGTCCTACGCAAAACGGCACTCCACCTGGCCTGAGGGCGTCCTACACTACGTTTGCCGAGACGCGGTCTTCCCTCCAGATCTCGTTTTACCCGACGGTTATCGGTTCTGCGACTAATATGGCCAGCCCACTGCCACTTCAGCTTACTAATCCGATAAGCTATGTCGGTGACTTTGAGAACCAAAGTTCTCTGCCGGATCACCTCATTTCGGAGGATTCCATTTGGGGCATTAAGGATTCTCATCCCTAGGAAAAATTTAAGCACGAGGTTCCTGCTTTGGGAGCGAAACAATGTAAGTATATTATGATGTATAGATACTGTCAGATATTTATATATTGATTCCCATTTCTTAATCCACCTTGGCATAAACTTAATGTACGATTGTGATATTTTTCTCATATTTTGATCATTTATTTTAAGCGTTACTTACTTTATTCGTAATTACAAAGATAAGTGAAAATCACTTTGAGTTTAACGTTACTTACTTATGCAGAGGCTACAACTGAGGTTATAATTCACTCCGAACCTCCGAACGTCTAGACAACATCTGTTTCTGTCAAGATATTGTATTGTACTGTACGCAGTTATATTGCCAATTCACTATCAGTGACTTGAGCGGTGCAGTGGCTAATTTGGTAACCTGCCTTCTGATTCAAGGGTCGTGGGATCGATTACCACCCGGGATAAACAATAGGCTATTATGGCTAAAAATTGTAATTAGTCCGTCTTTTAGCTTATTCTAAAATAAAAGACACGTAAATTAGACTAATAATTACAAAGATAGAACCTGTTGAAATTACGTGTGACGTCACTCGGTGAGGCATTTTTACGGGAGCGAGTGACGTCAAAGACTCTCACTCCTAACTTTAGATGCCTTGTATCTTTGCTATTGTTTATTTCAATGAAAAAAGGAAAAATATGTGTCTTTCATTTTTGAATAAGCTAAAAAACGGACTAATTACAATTTTTAGCCATAATAGCCTATTGTGTGATGAATATTTGTGTTCGTTCCGTGTCTGACTGTTTGTATTTAAGTAGATATTTTTACAAGCTTTCATTTAACTTGCAATGTATGTTTGTTTGGGTGGAATCTTACAACTAATTTTGAGGCACTTGCTCTCAACCAATTGAGCTGAAATTTGGTATGTATGTTCAGTCCGGATGACAAGGCATAAAAAAAAACTTGTTTTTAAAAATGTTTTTGGTATGTCGGTACGGTCGCGATAGAAATCTAGCAATTCACGATGGTGATACAGTTCTAAACACTGAACATGACAGAAATTGACCTCATAATCATAGGATTAGGACATAAATATAAGATTTTCCTTAGTCACCATTCTTGGCGGGCGGGTTGGTAAACGCAGTAGGTTATATTTCTACCCAGGTTAACGCTGTTGCCTGTTACCTGATATTCCTTAGTGATCTTCTACGATACCCACAGGATGAGATGGAGTAGTCCTATTATGAACCTGGAAAACACACGGACGACGAAAACTCCTCGAACCGAAATGGATCACGTAGGAAATTAATAAAAAAATCGCACACAATACAAAGGATGGAACTTAAGAGCGCGCATACAGAATTCGACGTATTTGCGGCGAAACTGGTATTTTCGGGCGAGCTATTATCATAGAAAACGATTTTTTTAAAATAAGAAACATAGTTTTTTATATAGATAAAGTCTTCAAGCAGTGCGTAGGCTAGATAAAATACAACATTTACTAGTATATTTTTGTTTATCAAAGATCTCCCGTAAGCCGATTCGCAAAAATGCGAGTCAGAGTCAATTTCGAAAGTCTTAATATCAATTGCATTACATACATATGTTTTAAATATATGTTTATGCAATAGCTTATATGGTCTATTAGTGCACTAGATAAAAAACTTTCAAAAATGTGTTATTAAATTGCCCAAAATAATTTTTCAAAATAAGCTCAATTCACACTTTTCAACAGTGTTTTTCTAGTAGAAAACACTGTTTCTTTTAGTTGAAATTTTGTGTAAATGTAAAAGAAGTCTTTCTTAAGTGCACTTAATTATTATTTTATTAATATTCTATGCCTCTTATTTTATACGATTTTTTTAAAAGTGACTATAAATCCACGCGCGCGACGCTTGCCGATTCAGTCCAAATCGGGTCATCCCAGAGGGAGGACGTGCCGCTCGCTGCTCCGCTCACGCACACATACGCACAACCACTTTTATGAGCGTATACCTCTCTGCGCGAGTGCAACTCCACGAGTTTGATACTTTGTAATATTATTTTTGTATGGAATATTTATTAAGTTAAAATAATATACATACTAAATTAATGAAATGATTTAATGTTTAGTCATGAGTATCAAATACAAACATCAGGATTATTATTATCTACAACCACATTTGCTTAATATTTCAAAAAATTAATATGATATTTGTTTATTAGTTCACTAATGAAGTTACAAAGTAAGGCTATTCCAATGATTATTATTATGCTCGTTAACATCAATGGTCAGAAACAACTTCCATGAAGAAACTGATAAGGAGATTCATTTGAGTTGGGAGCATTTAAGGAATCTACGTCACATGTTCACGACTATAAATAAAGGCGTACAATGAAGCTGAAAGTCATAGAAATCCCATAGTCGAGTTATAATTAGTAAAAATATATGTATGTAATAAATATATGTGTAAAGATGGATGACAAAATGTTTGATAGTATGCACGAAATTGATATATTTAGATTTAGATAAATCGATCTTCGAATCCAATTTTGAAATTGTCGCTTAATTGTTTAGTGTGAATAAGTGAATCTTTGTGTCACAATAATAACAAGTATCTAAGATTAAAATTAAATCGATCAAAGTGGTCAACAATGGGAGAGGCCAATGTCCAGCAGTGGCCTGTGAGAGTCTGATAACGATATGAGATTACTACTTTCATTCAGATAGTATTAGAAAGAAGTAAAAATTATATTTTATAGTTTCAAAATGTAAAACCAAAATGCAATATGATAGTTGTGAAATGTATGGCCATTACGGTTACTAGGGGTGATTTTAGCGAAAAGGCTGATAAGATACGGATATGTTACGGTAACTTATTTACATACATTACGTTAAAATTACCGGCTACGTATGCTGAATGGTAGTATGGCGACGAGCAGGGCGAGCATGTAACTTGCAGTATGCAAGTCGCAAGGTGCAACGTTGCCAATGAGGGCTACCGTTTTTGTAATCACCAGAGGGTGCCACTGTATAGTGAGGTCTTCGGGCATAGCTGTTAAGGTTTGTTTTATGCATGTGATGACTGTTTGTTCATTATAAGAAGGAGGCCATAAGTTTCCAAAAGGCAAAACTGTTTGTTAACGGTTAATAAACAAACCACTGAACTAGCTTTTCTTTCAGACCGCTAATTTTTATACCTCATTTTCTCGGCTCCGCTTTTAAAGCGCAGACAATCACTGAGCCGTGTCTCATATTTTCGAAAATTAATGCCAGCTATGCCAAAATTGCACAAAATTATTTAATTTTCCGAAATAAACTCGTTTAACCCACAGAACCTATGTAATTTGACATTTCGGATACCTCACGCTACACTAGCACCTCTGGTGGCGAATTCACACGCGATATGGGCGCCCTCATTAGTGCAGCAGTTTGCATACCATTGCAGTACCATAATAGGTATTGTTATTTCTTTTATTTGCTTCGTCGCCGTCATTGGAATTATGTTAAATTCGAAATATTATTAAGTAATTAATTAATTCAGTTTAATTTCCAAAATGTCGATTTTGGGGGAAAAGGTAAGAACCAAAATTGTTCGGAAATTGACTCTCTAGAACTTTGTTTCTTTTCATTCATGCCGTAAAAAGTACAACATAGGAGATAATGATACAGTTTTGAATATGTCGCGGTTTGCGAGTTTTATTTCCAAAATATCGATTTTATTTCCAAAATTGTTTAAAAATTGATTTCCCACAAGTTTAGTCTTCTTAATTTAGACCGTAAAGTAGAAAATAAATGAGATAATGACAACATTTTTTACTTGCTGTTGTATTTAATTTTAATTTTCAAAAAACCGATCCTAGACAATTTTTGAATATATACAAGAGGACTCACCATACCTACCTATTCAGATAGCTCGCCTTTGTAACCTGTCCATTGCATCTTAACTAATATTATGACTCCTTCAATGTAACCCTTAGGATTCGGGTCATGACGAATATTCATCCCGAGAATAAGTGATGGATTGGTCAAGCTGGATAGGAACCAGATTTTAGTTGTTGTAGGCCATTTGGGGTTTCTGCTACGAAACACAAGCACAACTTTCAGCACAAGCATCAGTAGGTATACATGATCTCTGTGATCAGTGCATAGAAGACTTAGGACCTTAATTCAAATTGTTTACAAACTAATCTTTTTTGAATGATGGCAACCAGCCTCTTTGTGAGATCCATTTCTGCCGAGTGAAAATGAACAAAGTAATTTATACAAGTTAAAATATAAAACGGGTTAGAGTTATATCGTGGCAACCACGGAGACTGCTCTTTCCTTAAATAATAATACAAACACCTAAACACAGAACAAACACAAATGCTCAGCACACGAATGTTTGTCCTGGATGGGAATCAAACTCACGACCTTTGACTCATGATCAGAAGGCAAGGAAAACACAGTAGGGATTATTGATTTTTATAAAGCAACATTAATAATGTCAATCACTCACACAATACCTTTGGATAGGTAAGTACCTGGTACATATAAAGATAGAAAGACAAAAATATTGTTATACTAGCTTCTGCCCGCGACTTCGTCTGCGCAAGATCAGTACTTCAAGTATTTTCTTCTTCTAGGTGTGTTTCAACCAAAATTCATCAAATTTCTACGATTTAAGCATAAAAGTAAAGGCAAAAAAAGTTACTTTTAGGAGGCAAAGATGGTAAAGTAGTAAATATAAAAACTTCAAAATTGAGGACTGGACAGGAGCCTGATAATTTTTTAATGTTTGATTGTGCAAAAGTCAAATAAGTAATTACTGCAATACGCTTCTGTATACTACGTTACACATCTTATTTTGTTCGGCATAAACTTGAAGGTCTGCCGACTTAGAAACACGTGAGCAGGCTACATAGAGCTGGCCGTAGGAAAAGCAAGGGGTACCCAAATGTAGCCCTGCGACTTTTAAGCTTTGTCCTTGTGATTTATTGACTGTCATTGCAACTCATTTTTAGGCGCCAGTATGGTTCTTTCACACAACCAATTTGTGTCGTGAATGTTGAGCTGTAAATTTGGAAAAACTTGAGCAATGAGGTCGTCTTCGGACTCGACGACATGACATAATTGGTTTGTTAAAAGAACCATACCTTTTTGGTCGGTTTCAAGGCGGCCATCTCCAATCTCTAAGAGCTTTGAGCATATGCTCCTGACTCTGCATCGTTGAAAAGCTGAACCCGCATGTTTGTGTTAAGTTGAAGCTTTTCAACTATCATCCACAGATATGACGTTTTCAGGCACGCGTTGATGTCGTCTGCCGCAGTGCCTCTCTCAATAACAGGCAGTGTTTGTCGAAAATCACCCGCCAATAGCACTACCACGCCCCCCATCACCGTTTGGTTGCTGCGTATGTCCTGCAGGCAGCGGTCGAGCGCCTCGACGGCGCGCTTGTGCGACATCGTGCACTCGTCCCACACGATCAGTTTGCACTGCTGCAACAGGGCTCCTCGGGCGCTGCTTTTACTGGTGTTACACGTAGGAGTTGTTTCGGTAGCCAGATTAAGAGGTAATTTAAAAACTGAATGTGCCGTGCGCCCACCGCTGAGTAATGTTGCGGCGATCCCAGAGGATGCCACAGCTAATGCAACATTACGATCCTTCCGAATTTTTGCTAGAAGCAAATTAAGCAAAAAAGTTTTGCCTATTCCACCCGGAGCATCAAGAAAGAAAAGGCCGCTTTCGCCACGCTGAACACGTTGTAATATTTAATTATTCTACTATATGCAATGCAATATCTATCTGCCAATCCAAATAAAAAGATTGTTTTGTTTGAACTAAAAATGTTTAATATAAAACAGGTATTAAGATAAAGCTAATAATATTCAGTAAAAATGAAAGTCACTGCTCTGCTCGGGTCAACATCGGTTTGTCATGAAGAGCTTGATCTCTATCGTTGAAATTCATAAATATAGTGTGATTTGTTGCTAATTGTGAGGTGCCGCTAAGACAATAGCAACTTTGTAGCGAACAGTACTGGCGGTAGTATTTGTATATAATGTTGGTCATCTTTTTAGCTGAAACGATTTGCTTCCATTATTTTCCAAATGATGGATTTCATTCTGAAAGTAAGCCGAGGATCTGGTGTTCACAATAATTTGTTTCACTATTTTTATAATAATCTCTTGTTGTGCATAAACATGATTGTTTACCTCAGGTTCTGTCATGTCAAAAAGACAATTTCTCTGACAAAGTCAATAAATAACAGTATCTCGGGTCTGTTCAAAAAGTCCGTAACATATTTTCCCAAAATCGAAAATTCAATAAATGATTTTATTGTTATAAATTATAGCCTATATGTTAATCTGGTGCACAAACAATATTCCTGTAAAGTTTCATTAAAATCTGTTCGGTAGTTTTTGCGTGAAAGAGGAACAAACATCCATCCATCTATCCATCCAAACAAACTTTCGCGTTTATAATATTAGTGGGATTTTTCTTCAACCTTAATTAGTAAACACTTAAGAATAATGTACTCTAAAGTGTTTAAATCAATTTAATAAGTACGCACCTATACTACACTAATAAAATATTTAGCAATAAAAGAATGTTCAAATAATTTAGATGAATAATAAATTGTTAAGTATCAAAATATGTTCGTCCGCCGGAGTTAGCGTCCGACACGCCGCTCACCCACACAGACACAAATGATGTCTATGTGTGTTTCGGAATCGGCTCCCGCGTGCGTTTCGAGTTGCTTAAAATTGTATGCGCGCTCTTAAGTCATCCTCGATACGTTTCCGTTTTTCTAACACTCGGTTTCTGCTCCGTTAGGTAACCTCCAAAATAATTCTATAAAGACAGGCTCGATGGCTCATTTGGTAGTGCCCTCTGCCTTTTGAGCCAAGGGTGGTGGGTTCGATCCCCGCACAGTACAAACATTTGTGTGCATGAACATGTCTGTTTGTATTGGTCTGGGTGTTTTCTATGTATAATATGTATTTATTTACATAAAAAAGTATCTAAGTAAGTTTATCAGTTGTCTAGTACCCATAGTACAAGCTTCGGCTTAGTTTGGGGCTAGGTGGCGATGTGTGGCCCAGCGTGGCATGTCTTGGGTTATTATATTTATTAATTATAAACGACCTAATTCAATTCGAATTTCAAACATCAAAACTGGCCATTAAGAACTGTGTGCCGAGTAAACTAATTAGACAAAACAAATGGTCTAATAGACGGACAGATCAATTGAATAATCGCGGGGCGCACCCCGGGGCACCCCAATTGTAGACTGGGCGCAGGTAACACTTGAATACTTTATTCCGTAATCCCAATCCAATCTCGCCGCTTTGGAAGTAGCCGGGGAATGAATAAATCGGTGAATTCCTAAGCAAGTGTATCGGGCCGATATTACTGATTTGACGTTAATTGCTTCCGAATTCGTTTTGGGGGCGTAAAATGCTGCTGTGGGACGTTACATGTTCATTGTGTTGCTTATACAAGGAAACACAATTAAGGGACTTAGAAATATCGTCAGCTTATCGCAGTTTACTGCTGGACATAGGCCCCTTCAGTTGTTCGTCACTTTGGGCGAATATTTGGAGGATTTACCCATAATCACCACCAGTCGGTTGCTAGTGATTTCACTGTTATATGGCAGGATGCAACAAGGGCAGGTGAGGGTGGCCTTTTTTTTTTTTTTTTTTTTCGCCGGGGAAAATGCTTTTAGGCATCCCCGCCGTTCGGGGGAATACCGGCGGGGTATGTGGGACTCATGCCACCCTCGAAAATGGAAAGGGTGGCACCCCGCCTCAAGATGGTAGAGAGGCAGGGAATACCCACTAAAAACCCCGGCCTCTTCGTCAAACGCCATGGGGTGGTGTCAGGGGTCCTAGGAGACCTATGCTGCCCTGACACCACCAGCGTAGTCGACCCAGATGGGCAGGTCCCTCAAACTCCCCCGCTAGGGAGGAGTGACAGGAGCGGCCCGAAGAGTCAGCCCACTCCCGTTCGACGATGACGGGGTCCCGTGCCAGGCCGGTGGAGGTGCCCCCGCACCAACCACCTGCTGGGCCCCGTAGGTGAGGGTGGCCTGAGCGGAAAGGTGATAGGTCAGTCCTTCATATACCTTTGACTTCGAAATATTGAGAAGAAATTGTTAGCTTAATACGTTAACTGGTCACAGGTGACCGACAAACAATAATATTTCTAATGTTTTTGGTATCACGGCAGTCAAGAAAAGTCTTATATAGGTATTCTCAATGTTAAAAGCGAAAGATGTCATTCACTCAATCCCTTAAAATAAAAAAGTGCAGTAATTGCTGGCTGGGTTTCAGATTTTTTTATATTCGTTTCAGAATGTTATTTATGTGTTTAACACAGTGTACCCAATTGTTTAACCGAATCCTATAATTTTTTATCATAAAGTAATAAAAATAAAATCAGGTAGTTGTTGAGTGATATTATGAACGAAAGTTAAATAAAACATTTCACTATATTGTAACACACAAACTTCTAACCGCCAGCACAATTTTAGCCGCTCCACGCCTAAATTGACGTCTGCTCCTGACTTTCATTGACAAATTAGATTGATTCTCTATATTAATGTACAAATTGGTACGCCCGGTTCATTCCCCAATTCCAACAGCATTCAGATTAGCCGTTCATTATGGTTCGATGATTGAAATTTCAGTCAACTATTATGACGGTACCTTGTATGATTATTTCGCTTGATATGTGATTAATATTTGTAGGGGAAGGGTTATCCGTAATTAAAATAAATTGTACAGTTTATCCGACCCTATTTATCACGTTGGTTTTTCATTTGCATTTTGTCAGAATCAACATGTTAATTATTTTGTTTTTTGGTAAAATAATTACTGGGTTATCATGAATAATCCTCATTCATTACGATAGGACAGTCTAAACTGTCCAATCATTGTTTACTTTTCTAGTTCTAAGTGTTATATCAGATATTTCTTGAGATATTTGAGTATTACAAATACGGATTTAATCAAATACGCTTAATTCAAACGATTCGTAAGGGTGCAGTTGTATCAATGGCAACTGACAAGTAATTCATTTGGTAATGCCCGCCAAGCGCCTTAGGCGTTTCTTTCGCGTTCCTTCAGGCGACGGGAGGTCACAATGCTCATCATCTTTAGTATTGATCAGTCCACTGCTGGACATAAGTCCTTCCCAATGTTCGCCACTGTGATCGATCCTGGACTTCTCGCATCCAGCAATTGCCAGCCGACCTTCCACCAGGCCTGAGGGCGTCCTACAGACGCTTAGCGAGTTATGGAAAGGACTATGCTCGGCCTCTCTCTGCCGGATCGGATCAGAGATGAGGTGATGCTTCAGAGTACCAAAGTTACTGACATAGCTCACCAGATTACTAAGCTGAAATGGCAGTGGGCTGGCCGCATCAGCCGCAGAACCGATAACCGTTGGGGTTAACGAGTTCTGGCAGAGAGGAGAGAGGGCAGAATGTGCTACTACTAAAAATGCATATTAAAACGTTCTCACTATTAAATTTTAGGAGCTCGGTGCCGCCGCGGTCTTGTTCGCTTAACAATGATCGCAACGTTGTGCAACCATTGGCGCGGTCAATCCGATGATGGGTGACCAAAATTTGACACCGATTTCCTCCGTGCTTCGGAAGGCACGTTAAGCTGTTGGTCCCGGCTGCTATCTTTACCGACTCAGATAGCAGTCGTCACATCATATCAGAGATTATGATAACTCTGACGCCTAAACTGGGAATGGGTATAGCTTACCCTAAGTGTTGCGGAGGTCTGATGGCAGTCGCTCTGTATAAAAGCTTAGCCCTCACCAAATCTCTCAGTTTGAGAAGCCGACCCTGAGACAATCGGGAAAAAGGCTAGGATGATGACTATTAAATTTTAAGCATTCATTGTGGAGCAACCGCCGCTTTCACCAGTCCTCTAATCCCTTACCTATCATGGTTCCATTCACCTCCAATCCCGTTTCATGGCATCAACATACTTCTTTACAAATACCCTCTTTGACCGTCTTATCTTCAATGACATGCAAACGGTCTGAATAGAACCTAATGTCATTACTGGTCCGATATAAGGAAGGCTAGGGTAGGGTGCCTTCGTCGTTCTAAAATCTGATGTACTTGGTAAATTATGGAAAGTCCATTTTAAAGACTGGAATGCGCTGTTAAATATTTGTGAGTGAAGATAGGTGTCGTTTCGATGTCCCGTAAAGTTTTATCGGTCGAGTAGCGTGTAATAAAAGTCATATGAATGCATTTTTAGTCCTTTGGTTTGATAACAGTGTTTGAATTTAAAACTTATAACTTACGTCTTATAATAGAGGATAGATAGATTATGAAACTAGATATTGCATGAAACACAGACATAACATAAAAACACATTATAAACTTAACAAAGTACACTTTATGTGGTGTTACCGCTAGTAGCGATTACTTATAATAATACATTTTGAATAATTTACGATTGCGATTGCCCATAATTAACAAAAAAACCAGTGGTAAACATTTAAGTTTAATATGACCTTTTTTTTGGTGTACCTACATTTTCGTCTGTAATGGATATAGTTCGACAGCCCTACAAGACGACGCGACCACTACAGACAAAGTCAGAAGCGCAACTAATGTCGCATTGAAGACCACCCGAGCTTGTTTATCAGCCACCTGTGAATGGCCGCAGCGAAATATGGGATGACTCGCGGAATCAATTTGCAAAGATACGCCCGTCCCAATACTACGGTATTACTTTTTATCATCCCTTTATGGGACCTTTCAGGGTACGTATTTATCTTGCCTTTGCCTGTATTCAGGGATTGAAGGTTTTAGTGGAATTATGCTGTTAGGATAGTACGTTGAAAGAGGTTGGTTTTAGAGAAAAAGAAATAACGAAATCGAACTGGCCACTTCGGGTAGTATTCCAAAAAAAATATTACATCACAACTCGCATGAGTTGAGGCGTTTTTTTTTCAAAAAGTTATTTATGATGATTATAATCGTTTTTAATTTGTTTTCGTGCAATTCCACATTTAAATATTTTCTCTTATCAATCTTTTTTTTCTAAATGCCGACTTAATTATCATATTTAATGTTAAAGCTATGGTGTTACTTACCTACTCGTATATATTTTTCTCATTATTTCGACTAAGGTACTTCTTGAGATTTCAGGTTCTTTGCCGCTGGTAGGCTTTATCCACCGCTGGCGCGCGTTAAATTCCCGTATCAGGATCAATCCTTTTACGAAAAGCTATCTTACAGGGCAGCATGGCGGTGGCAACTGGCAAGTGATTGGTTTGGTTACTTGTCCGTTGAAGGCTTCTCTTTCGCTTTCCATCTGGCAAGAATAAGCCACTATACTATGTCAGTACAAAAAAAAATCCACGCCTTTGAATACCTCATTCGATATCTGTGAAAACTTCCCAGTTTACATTCACAACCCGAAACATTCCATACTATTGCGTCCACATCGAACCCAAAATTGTAGTAGCGTATTTCAACGGCGCTTCTGCCCGCATTCCACTCCTCACTCACACGTCAAACAACAAAGTTGTCTGCGGAAAATCCTAAAAATAACTAAATCTAACTCAGGAGTGGACTCTGTAAACCGAAGCCGTGACGGGAGATATTCAAGGAATCCTCAACTCACGCCCTCTATTCACGCCAAAGCGACTTTAAAAACTAGTCGTTAGAGTTGAATTTTGTTTGACGTGAACTAGAGAAACAATTCACACGTCTGCGCCGAGCAAAAAATCAACCGAATCCGATACGTTTGCGCTTTAAGTGTGTACGAATAGAGTCTATTTTGGTCTGACGCCGCGTCGGACCGCAAACTTCTTGCCGGCTCACTTTTGTTCCTCTGATAGAGGATAAATATTATTCGAAACTAGTTTGGGCCAGTTGATTCCAGTTTTCAAACTGTCTGTGTTTTGATTGAAAGTCTCTCGTACTCACGTTTGTGTGGTGTTTGTTTGTATAGGCGTGTGTTGTTGTAAAATATTCTCATAGGTTTTTTTCATAACGATTAATTTCTTCATTTGTCGTCGACATGGTAGTTTGATCGTACAAAACGTCAGAATGTCATCTGTCAACGTCTGTTGTCAACGACTTCAATATTTTTATTATAGTACCTCGACATAATGGCTTCTCTACGCCTGATGGAAAGTGAAAGAGAAACCCAAATCGCTGTGACAACGTTCAAGTACCTGGTCAGTTACCTGTCAGTTGCCACCGTCATGCCGGCCCAACCCTAATCCGCCACGAGCTCCGGAAAACCTACTCACCGGCAGAAACACGAGCCGGGGGTCATTTGGCTGGGTGAAGGTCCTTCTCTTTTACCTCACTCTCAAAAAAAAAACAGAAGACAATCTTATTTTTGCGGCCTGCCCCAATGATTGTTTCTGATCTTCAAAATAGCCAAATGGTAAAAGACCCCATCTCCTAGTGTACGCAGCCTATTTATAGACCCAGACACATTTTCTGTATCTCAATTTCACACATAAGTAGGGACTAGTTAGAAATAAATTACCTGCTTCCACGAGTAAAATGTTCAAAGGCGCTACAATTATTTCCACTGCTACGAGATTCGTAGCGGCGTAGTAAGGTGTCGTAGTCTTTGAGTAGAAAACAGTTGCTTGTTGTAAAATAAACATTTTTAAGATGAATATAGGTCTTTTCTGTCCGTGTGTTTTCTAGATTTGTAATAAGACCACCCCATCTCATCCGGTCGGTGTTGTAGAAGACTAGGGAATATCAGGAAACTGGCAGCGGCTTTTACCTGGGTACAAATAAAATCTCCAAGACACACTCACCTGCCTGTGGCGCATCCTGCTGAATAGCAGACAAGGCTCTGGCAAACGACTGGTGGCGGTATAACCATAATGATTGAAGGCGTAGCTGGCCGATGATGGGTAGCAGGTTACAGGAGCGAGAAGCTACGCCCTACGATCTCTACCCCGCCTGCCCAGAGTGGCGATTATAACTAAATCCTCCAGGTGTTTGGATGAGGTGGCGAACAACTGGATAGGCCTATATCCATCAGTGGTCTTAGATAGGATGATGATGATGAAATAATACCTACTGCGGTCACCAACCCACCTGCTAAGCATGATGACTAAAGTAAATCGCCCCAAATGCCAATTGTTATTGGGGTGAGAATACCCTGGATCGATACCATCGGATCATAAGAGTGAAGTTACAGAGAGTGCCCCTGTGCTTGCGAACACATTTTGTGCATTTTATATATAATATTTTTATACCTTCTACGTACTTGACTAGTCTCCTTAAACGTTGAGCGCTTTTATGTAATTATTAGACAACACCACAATCATTGCTCCGATCCCAAAGTAGGTAGCTTGAAGCACTTGTGTTATGGGCATCAGAACAGCGAGGGTACCACAAATATATACTTAAATACAAATATAAACACCTAGACACCAGGCTTACTTATAAGTAACTAGCTGTGTCCGCGACTTCGTCCGCGTGGGATAGAGTTTCATACCCTATTTTAGTGGGGGTTAAATTTATCAAAATCATTTCTTAGCGGATGCCTACGTCATAGTATCTTCCTGCATGCCAAATTTAGCCAGATCCGTCCAGTGGTTTAGGCCGTGCGTTGATAGATCACTATCTCAGTCAGTCAGTCCGTCACCTATGAATATATATATATATATATACATATATATAGATACGACCAGAGATATGAACAATATTTTTCGTTTTTAATAATTTTCTTTCCTCACAAGCATACACTTTTGCTACCATTGTCTGAACGACAATACAGGCGAAGATAAACGTAAAATATTACTCAATATGCACACGCGAACATTCATTTAACTGCACAAGTTAAATTCGATCAGCCGTAATTTATTTAACAAAATTGGCATATCCGCCACAATCTCCCGCATTAATAACTGTAACTTGCCCGCTTACCCGCGCCCTGCAGCCCCGCGGGACTGCATTGTTCGGCATGCAGCATACGGCATGCGGGAGCGGGAGCCGATGCGGGAACGAGAGGTCGGCGTTCAGTTTGGGTTTAATCTTGTTTGTTGTATGTTTTTAGGTTTCTTTTTATAGCATAACATTTTTTTGTAGTAGTTCGACATAATAGCTTCCCTACGCGTGATGGAAAGCGAAAGAGAAGCCCAAGTCGCTGTGATAACGGGCAAGTAACTAGTTAGTTACTTGTCAGTTGTCAACGCCATGTCGGCCTAGCCCCAACCCCCGGCTGCTGATGCAGCTCACCCCTCGAGCTCCGACGAGCTTACTCACCGGTAGAAACACGACCCGGAGGTCTTTTGGCTGCGGTATTCTATACGGTTGAGGTTCTTCTCTGGACGCGCAGCTCAATTCGAGCGAAGATTCGCTATGTCCTACCTCTCTCTCCCTTCCTTCTTTGATACCTATAACTCTTTAATACTCTTCTGAATTTCTCTCCTCGCCAATATTGCTATAATTTGCTGCCCGATATTGTCTGCCTTTATGTCATATATTTCTGCTCACAAATTTTGATAATTAAATGCACCTTTTAATTCAATTCACAGTTTCAGCTTGCACTTTTATATTAACAAGTATTTAACTTTAATTAAAAAACATACAGGCGTTGACTTGTTATTTGCTAGCTGTAGTGTGGCAGAAACACGAAGCTGTATACTTGCCTGTATAAATAACTGCAACAGCATAGAAAAGCCCCCTGGGAAAGCATTGTTCGCGACCTGCATACTACGGTTACATGCGGTAGCTCGCGTATATGGGAGGGTATGCGTTAAAAAGAAAACTATAGTGATATAGGTATGTATCAAAACTGTATGTAATAATAAGAGAGGTAGGGCATAGCGAATCTTCGCTCGAATTGAGCTGCCCGTCCTATAAAATACCGCAGCTAAATGACCTCCGGCCCGTGTTTCGAGGTGAGTAGGGTTTCCGGAGCTCGTGGGGGGTTAGGGTTGGGCCGGCATGGCAGTGGCAACTGACAGGTAACTGACCAGTTACTTGCCAGTTGTCACAGCCACTTGGGCTTCTCTTTCGCTTTCCATCAGGCGTAGGGAAGCCATTATGTCGAGCTACTATAAAAAATACAGTACAAAATAAATTGAGATGCTACTGTAAGTAGGTATGTTTATCTCTTTAAACCGTTCTCTGAGTTAGTCACAAAACCATATTATCCACTAGCTGTGCCAGCGGCTTCGCACGCGTGGATATCGGGTTTCAAAATAATGGACTTCCATAAAATACCTATCTATACCCAGTGCCTAAGTTCTAAGTTACACTTCTAGCAATACATTGGTAAGAACCGCATTCAATTCCATCCAGTAGTTTTCGCGTTCTGCGCGATCAAATATACAGATAAAAATTTCGCCCGCTTTCCTAACACTTCCCTTCACTGCTCTGTTCATATTGATTGTAACGTGATGAAAAGCTAGTTAAATAAATAAATAGATTATCGGGTATAATTTAATGGATTTAGATTTAGATTATCGGTAATAATTTCTGTGGTTAAAGGCTTCACTGCCATCTCAGTGCAGTATGCGCCCGCCCGCGGCGGATGTTACGAGTTCTGTTAACTAATCACGTTTATTTCCCCTTCTGCCTCTGTTTGCCGCCGTCGGTAAATTGTGGCATTTTTAACTTTCAGCCGCCCATTAGTCATTCGTCATGACACAGTGCGCGTGGCACTGACAACTGGTTTGCTTTGGAAATGTGTTTTTTTAAACGCGAAATTGGATTCTTTAGAGGGTTGATCATCATCACCAGCCTGTCGTAGTCCACTGCTGGGCAGCGGCCTATCCAGTTGTTCGCCACTTAAGGCAAACAGGTTTTACACAAAATCGCCATGCTGGGCAGGCGGGTTGGCAATCGCAGGGCGTAGCTTCTAGCAACGGTAACGGTGCCCGACATCGGCCAGTCGTTCCCATCATCATCAGCCTATCGCAGCCCACTGCTGGAGCTAGGCCTCTCCAGTTGTTCGCCACCTAGGGAAAACTTCTGGAGGATATACCCATAATCGCCACGCTGGGCAGGCGGGTTGGCGATCGCAGGGCGTAGCTTCTTGCTCCGGTGACGCTGCTGCCCATCATCGGCCTGTGGTATTTAGCTACGCCTTCTATCTTGATGGTTTTACCGCCACCAGTCGGTTTGCCAGAGCCTCGTTTGTTGTTCGGCAGGATGCACCACGGGTAGGTGAGGATGGCTTGGAGCGAAAAGGTGATAGGTCGCTCCCTTGCATCCCCAGTGGTTCCCAGCTATGCCTTATATCGTGATGGTTATACGGCCACCGGGCGGTTGAAAGTTGAAGTGAAAAGATGGTGGCTCACTCAGAGGGTAGATAGATAGATACTAAATAGAGCAATTTTCCTCATGGTAGAGATTAAGAGAGGAAGGGCATAGTGAATCTTTGCTCGAATTGAGCCGCCCGTCCGGGGAAGTACCTCCACCCTATAGAATACCGCAGTCAAATGACCTCTGGGTCGTGTTTCTGCTGGTGATTAGGTTTCCGGAGCTCGTGGGGGGTTAGGGTTGGGCCGGCATGGCGGTGGCAACTGACAGGTAACTGATCAGTTACTTGCCCGTTGTCACAGCGACTTGAGCTTCCCTCTTGCTTTCCATCAGGCGCGCCTGATGGAAAGCGAGAGGGAAGCCTAAGTCGCTAGGCGTAGGAAAGCCATTATGTCGAGCAACTATAAAAAAAAAAGAAAATGGTGAGCGGTAGGAGCCTACCGCTTAAAAATACAGTACTTTTTTTATCTATTTTTATTATTACACATAGCACACTCAACCATTATAAATTTTTATACCAATAATAACGCGTTAAAACTCAAATACCCAACTACATCATAATTTCGTTAGTACGGCATACAAATATTTAGGCAGTAGGTGTGTTTGTGAGGCGCCGGCGGTTGTCGCTCGCAGCCGCCGCAGACGCCGCAAAAACCGGCACGAATTAGCTTGCGGCTGACGTGAAAGCGATCACACACCTGGCTGGTTTAGCGGCGATCACATTTGTTATCTTCTATACTTATGATAAATCTGTAGAGAGGTCAATTCTGTACATGAAATAAGTATATTTACAAAATAACTATGCCTACGCGGCATTAAGTCCGCCTTTTGTACAAATTGTTATGTGCAATAAAAATTAAATAAATAAAAATAAACTATCAGGAGGTGATTAGTGATCGATACTGATGCCTAAAATGCAATCAGTTAAATTTTTGTCTGTCTGTCTGTATGTTCGTTATAAAAAAAACTACTTAACGGATTTTAACGAAACTTAGTACGATTAGTCTTCATACTCCTGGGCAGGTTATAGTATACTTTTCATCACGCTACAACGAATAGAAGCAGAGCAGTGAAGGAAAGTGTTGGGAAAACGTGATGTCATGTCAACATAAGTGTAATCTTATGCTGTCTGCTTCCTAAATAAATATTTATCGCACAATGTTTTGTGGTGAGCTTGTCGATACTCAATTTTGGTTGATAGTTTTTATAATTCATCAATTGGGATGTCAATTTGCCGTCGTTTATTAAACTTGGGCTTCATAGTTCCTGTTTAATACATCTATTCCAACACACAAATAACCACAGTAGATATTTTATCGCTATCATTATGTTTTATTTTCTGACATTTTAATTTTAGACAGAATTAAAAATAAACTAACAGCTTCGTTAAAATCGTTACAGTCGTTTTATGATACTCAAACGCAATAACGTTTCAACAATTGTGTAATACCATTTGGGCGATTCAAATGCTGTTATAAAAAAAACCGGCCAAGGGCGATTCGGACCCGTACTCATATTCTGAATTCCGGGCGTTTACCTACATGTTTCCGATATTAATATAGATCTGGATAGATAGATAGATAATTATTCTTAATTTCCGGAGAAGGTAATTACAGACAACTAGTATTACAATTTAGGCGGTCTTATCGCTAGTATGTAATCTCTTCCAGACAACTTTCAGGTAGAGGAAGTGTAGGTACTATTCTGAAGAGAGGGACAAAGTCGTGGGAACTGTTAAATTATGATCGATCGATCGATTTTAATATCGAACGGAGATCAATGTATTTATTCAAAATAAAAAAAATATCTAAGTACTATGGTACAAGAGTTAGTTTGGGGCTAGTTGATGCTGCCCAGTGTGGCATATTTATTTACAAAATGCCTTGTAAGAAGTGATTGCCTAGGAGATAGATGCATACTTAGTAAGAGGGCCCCGTTTTTGCCCTTCGGGTACGGAACCACAAGAACTGGATGCAAGTACGAGAGCCATAGTGAATATACTCACGCTTTATATCGAGTCACAATTTTTATTCACTTGTACGATCGCGGCTGTAAAATGTTTATACATTTTTCACATTCATCGAGTAGTGCAACTTTACAAATACTTTCTTATACCCTAGCTGGTGTAAAAGATGGTTTGGGTGTAAAAGGAATATGCCAGCGAAATATTCTGAGTCAAAAGTCAGAGAACAAATTACATAGTGGATGATTTTAAATACTTGCGAAAGTTTGTTTGGATGGATGTTTGTTCCTCTTTCACGCATTTTTTACTGAACGGATTTTAATGAAACTTTACAGTAATAGATATAGCTTATATGTTGGATTAACATATAGGCTATGTTTTATACAAATATTCAAGCGTGCACAGCCGCGAGCAGCAGCTAGCAGTCAACGACACTGCTGGACATAGCCTCTAATAATATTTGTCATTTGGCGGATGTGCCTGAATCACCATTATGTTCATTGATTCATTTGCAGTACAACCACAATTCAGCCAACACGACCCACAACTGATGTCCCAGTTTGTTTTATCCTTTACAATATTTTTATTCCACATAGCATCGTGCATGCCTCTGGTGTACCGTATTTGCCGCGCGGCCGACTGCCGACAGTCGGCCAAATGTATGTCGGCGGACGGAATTAATAAATGAAAGCGAAACGGAATAAAGGTTAAATAATTTTCCGAACGATCGCCGTTGAATGTTTTGGAAGTACAATACTGTTTGACCAAAACATAATGAAATACAATAAACTACAAGACATCGTGAAATAAATAATCAAAAGTCCATTCATTGCTGAACGTATGCTTCAAATTTCTCTGTCACAGGCTTCCCCCTTTCAGCCGATGCCAGCAGTTCTTCTAAGGTCATCAGCCCACCGGGTTGCAAATTATCTACCTAAAAGCGATGTCCACTCCAAAACTGGTCTGTTTCACCGATCACCGACTCTCTCCTAACCGAATTTCAGCGGAAGCTGCCAATCTCCAAAGAAACTGGTCAATTACGATAGACGTCGTCCAACTTCCACAGGTAAATTTTCTGATCCTCTGATTCATATGACTGCCATATGACACCAAAAGGTTTCGGGTTCCAGGTCAGACCACAATAACCAATATATTTTACTGTACAGAAATAACTTGATTGCAGCTCCCGGTTACTAAATTGGCGGTGATACACACATCTTCTACGCCTCTAAAAGCCTTCTCGTCTTCCATCCAACTATAAAATAGCACCAGAAAGTCCACATCAGGCACACAAGTTGTTATTAAACCCACGAGCCCGAGGCAAGTTTACGTTTCGCCTCCATTCAATATTTCCAGCACAACTGAAAATTTGACGCGCCGTGCAACAACTCGGGCGGCTTATGTGCAAACATTGTAAGGACTGAACCCTCTGAACCGTTCCTATGTAAGCGTAATACTCTACAGATTGAGTTTTGGGCAGAGGGATCGATGGACAAGGAGAGAGGAAATCGTGCGCGTGGAAATATCGGTAATTTAGATTTAAAAAATAAATAACCCAAGACATACATAAATAACCTAAGACACGCCACGCTGGGCGACACAGCGCTGACTTGGGTTATGGTTATACCGCCACCAGTCTTGTCTGGCTAAGTTTAATTTGCCTTTTGTACCCAATTTTATGTAAGTATTGCATTATACCAGACCTCAGACCAGGTGGAGTGACGATTTGCGCAGGACGGCTGGCAAGAGCTGGATGCGTGAGGCCCGGGTTCGATCGAAGTGGCGAGTATTGGGAGAGGCCTATGTCCAGCAGTGGACTAATGTGGGCTGATGATGATGATGATTGCATTATAAAATAGAGATAGAGGTAGGGCATAGCGAATCATCGCTCGAATTGAGCTGCCCGTCTCAAATGACCTCCGGGTCGTGTTTCTGCCAGTGAGTAGGGTTTCCGGAGCTCGTGGTAGGTTAGGGTTGGCAGTGGCAACTGACAGGTAACTGACCAGTTACTTGCCAGTTGTCACAGTGACTTGACTTCTCTTTCGCTTTCCATCAGGTGTAGGGTAGCCATTATAAGAATAAGAATAATTTATTTGATTAAATCACAAAAAACACATTTTTTTTTTTTCTTTTTTTCTAAATGACTACGATGATGGCCAGGGCGGCCTTGTCATCATCACCGGACTGTTGGGGGAGCGGAAGGCTCTCACCCCTAAAAATTTAAGCAACGGCGCTGAGGGCGCCCCCTGTGGGGCTCGAGCCTCGGCTCAGGGCGTTGCTGGGAGATGCCCTACGGACGTATGTTTGGGGAGAAAAGCGACCAGGCGCGGGCCGGTATCTAGAAAAGGGCGCGAAAGCTGGGGGGCGACGCGACGGGAGTCCCCGCCGGCGGGGACGGAACGACGGTTGTCTTGAAGTGTGGTTTGTCGCGAGTTGTTCGGCGGCGGTCATGGCTAGACAAAAAACACATGTTACATAATATTTATCATGCCTAGTACAGCTGTGGAAAGTGCCTAAAGTAACATTGCAGAATGACAACTACCCTCCGCACTAGTTATAAAACTGTATTGCGGCAGTAACTGTATTATGACGAGCTACTATAAGAAAAAACACAGAGCAAATATTGTTAAGACATTTTTATCCCGTTATATTTTGTTAAGCTTTTAGAAAGTGCGCCTCGGAGACGCGTCGGATGTCGGCGCTCCTAATATCGCATTTCAGTTGCATCCGAAGCGCCGCTGTTATTACGAACTGACTCAGTTTTTGTTTACACCTATAGAGGTAGCAACGAGAGAGCTTTATTGGACTCAACGTTTTCTAGAAAGTTGCTTTATAAAGAAAGAAATGTGTGTCAGTCTGTCTCATCATCATCATCAGCCCGTGTCAGTCCACTGCTGAACATAGGCCTCTCCTAATGTTCGCCACTTAGGTCGGTATTGGGCTTCTCGCATCCAGCACTTGCCAGTCGTCCTGCGCAAATCGTCACTCCACCTGGCCTGAGGGCGTCCTACATTACGTTTGCCGATACGCGGTCTCCACTCCAGAACTCGTTTACCCCAACGGTTATCGGTTCTGCGGCTGATGTGGCCAGCCCACTGCCACTTGAGCTTACTAATCCGGTGAGCTATGTCGGTGACTTTGGTTCTCTGCCGGATACAATAACCTGCCCTTTAGGCACCATTTTATGGAAGTCCGTTATTCTTGAAAGCCGATATCCACGCGTGCGACGCCGCTGGCACAGCTAGTAGAAAATATTATGGGCATTCTGGTGGTTATTGTTATTAATAGTTACATAAGTCATGCGAGCGAAGCCGCTGTAAAAGTTTATTTAAACATACATACTGCACCATAGATGTAAATTCGCCGCAAAACAATTCATTTTTATTTGTGTGTGCATTGCCGAAACTTTAATTGTTATCATCTTGGACCCTAAATTTGAAGTGCTACAACCCAAACCATCGAATCATGACAGCATTGTTATTATGCAACAAACTTTACCCATGTACCCGATAGCCCGTCATCAAGTAATCTTGCCACCAAACAATAGATCATAAATAAAGTTGAGCGGTACCTAAGTCGGTTTACAAGCGCCTTGCGCCGAGCTGCTACCCTCGTGAGCAACTAATGTGTTTAGAATATTCAGCGGCATACGCTGCCGGGGGAATTGATCAGTCGTAATAACAGAACTGTTACGGCTGAGATATGTGGACTAACTTGGGCACTATTCATAGCTCCTTGAAACCTCTCACGATCCTGCTTAATAGATTCTAGTATTGAGGTAAGCGCTGCTGTTCACCTGGTTACAAATATAACTATGGAATGTAAGTTAGCGATCCATATTTCTTTTCGATTCATGCCACCCTCACTTGATCGTGGTGCATCCTGCCGATTAACAAACGTGGTTCTGACAACCGACTGGTAGTGGTATAACTGGGTATAACCATAACGATAGAAGGCGTAGGTAAATTTGCCCCGCGTTTGTCCAACACAACTGCTCTTACCATCAAGATTGTTTTCTATCATGGGTGTAGAACTATCGTCCCATTGGATTATGAAGTCAGATTATAAATAAATATAAATAATAACCCAAGACATGCCACGCTGGGCCACACAGCGCCATCTAGCCCCAAACTAAGCCGAAGCTTGTACTATGGGTACTAGACAACTGATAAACTTATTTATATACATTTTTTTGTAAATAAATACATATTATACATAGAAAACACCCAGACCAATACAAACAGACATGTTCATGCACACAAATGTTTGTAATGTGTGGGGATCGAACCCACGACCCTTGGCTCAGAAGGTTATGAATATGTGCAACAGGAAGTTCACCAGTGTTTACTATACCATACTTATGCATTTTATTATCTCCTGCATACTTTCCTAGCCGCGGGCGACGAACTAGTGATATTGTTTGTCTAAGTATCCTTGGAGATTGGCTTACGGTTAAATAACTTCTACACTATTATCTAGACACAGAACAAACACAAATATGTTTCCTGTTCGGTAATCGAATTTCATGATCATCTTCCGCCTACCACATTCTACTGCTGGTCATATACCTCTGTAGTTGTTTGTCACTTAGGACAATTACCTGGATAATTTACTCAAAATCGCCACGCTTGAGCAGGCGGGTTGGCGATCGCAGAACGTAACTTATCGCTTCGGTGACGCTGCTGCCCGTCGTCAGCCTGTAGTATTTAGCTACGCCTTCAACATCATCATCATCAGCCTATTGCAGTCCACTGCTGGACATAGACCTCTCTAGTTGTTCGCCACCTTGGGCAAACTTCTGGAGGATATACCCATAATCGCCACGCTGGGCAGGCAGGTTGGCGATCGCAGGGCGTAGCTTCTCGCTTGGTTGACGCTGCTGCCCATCATCGCCCTGTGGTATTTAGCTACGCCTTTTGTCGTGATGGTTTTACCGCTACCAGTCGGTTTGTCAGAGCCTCGTTTGTTGTTCGGCAGAATGCACCACGGGCAGGTGAGGATGGCTTGGAGCGAAAAGGTGATAGGTTACATCCCTATAGCGATCAAACTCATGAACCTTAAATTCTAAAGCTAGACCCACTACCAAATAACCCACTATTACTAACTCCAACACCAGTTTCGAAAGGTTCACACCGTTTTTATTAATAATCATTCTTCTATCAACGCTGTTAAATAATTAAATCACGCCGGCCCCGTTAACAAATTGGTCGCAAGTCGATTACCGACTCCGTACCCCACATAGCGTGACACTTGCCGACCCGTCCCGCTGTACAGTGAACACAACGACAGTGGGGTTTCTGCAGGCTGAAGGGTCTGCTGGGCTTCTTGGACGAGCTGGGCTGGCAATAAACAATATCTTCAAGGATAGCATGGGCAGCCCACCTCACGCAAAATAGGCGCATAGTCGTTAGATAACTAACCAGTTACTTGCCAGTTGTAACAGCGACTTGGGCTTCTCTTTCGCTTTCCATCAGGCGTAGGGAAGCAATGGCTTCATAATGATGTCTAGCTACTATAAAAAAAAAACCTAACGACAGTGAGGTGAGTCGACCAATTTCTAAAATCATCATTCTCCTGCCATTATACCGCTCTAAGTGGGGTCGGCACAACATGTTTTCTCCTTCCACTCTTCCCTACCAGCCGTCATCTCCACACTTACACCTTTGACATACATATCATTTCTTACAGAGTCTTCGTTCCGTTTTCAGTTTTCGTCTTCCTCTATATCCTTCCACGTTTACACTCAATACTCGTCTCGTTACACGTCTTCCACCCCTCCTCATAATGTGCCCAAACCATGCTAATCTGCTATTCCTTTTCTGTCACTGGGGCTACTTTCAGACTTTCTCTGATATATTTCGACCAATTTGTAACGCAGTTCATTATCTCCTCTTTGCGTCGTACTCGACAATAATAAAGGTAATAAAGGCCGGGACCTCCCTTTCGAGCCTTCCACCTTCCATGAGACCAACTTCTCCCGTACGGTATTTTTCTATCGGCTTCAGTCTTTGGCAGGACGTGGGGAACCTCGGACGTCAAGCTGACAGATGTCAGAAGGAAACGACATTTTTTACACCTACAGAACCTGCTAAAGACAACTTGACATTTATAGAACTTGTTTCAAGTAATATTTTGTCGGTTATTTCGATCAGATTTCAATCTCAATCTTTTAGAAATTCATCACTGCACACTTCTTACACTATACTAACACTGACCAAGTAGTTCCAATACCTATCCCATTCTAACACACGCTGAAAGCTGAGACGGAAAATCTTAGAGCGAGGTCCGCAACTTAGTGAGTAGAGGAAACGGAAGCGGAGACATTATCGTTGCAATCAAATACTCGTTAACACTACTCTGATGTACTGCCTCGGGCGAACAAGCCAATTTGGACTGGATGACTATAGGCGGTAGAGCGCAAATTGGAATAACACTCGTAATGGATGGTTAATTTACTGGACGGGGCTAAGCTAGATTCTTTGTTTTAGCATTAAGAGTTGTTAATATTATGCCGTTTGTCTTTAGTTTTGGGATCACATCCTGTTTTACGGTAAGGCGTGGTTTACACCATGCAATGTATGTTACAGTAACGATTAACCTGTTAGGTTATTTGGTAGGGACTTTGTCTTCTGAACCATAGGGTTGTGACTGTTATCCCAGGGACAAAATAAATAAATAAATAACCCAAGACATGCCACGCTGGGCCACACAGCGCCACCTAGCCCCAAACTAAGCCGAAGCTTGTACTATGGGTAGGTACTAGACAACTGATAAACTTACTTAGATACATTTTTTTTGTAGATAAATACATAATATACATAGAAAACACCCAGACCAATACAAACAGACATGTTCACGAACAAATGTTTGTACTGTGCGAGAATTTAACCCACGACCCTTGGCTCAGAGGGCAGAGGTCACTACCAAATGAGCCACCGAGCCTGTCAAAACAAATATTCAGGTGTTGAAATTTTGTGCTTGCTTTCACTAAATCGTCGAGGCACTTCCACCAGGTAACACAAATAGGGCATCAGTTATTAAGTATATGATAAAAAGAGCGACATTGCATCCCGTTCAATCACCCTCCAGAGAGTCATAAATATTTTAAGCCCACAAAGCAATTTACAGACGACACTAGACCGTAAACATTGACATTTACAAATTAAACATTTACAGCGGCGATTATTAAAAACACAGAACGCTTTTTCATTTCGCATTAAGACACTTGACCCGTGAAGAACGATTTACCAAACAGTTTCAAATAAAACAAATACCTAGATCATAATAAAATGCGCATTTTGGGAGAGGCCTATGTCCAGCAGTGGACTGAAGGAGGCTGCCTATGATGATGATGAATAATATGACGACAGTTATTAGGTTTTCTGTTTGTAAAACCGGTCCCCTTGCTGGGTGTTCTGTAAAAAGTACTAAGTAACAGCCTCGGGATGTAAGGGAGCGACCTTTTCGCTCCAAGCCATCCTCACCTGCCCGTGGTGCATCCTGCCGAACAACAAACGAGGCTCTGGCAAACCGACTAGTGGCGGTAAAACCATCACGATAGAAGGCGTAGCTAAATACCACCGGACGATGACGGGCAGCAGCGTCACTGGAGCAAGAAGCTACGCCCTGCGATCGCCAACCCGCCTTCCCAGCGTGGCGATTATGGGTATGTAGCGGCCTACAGTAGCAGTTTTGCAGCGCACGCAGTTTTGTATTGTGCGCTGCTTAACAGGCAGTCGTTCCCCGCCGCGCATTCCGACCACTCGCTAACAACATGTAATATTATGAGGTGCACCACCAAATATATATTTACTTCTGGACTTTGGACTTCTATCATTTCACCACACCGCACAGAGGAACCTCCACTTCTTCGTACCCCATATTGGTGACCCCCCGACAAGAACACGCAGATGGAGCAGATAACGGATTTTGGGGACATAGCTGTGCGGTGTGCAAGGGGCGACTCACATTGCAGTATCACGGTCGGATAGTGCGCGGCAAGCAAAAATTTAACTCAACATGTAAGAAACACGTGGAGAATTTCATCAATAATTTAGAGCAGAAAAGTAAACTTCGTTCAGGCGACCGACGAGGAGCAGCAGAGAACCAGCAGCGAATCGGAATTGGAGTCATATCACGCAATGAGGTGAACTACGTAGGTACATGGTTGTCCTATTGAGCGAACATAGAATTAGCGACCAGGACAGACCATCATCATACGAATCGTAGAGGAGACGTCGCTCATGCAGTTTTTCTCGCCGTCATCGCCATGCCCCGTTTGGTCTCACGGCTGTACCATGGGATGATGAGCTGGAGTTATAGAGACGCCGCAGACGGAAGCAGAGCCCACACAGAGATGAGGTACACCGTTCAGATGCGCGCGTAAGGCATTGGAGCTGACTCAACTGTTTTCGCCGCGTGACTTCGGATGACGAAATCATGTTCCATCGCAACCAACTGGACTCGGAGAAAAAAAGTGCAGTGCAAAGTGTTACAGTGAACAAAGGTGTAGAAATTAAATTGAGCGTTTCGCGTGTTGACAAAACAGCCCGTTCAGTATTTCGCTACCTTTCTCGTTTTTATCTGTATCTGTAATTGTTAGCGCACTGCATGTAACTTGAGCGATCATGCGCCGACGCAGCGCCGGTATCGTGCTCAATACCGAGAATGCTCTTTACCTCGTCAGCATTTTACGCTTGTCGCCAGCTGTTTATAGTGTAGTGAATTAACAAAGCAATGTAACTCTGAACTAATTTTTTTTGTGTAATTTTGTGTCCAAAATTTTTTCAAAGGGGAGGAATGATGTAGCGGCCTACAGTAGCAGTTTTGCAGCGCACGCAGTTTTGTATTGTGCGCTGCTTAACAGGCAGTCGTTCCCCGCCGCGCATTCCGACCACTCGCTAACAACATGTAATATTATGAGGTGCACCACCAAATATATATTTACTTCTGGACTTTGGACTTCTATCATTTCACCACACCGCACAGAGGAACCTCCACATCTTCGTACCCCATAGGTATATCCTTCAGAAGTTTGCCCTAGGTGGTGAAGAACTGGAGAGGCCTATGTCCAGCAGTGGACTGCAATAGGCTGATGATGATGAACAGCCTCGGAGTTAGTCCGATCAGGTGATAATACACCGCCGTGTATCACCAACTTACTTTTACTATACTATTATTTCAGTGACTTATGGAGTCCGTCTTGGAGGACGTTCAATTTTTATAGTTCGGAAGAAAAGTTAACATTTTTATTTAAATTCTAATTCCAACCATAGATAGGGATACTGAATTGTTTTGTTACGGGAAAGCAACCATTAAAAAGCGACGGTTTATATTAATTTTAAACAAAACATCATGATATCGGACAACACGACATCTACTATAAAGCTAAAAAAAACAATTAAAAGCGAAAAAGTAATATCACACAAAGACCCACGACCCGTAAAAAGCGGCAAACAGGTGGGCTCGCAACAACTGAACGGGTCGCGGGCCACGCCGCAGCGCAAACAGCGGCCGTGTGTAGAGCGGCGCGGCCAATATTGGCGGCCAACAAAGGCTTACGAGAGGTTAGGCCACGCCCACCGCGCTGCATATTCAGCGGAGTCTGGCGGTAACGCGCCGGTGAGCGGGAGCCGAGCGATACATTCTGGCACAAGTTTTTTTATACTAGAAATAAATGATGATCTTACATGATGATGATGCAACATGAGATGCATCTTGCGGTGCACGATGTAACTGGAGTTTTTAGTCGCCTCGTTTTGTCGTAATGATTATCATGAGCCTGCAAACGTCCACTACTCTACATAGACCTCTTCTAATGATAATTATCGTTTTGGGAGAATAGCCTTGACACTTGCTTGGCAGGCGGGTTGGTGACCGCAGTAGGTTTCATTTGTACCATTATCTTCTATTCTCCGTCTTTTTTCTTCACCAAATGGAAAATAAATCAGGTTAAAAAGTGAAGTCCGGCAGTGGACCGCGACAGGCTTATGATGATGATGAATAAGCGAACTAACAAAACTGTAGATAGTATTTGTTGGTGTGCACCTCCCGGTCTATTTAACGCGTCATCGCGCCCGGCAATATATGACGCGCCGGACCACGCATTTGCATACTTTCTGCGCGAACTCAACACGCTCTCATTAGCAAGTTTGTTTCAAGTCGCCAGCGGTTTTCGGCTTTCGGCTTTCGACAACTTCGGGTTTTGAACTTGAAATACACGCTCGAAACTTGCGGGCACATCCATCTTGTAAAGAGAATGTTTTGAAATTACATGTTAATATGAATACGTAACTTGCGAATTGTGAAATACGCGGTTTTGAGAGCGGTGAAATTTTAACGTGTTCATAGTTTCAATGGTCTTTTGAGCGATATATTACTTGGCTAATTTACTGGTTCTGTAGACTCGCTATTTAATATTAAAGTAAGAATTAACGTTGTAGCTTCTTTGCTGAAAATTTTGAGTGAAACTAAACTGACTTGCTACACTATTGTATGCATCTAAATGTCCTGTACATTTAATTTTGTAACACCTATCATCATTATCAACGTGCAAACGTCTACTGATTGACACAGGCCTCCCAATGATAATTGTCATTTAGGGGGATTTGCTTAAGTCACCACGTTTCCTGATATTTCCTTATTCGTCTTCTTTATTTAGTACTTGCTGCGCCCGCGACTTCGCCCCCGTTCATGTAGGTGTGTCACAGAAATCTTTCTTCATCCCTTTTTCGCAATAAAAGGTAGCCTATGTCCTTTCTCAGGGTTTAAAGATAGTTTGTGCCAAATTTCATCAAAATCGGTTGAGCAGGAAGGCATAACAGACACAGACAGGGTTACTTTCGCATTTATAATATTAGTCATCTTCATAGCGTTGTCCCGGTTTGTGCCTCTAGGCCCAGGGTCCGCTTTGAACATGATCCTAGATTTAACGAGTCTGGTTATTACATTGAAGCGACTGCCATCTGACCTTCGTAACCCTCAGAAAGGGGAACCAGACAAATTTGGATCATGGTTACACATTCAGAATTAAACTGGATGTGCAGGTTTCCTCACGATGTTTTCCTTCACCGCTAAGCTAGTGGTATAATTCCGCACATAGATTTAAGCAAATCCAGAGGTGCGTGCCCCGCGCAGATTCGAACCGACGACCTCACGTGTGTGAAGCGACGATCTTGCCACTAGGCTACCACGGCCCTATATAATATTGGTACGGCGCATTTATAATATTAGTACGGATGTAAAATGCATTTCATTTCATTACTTCAGTCAACACATTTTGCAGTCTTCCTTTTAGATAGATAGATACTTTATTGCACACCATACATTTGACTTAAAAACTAGGCTTTTGTCAAACCCCAAGAAATTTTCAACAAAATTTTCAAAGCTCTTTATTTCTATCGTATTATTTTGGCACATTCAGGTGCTTGATATGGCCATGTGTACTACACAGCTATAGCAATTATAGCTGTGTATATGTGTATAGTCTCTCGGCCGGTTCATTAGTTCACTGATCGAGTCTTAGTGAGAGCGACGGTCATCTTCTTGAGAGCTAGTTCGGCTATCGAATGCGTTGTAATTGAGTTTACACTTGAGGAGATCGCTTATTAAGTACTTCGAATGCCCATTTTCACCCACTGTGAACTTGGGTAATCTCTTTAGATATTGGACGTGGCTGTAATTTGGTGAGGATAGTATTAAGTTAAGGTTCTTATGTTGTATCTGCGGCTGGCCAGGGCAGGCAGGGATGTGGCCGTATGCTTCGGCGCTACCCGTGTCCCTGCAACTTGCTGCCCGCTGGCGACACAGGGGGGTTTAGTGGGTATGCCCTCCCTTTTTGGGAGGTATCGTGATACGCCTTCTATCGTGATGGTTTTACCGCCACCAGTCGGTTTGCCAGAGCCTCGTTTGTTGTTCGGCAGGATGTACCACGGGCATTCGTTTGTTGTTCGGCATTTGTCTTATAACAATTCTTTAAACTTCAATAGGAACATTATTCGAGATCAGTCCTTAAAAATGTCTCCGTAAAAGATTTCGAGCGCAGTTTGCAACATTTGTCATTTTCCAAAGTAACTTCGGCAAAGAGTTCGCGACTTCAACTAAAAAGCGTTTGATGGCTTCAAAGTTGCGAGCTATTACTACAACTAGACTGTTGGACGCCTAGTTGGAATCGTGTGAAAGAATGCTCACCAATGAAAGCCAATACCCTCTTTTTAATTATATTCGGAGAGAAATCCATTATGTACACACAACAGAGACAGCCGGAAGCGATTTTGTTTAATACTATGTACTGCTTTCCTTACTGTTACTCAATAGACTGCGGAAGTCCAAAAGGACAATCCTAAACACAATGGGAGCGCAGTAACCCGCCGATTGGCAATAATATTGAATTTTGGACGTGAATTGAATTTCATCGCGATGTCCAATCGCTTTTGTGCATGCGGTCGGGATATTTACAAGAGTGCTTGTGCAGTGCAGTTGCTTAATTTTAGCTACGACTAACTTGAATTACTTAAGTAATATTTATGTTGTGTTTTGTCAAGCATAGAGTATAGCATAAGCAATAAGCATAGTTCACATAGTTTAACCAAGGTTTTTTATCATGCATTGATGATTAATACAAGTCACCGCCATGTTTTTCTCGACTTCGGAGTATTTATTATATCTTTCGGAGAAAAAGGACCCCGGCAAAGAATTTCACAGTTAAGTCGTTCGTATTATGAAGATAGAAGCGAGGAAGATTGGAACTTTCACCATATGACGGTGCCTATTCCTGTCCGATCATAAAAATCCTATATTTTCTCGTTCAGTGTCCTCTAGCTTCTCAGGTCTTACCCACCTAGCTGGCAACCTCCGCGGAACACCCTCGAAGTGACTCTTGTCGTGTGCGTATCTAGCTATAACTATCTGGCAAGCTGGCTCGAAAGTGCCACTGACAAGCGATTAACTAGGTTACATATTCGTTGCGTAGCGACTTGGACTATTTTTCACTTCTCATCAGGCTTTAGAGTACAGTAGAAAAAAAATAAAAAATCCGGTCAAACTCAGGATCTAAGTAGGTTGTACATGATATTTTTTCAAGACAATTTTCATAAAATCAAAATTATGGTTATATTTTTTAAAAATAGCTACTATTATAATTCGTACAGATTCAACCTCGTTCGGTCCATGATCGAACGTCAACGCTTTTAGTCAGCTATAAAATCCACACATCCAAATCCTAAACCCAAAAAATCTCCACACACGAAGAAAACTAAAAAAAAACACGTCTAAAAAATATTATTTTCCCTCAGACACAAAGAGTCGCGCTACACATTTGCGCTCTCCACTCAATTGTCCTTACATTTTACATTTCTGCATCATATTCCGTCGCAATGAAAAGTAAAAACATTGCAGATGACACCGCGCACACTGAAATGTGAACTTAGTATCTTAGCGCACAAGTTCGGATTTCGTTTGCGGTTTGAATTTCGTAAATTCTGATGCAAGGCAAGACGAAAGTGGCTGAATTGAGGTAGAACCTAAAGTGCGGAATAAAAGTGACGGCAGAAATAAACTAAAGTGAGCATTCGCCAGTATTGGCGCGGTGTTTGGAACATTCCAGCGATTAGGGGATGGGTTTTGGCGGTTGCGCTCTTAATTCTGTTGGCCTTTCAATATCTAGAATGGCGTTTGCGTGGAAAGTGTTTTTTTTTTATAGTAGCTTGACATAATGGCTTACATACGGCGGAAAGCGAAAGAGAAGCCCAAGTCGCTGTGATAACTGGCAAGAAACTGGTCAGTTACCTGTCAGTTACCACTGCCATGTTCGGCCCAACCCTAACCCCCAACGAGCTCCGGAAACCTCACCAGCAAAAACACGACCCGGAGGTCATTTGACTGCGGTATTCTATAGGGTGGAGGTCCTTCCACGGACGGGCAGCTCAATTCGAGCGAAGATTCGCTATGCCCTACTTCTCTTAGTGTTTTGGAATATTGAAGAATTTTGGCCTATCTTTGATTCTCGGGCTCATTCAAAACATAGCCTTGTGTGTGTTTTTGGTGAGGTGACAGGAAAAAACACGAATTACTGCTTTTTTTTATACCACTAGGGTGGCAAACAAGCCTACGGCCCGACTGATGTTAAGTGGTTACCGCAGCCTATGGACACCTGCGACACCAGGGGTATCACACGTGCGTTGCCGATCCTTTAACAACCTCTTCACAACGTTTTGCTCAGGGGAGTTCCTCACCGGGAAGCATTCCATAGCCTGAGTGTGTGCGGCACGAAGTTTCTATTGAAACCTACAGTACGCGGCCAACCAGGCTCTAGGGTGCTAATTTATTCCCATGGCCGCGTGGGTGCCGGAAGAGTAAACTAAGGGACTTCTTTAAATTTCAGCTTTCCCATGAAGTGACCTCGGTACTACAGATTCCTCCGAACAAGTAATTGACTTGATTACAATATGTCTATTGCTGCAATGTTATTTTAGGGAGATGTAGAGGAGTGACCGATCATCTCTTTACTCGCCAAGCTACCCTCGCCTGCTCGTGGCGCATCCTGCCGAATAATAAACGAGGCTCAGGCGACCGACTGGTGGTGAAATAACCATCACGTAAGATTTGATAATAAATCGAAAACTATTTCGAGTCTTGGCTCATTTTTCCAAGCAATTTAAAATAAAATATCGCATGTAACACAAAACGCTACAGCATTGCCCTAATTGCTTCGTCATAAATATAAAAACAGCGGCAACAGACGCATTTTGCAGCAGTGGTTGAATGTAAAAAAATATTGCCTACTAAAAATCTGGTTAGGTACATACAGAAAATTACTTCAATACGATATTATTCTAATTAGTGGAATTATTTTAAAATGAAACGACAACGTCACTCAATGGAGGCTTGCAGAGAACGATTTTTTTTAAACAAAAGTATACCATACATGTTTCGGTCAATGCCACAGGTCAATGCACAGGGTTAATGTCAACAAATTATAACAGTTAGTCTGGTAGTTCAACCATAGTACAATAGATGGCGTTTCGTGAGATGTACATAATTCAATAATTTAAACAGATATAAACCGGCCCGATGGCAAATGATAGGGGACTGGCCGGTTACTTGCCTGTTATCGCAGTGCCTTGGGCTTCTCTTCCGCATAATGGCGAGTTACTATAAATAAACCTGTGGGTAGGGAATAAAAAGATAAAAGGGGTGACGTAGTGTAGTTCTTAAGATGGTAATAATATATGTAAAGTAATAATAGGAAAGTAGATAATAAATATAATAGGTACTCATTACAAATTTAAAATGCTATTTAAGCTTTCGTGTATAATTTTTAAAACAAAGCCCAGCGCTTTTATAGTGGGTAATAAATCGTGCGTCCTTGTGACATTATAAAGTATCTCATTTTTGCCAAAATTTGGCACTTTACCAAGAGCACGGCCTCCGCCGCAGCAGTTGTTAAACATTTAGAAAGTCGGTTGTGCTATTGTTCTGAACCACAAGTATTGTTGAAATCAATAGAAAGAACTTTCAAAGAATATTTATACTTTTTAGCACCAAGGAGATCATCATCGTCATCATCAAAACTGCCTAAGACAACATTGCGGTCTCACGCACAGATAAACACGTCACCACGCATTATGACTATGTACCCACTCCTGGCTTGGAGCGAGAAGATGATAGATCACTCCTGCCCGTGGTGCACCCTGCTGAACAACGAACGAGGCTCTGGCAACCGACTGGTATAACCATCACGATCGAAGGCGTAGCTCAATACCACAGGCCGATGGCGGGCAGCAGCGTCACCGGAGCGAGGAGCTACGCCTTGCGATCCCCAACCCGCCTGCCCAGCGTGGCGATTATGGGTTTATCCTCCAGATGTCGGCCTGGAGAACAACTGGAGAGGCCTATGTCCAGCAGTGAACTGCGATATGATGATGATGATGATGATGATTAGTCGTGCGTGGCGACATCATCATCAGCCTATTGCATATCAGTCCACTGCTAGAAATAGGCCTCTCCAGTTGTTCGCCACTTACGGCAAACATCGCAAGGCGTAGCTCCTCGCTCCGGTGACGCTGCGAATGATCATTGACCATTTACAAGATAGATAGATAGATAGATAGATATATTCTTTATTACACACCAAACAATTTACATAGAACTAGGTACAGTATAACAGTAGACATTTTGTTGTACAATATAGGCGGCCTTATCGCTATAAGCGATCTCTTCCAGGCAACCTTAGGGTAGAGGATAGTCAAGCAGAGAGGTACAAGGATCTATTTCTAAAAATATCTTCTGATCAGAACATACAGACACAAATGTTTGTACTGTGGGAGGATCACATAACCAATGAACTAAATTGTTCGTCCTAGAAAAGATGTAAACTCACACAAAATACAATAGACCTGTTGCCGTAAAAAATGTAATTAGTCCGTCTTTTAAATTGTTCAAAAATAAAAGACACGTATTTTTTCATTTGTAAATTAGACCAAAGATGATAAAGATATAGCCCGTTATAATTTACGCACGACGTCAAAGAGTGGGAGTTTTTTTGCCACAGAGTTACGTCGAAGACCTCCACTCCTACAATTTGAAGCCTTGTATCTTTGTTGTTTTTTGCTTAAATGAAAAAAGGAAAAATACGGGTCCAATATATTTTTATAATCTAAATTACAAACTAAATAAAATGTAATTATTTTGACCCTGGAAACATCCCTATTATTCAGTATTTAAAGCAAGCATTATAACCGGCCTTACAACGACTTTCTTACAAACTACCCGGCTGATTCCATACTCGTACGAGTGTGTGTGGTAATCAATCAAACGCCACGTGGTCGTGGCACGCGATATATTAAGTGAACACCTTGCGATTTTAATGAAGGTACACTTAATTGATTTAAAATAGAATACATCTATTATAATATTACTACTGATATAGTTTCTGCGGTGAAATATGCGACATTTCTAGGGTGATGTCTTTTTGTTTTTGTCAGTTTTTTTTTATGCAGGGTTTGCGCTTGACTGCAATTCACCTGATGGTAAGCGATATCGCAGTCTACGATGGAGCGCGCTTGTACTATGGGTATTAGACAAATTAAAAACTTACTTAAATACTTTTTTTTTGTAAATACATTATTATACATAGAAAACACCCAGACTAATACTAACAGACTTGATCATGAACACAAATGTTTGCACTGTGCGGGAATCGAACCCACAACCCTTGGCTCCGAAAGCAGAGGCACTACCAAATGCGCCATCGAGCCAGTCAAACAATTTACATTTGATTTCAGGCCTGAGTAACGCCAACATTACAGTAACCGTACATTTTTACCTATTTCCGCGTACAAAATGCATTTCCAATGCGAACGCATAGTGCAAACAGTCGGGTAATTATCGCGAACGCGTTCTAAACAGCTAACGAGACCGGCATACAAAATGGCGAGCACTCGTGTTGTTAGATACTGCGCGTATTTCCCGATTATGGCCGGCAGAATGGGCCAGTTTGGGTAATTTAATAATTTGACATTTTAGACAAACAACAACGTTATGTTTTTGATAAAATTTCGCTAAAATCTAATCTTTATGAGGGCGCTGTTTGAATGGAAACATATTTTTAGAGTGGGTACTTTATAAATATCGACCATATAGATAGGTAAGTTCCATAATAATCATAATTACGTGACTCAACTGCCGTTTTGACTGGCTCGGTGGCTCAATTGGTAGTGCCTCTGCCTTCTGAGCCAAGGGTCGTGGGTTCGGTCCCCACACATTACAAACATTTGTGTGCATAAACATGTCTGTTTGTATTGGTCTGGGTGTTTTCAATGTATAATACCTATGTATTTATTTACAAAAAAAATTATTTAAGTAGGTTTATCAGTTGTCTAGCACCCATAGTACAAGCTTCGGCTTAGTTTGGGGCTAGATGGCGCTGTGTGGCCCAGCGTGGCATGGTTATTTTTTTTTCACCTATGTCAATTATGATGACCTAGTCATCATAATCAAGGGGTAACGTTAATTAAGAAACGGCCTCCGGCGATGGCAATTGTCATTTTGAAGGATTTGTTACCTACCCGCTCCTTGGCAGGCGGGTTGGTGACCGAAGTAGGTTTTATTTGTACCTAGATAAACGCCGCTCCAAGCCAACCTCACCTGCCCGTGGTGCATCCTGCCGAATAACAAACGAGGCGCTGGCAACCGACTGGTGGCGGTATAACCATCACAATTGAAGGCGTAGCTAAATACGACATGCCGATGATGGACAGCAGCATCTCCGGAGCGAGAAGCTACGCCCTGCGATTGCCAACCCTCCTGCCTAGCGTGGAGATGAGGGTATGTCCTCCAGATGCTTGCTATAAGTGGCGAATAACTGGAGAGGCTATGTCCAGCTATAGTGGACTGCAATTAGGCTGATCATGATGATGATTATGAAACGCCCCTGCCCGTTTTCTGATATTCGCTTGCTTTTACGATACTTACCCAGTGATTAACAAGTGTAAAGCGCGAATTCTAAGTCTAAATCCAAAACCTACCCTTATGTGGTGTGACTACGTTTGTTGCAACATAATCGAAGTGTCAAGCTGGTAAGTACATAATAAATAGTATTTCTATTGAACACAGCTTCGTCGGTTAAGACTTAATACACAATAGAACGTTAGCTTCCTTAGAAAAACTACATAGAAAATGTTCAGACAAAGCCACGGACAGCACGACCCGCCCGCCCAACACAACTCTCACCAGTCCGAAGCACTTATTTTATTTACCGCACCACCCTCGCACGATTATCTTTACTTATTCAAGCCGGAACAACTTTTCAATTCTTTACTCGAGACGAACACCGCCTTCGGTCACGTATCCGTTTTATCACCGGCTCAGCTGCTCAGCTGTCGGCCAATCGGAAAAAAAATACGCCATTTAATATTTCATCTCGACCCCCGTAGTACGGAATCGATATATTTTAAATTCTAATTCTGCTCAGTGGAAGGGAGTTCGCTTTTACAACTCCAATCGATTCTGAATATAAAGTGGAGATTCGTGTCTCTAGCGGTTTAGTTGGTTACGCGTCAAAAATTAGTAATGCGCTTTTTATTGCACTTGTGATTCTGTCATTAGCTTTCTGGTGGTGCTACTCAATCAAAGATGTATTGGTTGCCCAGTTGGTCTAATGCCAAAGGGCTGGCCACATCAGCTGATAACCGTAACGTAAACGAGTTCTGGAGCGGATACCGCATGTCAGCAAACGTAGTGTAGGACGCCCTCAGGCCAGGTGAAGTGACAATTTCTGAGGGACTAAACTTCGATGGACTTATGAAATGTAACTGTATGACATTAATTGTTGAAATAAATTATTCTATTCTATATTCTAGAACTGGATCAAGAAGTTCGATCAATTTGCGAGAAGCCAAATATCGATCAAGTGACATAGATCTCTCCCATTCTTCGCCACTTGGATATAGATCCAGCAGTAGACTGTGAGAGTCTGATGATAAGGTGTGATAAGGAACTAGATCAATCATCATCATCAGCCACTTCAAATATTGCAGCTTCAAATTTCCAGCCAAAAGAAGCTCTTTACATCTTAAATATAACTAGGACAGTATACAAATGTTGCACAATTTAGTCGGTCTTGCTAATGAGCAATGTCTTTCAGACAAATGAAAACAAATACATTATACGAGTATATTGTATTTGTTTTCATTTGGGAGGGATGTCAGGGAGCGGCCATCATCTTTTTCCTCCAAGCCAATCTCACCTGCCCGTGTTGCATCCTGCCGTATAACGAACGAGGCACTGGCAACCGACTGGTGGCGGTATAACCATCACAATTGAAGGCGTAGCTAAATACCACAGACCGTTGACGGGCAGCAGCGTCACCGGAGCGAGAAGCTACGTCCGCCTGCCCAGTGTGGCGATTTTGGGTATATCCTCCAGATGTTTTCCCTAAGCGGTGAACAACTGGAGAGGCCTATGTCCAGCAGTGGACTGCAATAGGCTGATGATGATGAGTATATTGTGATGTTGTCCAAATACCCATATATAATTTTCAACAATTGCAATACAAAATTTTGACGTGCTAGCGTAAAAGACTCACGTCACTGACTCACACAACACATTATGTATTCTATGTGGTATATTACCAAGCCATTTCACTATTAAAATTCAGGTAATGTGAAAGAAGCTGTAGGTAAAAGTGCATGTAGAAATACGTGAGGTGACTCCGTCTAGTGGGGATTTGGCCGACTCTGTCGTACAGTGTGGCTTTTTGGATAACCAAAATACTGATACATTTAACAACACAAAATAGTGTACTTAATTTATGTTTTAAGTCAATGTGATAAGGTTTATTTTCAATGCAGCTGACCATAAACTTGTGATATGATCATTCCTTTTGGGTTTAGGGAATAAATGTGTAAAGAAAAAAATTAATCATTTAGTTACTTTTTCAACTAAATAGCTCTAGAATCGTTTTATATGTATTTCAAAATAGATACATTTAAAGGCGCGTGTTTTGTATTGTGTACATTATGTTGTTTGATTTCGCATAAACTGCAGATGGTCCGAATTCAATTCCAGTTTAAGTAATTTCAGAAAGGAGTTTTAATTAATTATTTGGGCTTGGTTCCGATTGTCTGGATACCATTTTAAGGTACAGGGGGAAAATGTGGTTATTGTAATTAGTTGGTTGGTGTGCATTACTAACCAAGCATATCTGTATTTTTAATATTTGTCAGAAGTATTCATAAGTATTGAATTGAACGCTTAACGTGTATATACACCTTAGGTGTAAAAAAAATAACTTAACCTCAAAACCTTTAAATAAGAGTAATTAAATCAACTATTAAACAAAAATATTACCAAGAGTTTAGCCGGCACTCGGCCACGCCATAGATTTCATTAGACTTAATTGAAAAATAAAAAGAATTCCTTTACTTACATCGAACTCAGTTCTGTCTTGCCTGCCATCCCACAGTTTAGTCTACAAATGCTAGTGCCTAAGCCCATTTTCAAATTATATGAAGCGTCAATAAAGTCATCTATATAAGAATTTTTATTTTCACTATATTAAAGCTCAAAATTGAACGACACATACAAAATCTTATCACCTTTCGAATTAATCAAATCCAAATAGTAAAGTTTGCTCTTATCAAATCGTAAGATGCTTTATGTCTAGGGGGTTTAGAGGTGAGTTTGCAGTAATCAATATTTGGAGATAAGCCGTTTCTAGGTCGATGTAAAGTTTCTAGTACTAAGTGCATCGAGATCGCTCTACGTGCATCCGTTCGCAATGTCAGTTGGAAATTTCTCGTTACCGCAATAATCCACCTTCGGGTTGAAATAACGTTTTGCAATATTTCACAATTCGCGTGAGCGACTTGTGGTTTCGCTGTATAATATTATATTTTCAGTCGGTTACGTTGTGTTAGAAAATGCAGACAAAAGGTAATTTTTCCGACAGTTTTGTTCGGTGAAAGGATGTTGTAACAAAATTTTGCTGACGTTTTCGTAGTTCTTTGTATAGGCTTTGCTATTATATTATACAAAATGAAGCTTTCTAAGAAATAAAAATATATAGATAATTGCATTGGAATGTCACGTACACTTTTCTTTGGAAATGTCATAGTTTTGCATAAGTAGTAAGCAGAATTCCGTTTACCCGGTAAAGAAGTATCTTTAGGGTCCATTTCGAAATCAGTTATTTGTGCCTTGCTATAGCTACTTGGGCTTTCTTTCGCTTACCACCAGGCGAAGGGAAAACCATTTTGATGTATTCCTATTAAAAATTACAATAACTTAAATTAACTATTATTTGATATAACAAAGGATCAATATACAAAGTATGAATACCATCAACTTAATTACACGTCAAACCCATAATAAATAACATAATTTTATTAATTTCATCGCATTTGCTTAGCTTTATTGCCCGCGTTTCAAAAGCCGTATGTATACAGCTCCGTTTTAATTAATTCTAGGCGTCTAATTTCATAGCACATATCTCGTGAATGAAAATTGAGGATACGTTGTAATTATGTTAATTGAGCTATAAACTGACTGTGGAAATTAAACAATAAAGTAAGGTGTAGCTAAATTAATATGTTAGTCAAAATATCGCGTCGATTCTAATTAATTGCTCGCCAGTGATGTTTTATGTATTGGTGTAATGTTTCTACATAAAAATATGTGTATGTAGTTTCTATTCAGCTAGGTTTTACCTAGCTGAACACAGCCCTCAAACGTGTTTGAAAATAAACACGTAGAGCAATATAATGAGAATATGAGCAATTTGCAAGAAAAAAGCCATGTCATTTAGTTAAAAGGTTACTTTATTGGTATATGAGTGCTGAAATCAAAACCAACAAAATACTTTACTGGTTTAAAACCTGATATTATTGTGTTGATTTGGTAAATTATTGTTTTAGTTAGGACTAAATATTTGGAACACTAAAATCTTTATTATTACCTAGTAGGTAATAAAACTCACAAGTTGGCGATAGCAGGGGTAACTTCGGCAACCCTGCTGCCCGTCATCGGTCTGTGGTACTTAGCTATTTACTCATTATTCGCCTTTAATTGTGATGCTATACCACCACCAGACGCTTGACAGAGCGTTGTTTGTTATTCGACAGGATGCACCACGGGTAGGTAAGAGTGGCTTGGTGCTCCCTTACATCCCTACAAATACAATTAATATACAACAACTTAGCAGAAAAAACTTTTCTGCTGGACCAACCCTGCGCCATTTATCCCGTTCAAAGATCCCGCCATACAAAATTCACAACAATGCACTTACGGAAACTTCAACTATAACTCACAAAGTAAACCAGTAACGGCACTATTTTTAGAAATATACGGTTACTAGTGATGGGCAGGAGGGGACGTTATTTTATATCGTTTTAATCTTAAGACACCGTGGTATTGCTATGAGGTATCGAACGGAAGGGGTCCAGTATGTATTTTAGTTTGCATTTTTTTTTTATAATTTTTATTTTTTCCAAATTGTGTCGTTAATTTGGACTCATGAAACTAATGATTTTTTATTGAATCAATAATTCATAAATAACTTAAGACATGCCACGCTAGGCTACATAGCGCCATCTTGTCCCAAACTAAGCCGATGCTTGTGCTATGGATACTAGACATCTGAAAAACATTAATTTTTACAACTTATTTATTTATTACTTTTTATTTTGTCAGGTTATTAGGTTAGACCGAGTAAACTAATATTTTTTAGTTATTTTATTAGTCTCGTAGCAGCTCACTAGCATTTGCCAGCGTTAGCCCAGCGTGGCATGTCTTGGGTTATTTATTATTATTATTTTAGTGGCTATGCTATTTTTAATGACAGTGTGGGCACACCGCCTGAATGTCAGATGAAATGGGAGCAGTGTATGTTATTTTGTTTCATATATTTTATCGACATCGACCCCGCCCCGGCCCTGCTCCGTCGCAAAGACGCTGCGCCCGCCGTCAGCGGTGCATATATTAATTTTTAAAACAGTAATGGTGGGGAGACGTAATTCCATCATGTCTGGCTCAAAGGCCAGCGGATATCCGGCAGCTTAGCCCGTTTGTCGTCCCGGATCGATCCGGGAAGAACTAGTTTGAGACTAGTCTAAGGGATGATGACTTTGTAATATATCAGGCAACATATTATACATTGAACCGGTTTCAAAGTAAGAAGCTCAAGCACGTATGTATTGAAAATCGGTATTATCAAACTTACTTACTAACATCGGCAGATGTTAAAAATATTATTAGTCTTGGTGTCCAAAAATAAAGATTTCTGCGCCTCGTTAAAGACGCAGGACAAACACAATACAATGTTAATTCATGAATGGTTGTTCTGAGTGCAGACCGACCTTTGTTTAGGAGGCAGTTTATTCTTTAATGTCATCATAAGCCTATTGCAGTCCACTGCTGGACATAGGCCTCTCCAGTTGTTCGCCACTTCTGGAAGGTATACTGGAAGGAAAACATCTGGAGGATATACCCATAATCGCCACGCTGGGCAGGCGGGTTGACGAGCGCAGCGCGTAGCTCTCCGCTGACGCTCCGGTGACGCTGCTACCCGTCAATTGCCAGTGCCTCGTTTGTTATTCGGCAGGATGCACCACAGGCAGGTGAGGTTGGCTTGGAGCGAAAAGATGATAGGCCGCTCCCTTACATCCCCTTATAAAAAAAACATATCAATTTATTCCAATCCCGCTTTCTTATTGTTTAGTTGCATTAACCCCGCTCCGAGGATACCATTACTCACTAATATCCAATCTCACAGATTGCCCTTCCTTCTTCAGATTATTTTCAATCGAACTGTAACTCGATCGAGTGCAATTTGTCGACCGAACTCGAGGGGTGAATAGCAACGGCTATAGATTGCACTGAAACAGCTCCGCTTCTTCTCTGTATTTTACTTGAAAGTTTAAAGCCGGTCGAGGTGATGAACGGGCGTCGATTCGGTTAAATAGGGGATCTTTTAACAACTCGCTTTTTATTGGAAAATTTTCGAATCGCTGTAAGAGCAAATAATAATATCAGGCAGGAGTTAATAGAGGTAGGGCATAGCGAATCTTCGCTCGAATTGAGCTGCCCGTTTAGGGAAGGACCTCCATCCTATAGAATACCGCAGACAAATGACCTCCGGGTCGTTTCTCTGTCGGTGAATTGGATTTCCGAAGCTTGTAGGGGTAAGGGTTGGGCTGGCATGGCGGTGGCAACTGACAGGCAACTGACCAGTTACTTGCCCGCTATCACAGCGACTTGGGCTTCTTTTTCGCTTTTCATCAGGTGTAGGGAAGCCATTATGTCGAGCTACTATAAAAAAGGAGTATCAACTATTAAGAGTATCTTTGGTGAAACTGGTTTCCTCTTCTTGAAGATTGTCTTGATGAGATCGCTAGTAACGATAAGACCACCAAAAATGTACTTTGTATCGTTTGTTATGTGTTTTTCTGTAAGAAATGTGTTTTGTGCATGTCTGTCTAAGTACAGAATCATCAAAAAAGGCCTATACCGGTGCATCGAGGAGTGAAACAAGAGGATGTCATTTACACTCAGAGTTCACTTATGCAATGGAGGATAACTATGTCCAAGATGGAGTGGACTGCGACAAGGTTATAATGATGATGATCGCTGCAGCCTTGAGATGGATGGGTGAGCATAGTAAAAAGTTTTTAGTTAGTTTCCTCACTCGTAAAAAAATATAATTTTATTAAACTCAATTTTAAAGACGTAATCTTTTTACCCTTTGCACTGCAGAGTAAATGACAAAGAGTTGCATAGTTCACTGGTAGCCACAGTCTTAATTTTCCCGGAACAATTTCCGAAGTGCAGCGTTAACGCCAATATAAAGGGCGTATCTATTAAGGCCTACGCACATACCCGCACATACATACTGAGCCATAGCTTGACACGAGCGGACCGTACAAAGAGGAAGTTCGCTTCACAGTCCAACGCATGTAGACACAACATGGTCTCCGTTGGATCGCTGCACCACAGTACATATGAGACTAACAGTATGGTAATTAGCTTAAAGAAAAGATATTATGTTAGATAGATATTCTTTATTGCACACCTAAAACCTGATTTAAATCTAGGCATCATAGACATTATTGTTGCATAATTTAGGCGGCCTTATCGCTATAAGTGATCTCTTCCAAACAAACTTAAGGTAGAGGATAGTTAAAAAAATTATAATATGAGAGAGCAAAAACACTCAGCAGGACTCACTGAAAACCCCGCGCCCTAGCTTCTTCTACGTAGGCCACGGCTTAAATGCTTTGTGCGGCCCATTTATTTTGGACGTCATAACAGCGCAGTGTTCGGTACAATGGTCATGTATTTATGTGTTTATTTTTATTTGTGTATTATGGTTATTGTGCGTTTGCAGTATACAATTAATATTGTGATGTCCAAAAATTATAAACGCTTCTTCTTTATTGATTAACATCATAAACGGTAACGGCGGTCAATATAATACTCTTCTGACCAAATTTATGCAATATACAGCAGCCATTGACACTAGCAAAATATGTGATTGATGTGGTTACTCAGTAATTTCAGCTATCTATGATCCAAGTGATGGTTTAAACTTTTTTTAGTTAGCCTTTATTGTTATGGGAAAATGCCTCCCTCAATTTATCTCCAATCATGATGAAATGAGAACTCACAACTGTTCGAGGATATAATGCATTGCAATCTTTCATGATGTCCCTACATCTCATACCTACACATCACACTGATATTTATTTTACTGTGCATGTGTAACACAGCTGCAAGTACGCCGTATTTGCGTCGCAGTTCAATATCTAAACTTGCCTTTTATATAAGAGTCCTGCCCGTTTGGTTTCCGGATTTAGAATAGGACCACCCCCGTGCGTGTCGTGAAGACGGCTAAGGGAATATCGGACAACGGGCAGCGGCGTTTTTACCCAGGTATAAATAAAACCTACTGCGGTCACCAACCCGCTTGTCAAGATTGATGACTAAGGCAAATCACGCGAAATGACAATTGTCATTGGGTGAAGCCTAGGTCCAGTATTAGAGGTTTGTATGCCGATGACTGCGATCGCCAAAATACCTGTCCAATGTGGCGATTATGAGTAAATCCTCCAAGTGTTAGTCCAAAGTGGCGAACATCTAGGTATTTCTAAGACGATGAAAAACTATATTTTTACCCAGCATGTGTGTAAATAAATATACTTTTAGGTAGCTAATTATAAAATGTAGGGCATAGCGAGGTAGGGCATAGTGAATCTTCGCTTGAATTGAGCCGCCCGCGCCCGTCCGGGGAAGGACCTCCAACTTATGGAATATCGCCAGCGCCAAATGACCCCCGGGTCGTGTTTCTGCCGGTGAGGGTTTCTGGGGCTCATGGGGGTTGGGGTTGTGCTGGCATGGCGGTGGCAACTGACAGGTAAAATAACTGACCAGTTAATTGGCCGTTATCACAGCGATTTGGCCTTCTCTTACGCTTTCCATCAGGCCTAGGGTATAAAAAAAATGTAAACTACTAGACAAGGTAGGCAGTTACTCAACAAACCAATAAATGTAGTGGCCAGCAACATTCCCACCGTTGTCGGAGTAGTCGCCAGAGGGAGCCACCGTCGGTAGCGTGCGAGTGACGCGCTTTAGAAGCCGCAAATGGAGCAAGTCTTATAAAACAAATAACAAATGCTCAAGACATTGCACACCAGCTGACAGAATTATAAGCATTTCTTGTTTAACTGGAACCAAAGTAAGACCTTTTTATAATAGAATTATTTGCCTTCAATTAATTTACCCATTTTTGATTCAAAAATCAGTTTTCTTAATTGATTCGACCGGGAATCTAACACAGGTTAAGGTTAACGTTTTAGCCGTTAAGCTAACGGGCTTTTGACTAATGTCGAACATAGGACCTCTTGGTACTTAGGCGTTATTTGCCAAAACCAACTAAACCATTAGTGTATGTCCATAATAACCTAAAAAACGTGACTTTACATATACTTTAAGTTACATAACTATAAGGATTTTGAATGCATAAGTAAGTTAACTGAAGCATTCAAAATCCTTAAAGGTTCGTTGAAAATAGCGAATTCTAACCAAAACTCCAGAACATACTTCACGCTATATCCAAAATTTACGTTCCAATATCTCAACTTGGTACGTTTGGATTTCTACATATTAGTATGTATTAGCTGTAGATATAGTAATAACTGGAAACCGATACTCGCTGCATTCAACCCCCATAAATCGTCGGTCGAACGAAATACGCAGTGGATACGGCGATAAATTCGTAATGCGAAAAGGAACAATTTGTACGGAGGGGCCGTAACGTGCACACGTGATCTTGGGCCTGAGCGCGGCCGAGTTTTGGAAATTGCTGATTTGATTTTTGAATTGGTATGCGTAGGAATTAAATTAAATTAAATATTAGACAACATCACTAGGGATTGCAATCCGGTATCATTTTCAATCCGGCCGGATTATAAAGTTACTTAGGGCCTAGAATTTAGTGATTTTAAGTTTTGATAATACATAAAAAGAAAAATAAAATACGTATTTATGGTATATAAAACCACTCTTAATGATATTTTTTGGTATTAATTATAATTTTTGGTACTAAAATAAAATAAAATAAAATAATTTTATTTCTGCAAATAGATTTACAAGTAAATTCTTTTGCACGTCAAACTTTTTTTCCCTACTAGCACTTCGACGTGATAAAGATGAGGCCTGATGAGAAGAAGTGCCGCAAGAAACTCATCAATTTTGGCTTTTTTCAAAAATATACATAATCATCATACTGTTGATGTCATACATTAATACAATATTTGTTAAGTGCAGGCGAGCAGCTCATTATGTCCATGTAATATTATCGTCTAGGACTATTTGTACTAAATGAAATTATGAAACTATTATAAATTTGGTGTCTAATTAATTTACAAATATCGAATCAATAGCCTAACTAAAGTATAACTTTCAAGTTTCTAGCTCTGAAAACGACTATACTTTCATATATCTTTTCATCCCCCTTTTTCAAACTCCTTAGGTACAACCTTTTCGTATGAATTTTGATTAATATCGAATCAACAGACTAAGGTATAATAAGTCTGAAGTTCCTAGCTCGAAAAGTGACGATAATTCCATCGAACGTTTCACCACCCCCTTTTCAACCCTTAAAAAAGTTAGACAGCTAGTACGCTGTCGTAGGATATTTTTATATAATTTTAAGGGTAACATTTCACACGCGCCGAAAGCTTAAAAAATTAAGTAACTTGTTCCGTTTTTCCAAAATTTCCCTTCTCTGTTCTGCTCTTATTGATCATAGCGTGATGAAAAGAATATTTTCTAACATATACGAACATACAGACAAAAAAATCTGATTGCATTTTTGGCATCTATATAATTTGAAAATATATTTAATGTACAGAATTGACCTCCCTACATATTAATATGTAATTATAAGTAGAGATAATAAAGTAAGTAATCAGTCTCTCACTTATTGCTGTAAGTATCTGAAGGTACTTATGTAATAATACTATTAAACTCTTATTAAATAAAGCTCTGCGGCACGTCTAGCGATTCGCGTTCGCGAATTTTTAGCTTTGCCGGATCCGGTAGGCCAAAAAACACGCCGGATCCGCCGGATTACCGGATCCGCCGGACCGGATTGCAATCCCTAAACATCACATACATTGCTCTGATCCCAAAGTAAGTAGCTTAAGCACTTGTGTTATGGGTAACAGAACAACGAAGGTACCACAAATAAATACTTAAATACAAATATTATACACCCATTTTTTAAGTAGTTGTAAAATCATGCTTACTACCTATGCGCCTGATGGGAAGCGAAAGAGAAGCCTATTTCGTTGTGAAAACGGACAAGTAGCTGGTCAGTCACCTGTCAGTTGTCAACGTTTCACTGTAAACTGCTATAAATATAATAAGATGCAACTCTATTTTGCGATTGGGAGTGTGATATTTAAGACATAAAAACTTCAGGCGTATGTACTAAAATATAATAATAAATCAATCCATGCTGATTTTCTTTGGCGAATTACCAAATTTACACACATTCATCTGTGTCTGGTTAAAAAATACCGTAGCATTAACTGTCGTAGTCTTATGACTGCTACGAATTCCCGTAGTTATCGTAGCAGTTGTAACATCACTCACAATCTCAATAAGTCTTAACGTTTTGTATAAAGCTATCTTTGTTTGTTATAATACAATACCAAATTGTATTATTATGCGTTTTTGGTATAATAATAATAATAACGTTGAGATGTCCAAGAATAAAATAGCTGCAGCCCAATGCCAAAGTTTCATATAAGTCCGTTCAGTAGTTTTATCTTAAAAGAGTAACAAACATCCATCCATCCAAACAAACTTCCACATTTATTGTATTAGTAGGTTTTCTTACATACTGATTGGTTGAAAGTAAGCCGCGAACGACGTCCTATTGTAACATTTCAACGAGGCAGGCCTATTTCCCAAACTGTTGCTACCACAAAGTCAGGACGAGGTTAAAAACCAATATGCGACATGAAAAATAATAGCGCACGAAGAATGCTGTCACACAAGGCCGAATCGCGTCGTGTGACATAACGCACGACCCGAAATCAAAATTGTGCACATCGGCGCCGCCGGCCGGTCGGGATTCCCTCTGCGGCCCTCCGTGCAACACCGGAATTAATTATCGAATGGTACTTTTGACTCGCCACTAAATGTCCGTTTGGAGGTAGCGGTGCGATCACATAGATTTAAATAAATAAATAAATATCACACAACATCACATCCATTGCTCCGACCTCAAAGTTAGTAGCTTATGCACTTGTGTTGTTGGGTATCAGAACAACGAAGGTACCACAAATAAATACTTAAATACAAATGTAAATGCTCAGACACGAAACAAACACAAAATAATCATCACACGAATGATTTCACTTCAATTCACGCAAGGAGGCCTTATTGAAAAATAAATGATGGGGGATGTCCACACTTTTGGATGATATGATGATAAGAGGGCTTAAGGGATGATAAAACCAAACCGCTCCGTTCGAGTGTCGGTAATGCAAAATCATAGCATTTTGCATTACCGACAACAAAATATTAAAGTAAAGTCGGCTTTACACTGCTACCATGTACACAGCAATCTCCACAAAAAAACTCATCCATAATCTTCACACACAAAACGTCTAATTTCACACAGTGTGAACAACGGTCCGGCGAGGAACTAAGTATCACACGGTTGAAGAAACAAACTGAGACACTTCGTACTGAACACAAAGAGGCATTCGAAACGATCTCTATCTTAGTTAAGGGGCCGACACTCGAAGCGCGTTCGTCAATGCACACTCGAGTTATTGCTTTTGAAACGAGCGTTTCCCTGAGACCTGTATCCCGATGCATCACCGGTCTCGTAAGTAAAACTACATTCACATACATTGAGAGCTCTGTTGGGACCTGCTTAGTTTGCGTGTGAACGTGAAGGGCGATGGAGATGTGAATGCGAAGGAAACCCGCGTTTAATGAACCGTTATAGTCCAGTGATGCTCAAGCACCGCCTGAGAGGTGCACAGTGTAAGTGCAGGCATGCATTATGCAGCCTCCGCGTCGATAGAATTACAGTCCGTCTATACAGTAGGCATCATCGTGAACTTAGTTCGGTTTTGCTAATGTTTAGAGACGGTTAAACCGAGTGTTAGCAACTTGGCCGGCGAGTTCGTCTGTCGTTGTTGACAATTGTTCAATAGTTTCGGGAATAGGGTTTGTAGTTATTGGTTCAAGTGGCGTTTTGTTGCTTTGTAGACTAGCTGATGTCAATGGCATTGTTGGTAAAATAGAGGTAAAAGTTACTTATAAATTGTTATACTAAATACTCAACTATACACCACATACACCAAATTAAATTATACACCACCTTCAATTGATCTTAAAATAAGCTGTCCATTTGAACTATCATCATCATCAGCCTATTGCGATCCAATGGTGAACATAGTTTGCCATTAGGGCAACATCTGGAGGTTAATATACCCATCACCATGCTTTGCAGGCAGGTTGGCCAGCATGTCAGCGGCAACCGACAAATGACTGATCAGATTATGCTTTCTATAACGCAATGGAAATCCACTGCGCTTTGCTACTACTCGTATAAAAAACATGTAGCTAGACCAATAGTAACTTTGAAAAAGTTGATCTAACAAGTTAACCTGACCGGAGATCGAACCAAAAGCCTTAGATTCATTCTTTTATTGGAGAAAACGCTCACTACATTATTACACTATTAGTATTACAACAGGCGAAAGATATAGTAAGTCATGTCACGACCGAACTGAGATAAGCGCAGAACCAACGATTTACCACCCTATCCGATGCGTTCTGCCGATGATGGTGACATTCCCTATATCACAGTCAATTCGGTGACTCAGGGATTTCCTGCATAATATATTGACAAGAATCCAGCACCTGGAAATCTTTTAAAAAGTTTGCAAAGCTTTCAAATACTATTATAGAAGTAGCGACAGATAAATGTCAATTTAAGCAAACATAAATGCCAGTAACAATGGTTTATTATATTTGTACAGGGTTTTAAAAAAACACTTACCACTGGCACGGAATGCAGTGTTCCACTGTAAAGAATCTAGTTGGAATCTCGAGTCGTTGCTATTTTCAAATTAAGCATTTAAACAATAGACAAATGCTACATTTATATATACATTTAGATACTTTTTCTTCTTCTCGACTCGACAGCAAATCTATTTACATACTAGCTGTGCCAGCGGCGTCGCTCGCGTGGATATCGGGTTTCAAAAATAACGGACTTCCATATAATACTCATCTATACCTTGTGCCTAAGTTTTAAGTTAGACCTCTAGCAATACATTGGTGAAAACCGCATTCAATTCTATGCAGTAGTTTTCGCGTAATGCGCGTTCAAACATACAGGTTTAAATTTCTCGCGTTTTCTCAACACTTCCCGTCACTGCTCCGCTCCTATTGATTGTAGCGTGATGAAAAGTATCCTATAACCTGCCCAGGAGTATGAAGAATAATTGTACCAAGTTTCGTCAAAATCTGTTCAGTAGTTTTTTTTTCTATAACGAACATACAGACAGACAGACAGACAGACAGACAAAAATTTTACTGATTGCATTTTTGGTATCAGTATCGATCACTTATCACCCCCTGATAGTTATTTTGAAAAAATATTTTATGTACAGAATTGACCTCTCTACAGATTTATTATAAGTATAGAAGATATAAGATAAACATTTATTATATTATTAGTCGAACAGTGAATATTATCCTAACCATTTTGTAAAAGTTAGAAGTTTCTAATCAGAAGCTATTAAGACACATTGGTTAGCTATTACTTTGATAAACTAATTACACATTTTCAAGTTCCACAAAGGCAGTGAACGAAAATAAATAAACAAAAAAGTACCCATCAACTCACGATTACGCAACGCCCGAATCGGATTTGAAATCGGCAGTGTATTTACAAAGCGAAATCAATGCCACCGCACCAAACAGCCCACAAAGGCTGCCATTAAAAAATAAAACGACGTTGCCCGCAAAACGTACTCATTAACATACCGAAAGGCTTATCCCGCGCCATTCTCGTCACAGCATGTCCAAATCACACATTTCACGGGGCCGATATACCGAGCGCGACGTGTAATAACGACGGACGGTATCAAACGCGCCGTTTTCCGATATTGATGAGTCGAGCGAAGCGCTACCGTCCACCGCGCCATGAATCACTGGCATTACCTGACCATCACCAGAACACGCCTCACACTACGACTTTAACTCCGCTTAATCATACACTGCTGCTCTCAAACTATCAATAGTTCAACAACAACGTTCACACGTGGTGATGGACGCGAAATGAAGCGATGTCCCCGCTCGAACTTTCAACGCTTCCCGAGCGGTATTGGCTCAGCTCAACTAGCGGATGTCCAACGCCGTGCCGTGTATGCAGTAGATGTATAGCTCTGTTTAAATTTAATATGTAATGAGCTTGATTGACGAGCTTGATAGAAATTTCCATTTTAAGGTAATTTAAGGAACAATACGCGGTCGGAAGCTGAATGTTATTGCATTATTAAGGTTAAAGGGGAAATGTAATGCGCTATTTATTTGTTGCTGTTTAACGGAATGGAATCGGAGTGATTATTCCGAATTTCATTCTCGTTTACTTGTAGTGAAGAGTTTTATTTCATCATTGTCGTAATTCAGTCCATGCAATCATTGGGAACCTGCAATATTCCGAGAGATTGCGAGTTGATTGATGGACCAGTCACCATTATCAGCAGTCCACTGCTGGACATAGGCCTCTCCAGTTGCTAACCACTTTGGGCAAACATTTGGAGGTTTTATCCATATCAGCTGGGGTATCACCCGCCTGGGTTGGCGATCGCAGGGCGCCGCTCGCCTTCAATTCCAAACCACCACGGTTATACTGCCACCAGTCTGTTGCCACAGCCTCGGTTATAATTCGGCAGGATGCAGGTTCCACGCGGAGGTATGGCTGGCTTAGAGCGACCTTTACATCCTAAATTGTTTTACAGTATACGAAACATCGGCTGTTGAGAACTAAATTGTGTTTTTACTTTTAAAGCAAAATGCACTTTCATGATACACAAATAGGAATAGGTATCCAACATGTGACCAACAATCACAAATATACAAGCACATTTTCTTTCACAAAACGACGCAGTAGGAACCGTTTCAATCTTTGTATAATTACATCCTTTAATTCTCACAGACAACATAATATCCCTTTTGTTTGTCCCCAAATATATTCGAGCTAACAACTGAGAATTAAAACGATTAAAGCGTTGGATGCCGTGGGATCACGGAGGGACGGAGGTAATGTATTTGCATCTCATAAGACACCATGAATGTATAATGAGGTAACGGGTCGCGGGCTTAACTACGATTGCGGCCAAATTAACGGCTGGGCGGGTATGTCTGTGTGGCGATGAATGATATAGTGCGAGCGGACTAAGAGTCATCGGGCTGAAGATATTGGGGCTTTTTATTGGAGAGGGATAATACATATATATCTTTTTTATAATAGCTCGACATAATGGCTTCCCTACGCCTGATGGAAAGCGAAAGAGAAGCCCAAGTCGCTGTGACAACTGGCAAGTAACTGGTCAGTTGCCACTGCCATGCCGGCCCAACCCTTACCCCCTGGCTACGGAGACCCTACTCACCAGCAGAAACACGACCCGGAGGTCATTTGGCAGCGGTATTCTATAGGTATATTAATAAAATTAAGCAAACGATCAATGAAGATCATGTGCGCTTCTGTCGCAATTTTCTGCCGCGCACAACTAAACTATGGAATGCTTTGTCGCCAGCGGTATTTCCGGACCGTTACGACCCCCAAATCTTCATGAAAAGAGCATACCTCTTCCATAACCAGTCAAACGACCCAAGCAATTGTAAAAACAGACATCGATACATTAAACATTATGACCTATAACGTTCAGACACTACTGTCAGACGACCGCTTAAAGGCCGGCAGCGCAGCTGTAACTCCTGATGTTGCATCCCAGAAAACACCCAGACCAAAACAAACAGACATGTTCATGCACACAAATGTTTGTAATGTGTGGTGATCGAACCCACGACCCTTGGCTCAGAAGGCAGAGGTCACTACCAATTGAGCCACCGAGCCAGTCAAAGTACACAAAACCAAAGACCGGACATGGCGTTGTTGCGACGTCCAGAGTAAAAGGACCTCACTCAGCATATAGCCGTGGCCCGCGATGGAGCCACGGCGCTGGTTTTCAGTAAGTCCTGCATTATGCAATAAAGATTAAATAAATAAATAAACCTTTGGCTAGAAGAGTGTACAGTGTACCTATCATGTCTAAGTCATTAAGACATAATTAAATACCAACGTTAATATAATAATAATCTTATCTGAACAGACGCCGTCTGCACTCCGTAATACAAGTTAATAGATCCAGCGAAATAAGTTAACTCATATCAAAATTAATCCAGCCAACTCAATCACGGCAAGTGATTTACTATCTGAAATCGTTGGATTAATCTCTGGAGAACTAATCACTGCTGTAATTACTGCGACAGAGGCGCAGATGAATAACTATTTGCATAGCTTGATTAGGTAAATAAGTTAGCAGGCGGTGCAGTGTAAATATATTTTGCAAATGCAAGAAAATCTATCTTTTTTAAAATTTTTCGTATTATATTATGTACTGTCTGGCTCGATGACTCATTTGGTAGCAACCTCTACCTTCTGAGCAAAGAGTTGTGAGTTCAAACCCCGCATAATACCACAAACATTTGTGTGCCTGAATGTGTCTGTTTGTATTGGTCTGGGTGTTTTGTATGTATAATACGTAATTATTTACAAAAAAAAATATGTACTTAAGTAAGTTTATCAGTTGTCTAGTACCTATAGTACAAGCTTCGGCTTAGTTTGGGGCTAGATAGCGATTTGCGGCCCAGCGTGACATGTCTTGGGTTATTTATTATTATATTATTTTGGCTCAGCATAATGGCTTTCCTTCGCCTGAAGGCAAGCTGAGAAGGAAGCCCAAGTTTCTCTGACGACGGGAGGGATAAACAGTTTCCAGTTTTCAATAAAATTCCAGTAGTCACCACAGTTATGATGGCCCACAAAATGCTTTTTCACGTTTCGTTTAAAGGATCCCATACTTTAAAATGCTAGAACATGTGTGCTGCAAGCTTATGTTTTGTCATAATAATGAAAAATATAACAAAAAACTAAAACAATACAGCTAATCCTATCAAGCTGGAACGAACTGTTAATTAAAAGCTGCGAACAATGAGCTAGGTGTCGTATCTGCGGAACTAGCGCCGGCTTACGCGAGGATAATAACACTATTCGGAGTTCGGACCGACAAGCCGGCATCAGGATATCGACCATGCGGTCCGGTGTACGGAACATTGTGGAATCAATGTGGTTATGTGTGATGCGTATTCTGTTCTGTTCTCTTTAATATTACACACATACATACATAAGGGTTCTTATAAACCTATGAAAATAAAGATTTTAATATGAGAGTTTGAGTTAATGCATTTGAATTAAATAAAGAAATAATAAATAACCCAAGACATGCCACACTGGGCCACACAGCGCCACCTAGCCCCAAACTAAGTCAAAGCTTGTAATATGGGTACTAGACAACTGATAAACTTACTTAGATATCTACATTTTTTTTTAAATACATACATAAGTATTATATATAGAAAACACCCAGACCAATACAAACAGACATGTTCATGAACACAAATTTTTGTACTGTGCGGGAATCTACCTCGCAATCCTTGGCTCAGGGGGCAGAGGTCACTACCAAATGAGCCACCGAGCCAGTCAATCCGAGATCCAAGATCCGAGTCCGAGATCCAAATCCAAGATACAACATCCCAATTACTATAAAGGAGCCCATATAATAACTACATGCTCTTTTCCTCTCAATCGTCCATTCGCTGCATTATTCAGCGGCGCTTGTTATAATTTGCGCTCGCTAATTACGGTCGAGCGGTGCGGCGTACATTATGTTCTAATTTTCATACGTACGCAGCGGCAGGGGCGGGCGCGGCCGCCTCCAATGATACGGGTCCTGATATTATGGACCTTTGAAATCTTGTGGAAGAATCTCTTACATTTCATCCTTCTAATATTATAAATGCGAATGTTTAGATTAGATAAATAAATAAATAACTCAAGACATACCACGCTGGGCCACACATCGCCATCTAGCCCCAAACTAAGCCGAAGCTTGTACCATAGGGACTAGACAACTGATAAACTTACTTTAATACTTTTATTTTTTGGAAATAAATAAATATTATACATAGATAACACCCAGACCAATACAAACAGACATGTTCATGCACACAAATGTTTGTAATGTGCGGGGATCGAACCCACAACCCTTGGCTCAGAAGGCAGAGTTCCCTACCAAATGAGCCATCGAGCCAGTCAGCCAGAGATGTATTGATCTCAATCATCATCTATAATGTTTATGTATCCCGGTAGTGCATTTGGTAGTAACCCCTGTTTTATTAACTTAGGACCCTGAATTCGATTCCCAATTTCATCCACAAGACAAACATTCGTGTGATGAACATTCCTTCTTGTTCTGTCTCTCGGTACTTGTATATAAGTATATTGCAGGAGAAGTCGTCATAACTCAAGTGATACTAAGTTGTCTGATATTTATCAATATCATTTTGCAAAACCATTTTCGTGAACTGAGAGGGCACTTATACCAGGTTTAACTGCTCTTCCTCTTATGAAAATTAATACAAAAATAAATAAAAAGCTTTTTTTCATTTCTAAAAAAGTTTCCCGAACACCCAAATATTACGAACCCACATCTCGATCGGTTTTTAACTCCAGAATTGTTAGTTCCTCAACCCCTAGACTCCAGCCCCACACCGGTGCGCTGATTATGCGAAATGGCTTTCAGTTTAGCCAGTTCGGTAAGTTTGTCCAACTATTGTGCTGTAACGCGGTCCGTTTTATGAATCCTACGTACTCCACATTCCGGTGTAGTTGAGCCGTAAAAGTACCTACTGAATATGTAATGTTCAAACTTGAGGTGATAGCGTTTCCGTTCGTGTGAGTTTGTCGATGCCGTATGTATTTGCGTTGGAGTTTTATGTTTGTTTGTACATTGAATCCGCTATGTTGGTATTGTTTTTGTGTGTAGTCTTAATCTAAATCTAATTAAGTAAATATGTACTAGTATAAAAATTGTAAAGGTCGTGTTCGCGTTTCGATCTATATAAATAATGAACAGATTTTAAAGAAACTTTACAATAACGTTGCTTATACTTCAGCTGGAAATGAAGGCTATGATATATTATATTATCAGTTTAGATACGAGTATTACTGATGTTCGCGTGGGTTATTGTTAGTTGTGCATAAATATTTAAGCATATTTTTAATCACTTGACAATTAGAAGTTATAATGGAATACATAGACAAATATTCCTCATTGCACATAGTGCAAAAATTAAAGAATAAACAATTTAAAGATACATTTCAACCCATATCTGCAATTTGCAGGTACACAAAACATAAAAGTGAAATATAATACTGTTGATGTGATTCATATATAAGAATAACATCAGATAAAACACATTACAAGAAGGCTTAATTAATTTCAATTTACTTCATTAAATCCGATTTATCCGAGTAAGGAACAAAAAAGTTCAACTGAAAACCATGTACGCTTTTCCAGGAAGGAAGCCGCACACAAAAGCTAGCTACACCGAAATTGCTACTCAACGTCTTTTATGATAGATAAATACATTTGTAAGTAACTTCAAGTCCCTAATTACCGATCCGCAGCGCCATTAGCGCCGCCATCAAACTTCATTGGCCACTAACGGCATCGCCAGAGTTGCCGTCGTTACCGTTAGCCGGCCGCGAGCACAACAGCTCGTTAACACTTCTGTATGGCGTTTAACCCCCGACACGTCCTGTGATCGCTTTGACCTTAACTGTCATTCATAGATACTTAATGGAATGAAGCAGCTCATTAACCCAAGACATGCCACGCTGGCCCACACAGCGCCGTCTGGCCCCAAACTAAGCCGAAGCTTGTACTATGGGTACCAGACAACTGATAAACATAGCTAGATACTTTTTTTTGTAAATAAATACATAATTATTATACATAGAAAACACCCACACCAATACAAACAGACATGGTCATGAACACAAATTTTTGTATTGTGTGGGAATCGAACCCACAACCCTTGGCCCAGAAGGCAGAGGTCACTACCAAATGAGCCATCGAGCCAGTCTCATTAATACTTGTTTTGCAATTTCAAACGTTGACGCGTCCTATTGGATCGTTTAAACTAAGTTTGAGCTAAGCTATGCCCCTGGCATTGCAGAATCTATGAGCGGCGGTTACCGTTTAACATCAGATGGGCCGCTTGCTTGTCTGCCTCTCACAGAAATAAAAAAACGGACACGTCAGCCGACTGACTTTATCCAAAATTGGACAATTTAGACCCTATGTACGTGGGTCTTACAATAACATTTACCTACAGCTAAATCGCCTGTGTCAGTTGATAATAATGTTTGATCTGGCCATACTAATGAGTCCCTTTTCTACTCCAATATGTACTTTTAATTTAACTTGGTCACTTTTGCCTCGTTCCAAAACGAGGGTTAACCATCCCAATCCGATTTAATCCACAAAATTTTAATCCAACGAAAACAAGTAATCGCTTAAAACTGTAACAAACACTTCGAACTACGCCAGACGACGTACCATACCCTCTTTCACTCCGAAACTCCACGAGGTAATCCACTCAATAATAAATGAGACGACCTAACTTCACGCCTGTACCGACACTTTACCTTCCAGCATTAAAAACTTCCAAACGATCCCATCTAAACTACTCCAACATTCTAAAGTGAACTTTAAAAGAGTAAATGGAAAGTTGAAAATCATGGAGCAGAGCTCCAAGGTTGGGTCCGGCTCTCGCGAGCGTCTATCTGAATTAGACATGTGTTAAAAGCTTAATGCAGTTAATAGGTAAGCGCCTTTACTATGTTGCATTGGAAGATAATAATATTTTCGCCAGGACGATGGTGGTCGCCTAAAGTCATTTGGCTGAAAGCGATACTTTTTCAACGTTTTTATGGTAAGAAACATCTTTGTCCTGAATTTTTTTTATATAGTATCTCGATATAATGGCTTCCTTTCGCCTAATGGATATGTCAAGTCGCTGTGACAACGGGAAAGTAGCTGCTCAGTTACTTGTCAGTTTATATTATCTGGTCTTTATAGGCTACCTATAAAGACCAGATAATATAAATATATACACTTTGATCATTTTAAAGATTACAGTCTTTCAAGATAGCAATAGCTAACACCTCTCAAGTATCAATCAACAGCCCTGGTCCATCTACTGCTAAATGTAGGCTTCCTTTACCGCTAATTCTCGCCTCGTTTCTCTATCCCGGGCTTCCTCCATCCAGCTCATTCTAAGGTCATCAGCCCAACAGGTTGCGGGGCGTCCTACATATCATCATGTATTAATAATTTAATCTTCACACCGTGTTAAGCAGCTCATAATGATTCCTTAATTAATATAAATTCACGTTTCCGTATAAACAATTCGTTACACAAGGGAAAGCCATAAATAGAAAATTAGATAATAACCCGTAGCCTTCAGATGAAGTACTCAGAAAATGTACAAAATAAAATATTTAACGCGAAAACACGCCTAAAAATGGCGGCAGTCAAATTACCGAAGACAACCGTCGGCCTAACGACATTTCTGCCCGTTTCCTGAGTTACTTCCCGGCGCTATGGTACGTCACTAGTGCTGTGCGGGACTCGAGTTCCAAATTGTTTAATGTTGTCGGAAACTGTATTTCCTATTCAATCTTTATCATCATCATCATCATCATCAGCCCGTGTCAGTCCACTGCTGGACATAGGCCTCTCCTAATGTTCTCCACTTAGGTCGATTTTGGGGTTCTCGCATCCAGCACTTGCCAGCCGTCCTGCGCAAATTGTCACTCCACCTGGCCTGAGGGCGTCAATCTTTATAGCTAACTTAATACTAGGACGGAAGATGCCAAGTGCCCAATAAAACGATCGTAGTACAATTTAAGCAGTTTTCTGATCTTTTTTTTTTTTTTTTTTTTATGCGAGAGGCGGCAGACGAGCAAGTGTGATGCCTGATGGTAAGCAGTCGACACCGCCCATGGACACCCGCAGCTCTAACCGAGTTTAGGGTCGCTGCCGGCCTTTTAAATATGAATACGCTCGTTTCTTGAAGGTTCCCAAGTCGTAGCTGTTCGGAAAGACTGCCGCAGGAAGTTGGTTCCACAAAACCGAGGCGCGAGGCAAATAGTTCCTCATAAAACGTACAGTCGAGGATCTCCAGCCATCGAGATGATGTGGATGGAATTTCAGTCGGTTACGTGTGGTGCGGTGAAGAAACTCCGCTGCAGGCAGCGGATCTCCTTCAAACAAGCTTTGTGTAACAAAGAGAGGTGTTGTTATCACTTCACCTTGTTAATATACGTACTAACACTTACTAAATATTATAAGTTAGAGATATACACTTTTTAACCGACATCAATTAATTTGAAATGAACTTTCATATTCATGTTTTTTTACTATATACTGAGTACCAGAAACTGGAGAAATCTTCCTGGTAAGAATGGATCGGCATTTGAGACAATTTATATGAGATTTTTCCCGAACTGACTTCCAATGGAGTTCGCTCCATTGGCGCTCTCGCCTTGAATACCTGATGATATTATATGTCTCGGGGAAGAAAAAGTCCGGTAAAAAGTTCCATAGCTTGACCATTCGAACTAAGAAAGCATCATAAATCAAATCTAGCTATCAAAAAAGCAGTATATTTTCCTACTAGCTGTGCTCGCGACTTCGTCCGCGTGGAATAGTTTTTTTTTTTTTTTTACATTTTCCATTATTTATTCGCTCCTAATAGTTGCAGCGTGATGTTATATAGCCTAAAGCCTTCCTCGATAAATGGTCTATTTAACACAAAAAGAATTTTTCAATTCGGACCAGTAGTTCCTGAGATTAGCGTTCAAACAAACAAACAAACAAACTCTTCAGCTTTATAATATTAATTAAGATAAAAGTTCGAGTCCGGACTCGATTGTTACCGGACTCGAAGATAACATCCCTACGGTTCCAGCGCAGACCCTCATTGGGTATTCATGGCGTGCGACCCTAAACACAAATATGTCGCTAACTACCCTCAATTATAACAGGCAAGTGCCTCCGAAGAATATGTTATTATGAATTTTGTGGACGAGTGTACACTTACAAGTAGCGCCAACGAGTTGTGAGATTACTGTTGTTAGCTCTTAGTGATGTTAGGGCTAGTGTTGTAACTAGCTTGTGTTCTAAGCTAAGCTTTTATTTCGGTATCGTATCTTAGCTTAAGAGAGGTAGGGGCATACGAATCTTCGCTCGAATTAAACCACCCGTCCGAGGAAGGATCCAATGACTTCTCATTTGGCTGTGATTTTCGGGTCGTGATTCTGCTGGTGAGTAGGGTTTCGGAGCACGCCGGGGGTTAGGTTTGGGCCGGCATGGCGGTGGCAACTGACAGGTAACTGAGCACTTACTTGCCCGTTGCCATAACGACTTGGGCTTCTCTTTCGCTATCCATAAGGCGAGGGGAAGCCATTATGTCGAGCTACTATAAAAAAAGCAGCGCAAACATTAGGAAGTAGTCGTAGTCATATTATAAATGCCTAACTTTGTTTACTTAAAAACTACTGAAAGGATTTCAATGAAACGGTAATATTGTTCTTATTATATTATGAGGTTAACATTATTGGTATAAATCGTATTATAAGAATATTCACGTGGGCAGAGCCGCGGTCTGCATATGGCCGACTAGTGGGCTTATTTTAAGATTTCTCAGTCGGTGGTAGGGCTTATTTAGGGTGTACGACTTACCCACGTGATACATAATATACCTAATCAATCGCAGCTTTACTTATTAAATACAAATATGTAAATATCATGTTTATTTATTGCCTGATTATTTTTAGACGTTACATTTATAACGAACTAGCTTTTTCCCGCGGCTTCGCTCGCGTTACATTCGGGATGAATGCTCCATACAAACTTCCACCCCCCATTTTAAGGAAGTGGTGGGTTAGGAAGGGGCAAAAAGTAGTCTATGTTACTCCCCATCCCTTCAACTATCTCCACTTAAAATTTATCACGTCCATTCGTCGCTCCGTTTCGCCGTGAAAGAAAGACAAATACACAGGCAGACAGACACACTTTCCCATTTATAATATCAATATGGATAGTACCTACATCATAAAGAAAGGCGTACTTAACACCTACACCAGTGAAACAGTCCCACGCAAAACGAGGCGTGTCTCTTTAACCCCGTAATTAGCTAATACATATTTACGCAACTACCCAACTCTGGCAAGATTACTCCCTAAACTTGTTAGTTTCATAACATTCAAAACTCGGAACGTAAAATTTCCACAGTAGCCAGGCCGCTATGAATAATTTATCTACATATTTGATGTTTATACAAAAAGAGGGGGGATATTTGGAGGGGTTTTGGCAAACATCGTCCCAGGTGTAGACGGAGAGTTCCAATCACGAAATGGAAATTACGGGCTTTCTCCCACTCACTGACAACTCTCTCGCTGCTATACATATTTGAACTGACTCATTACACCCAATGAAGAAATGTACAGATGGTCTAAGCAATGGCAAGTGATACACGCGAATAATGCAAAAATTTAATTTTCGGAGGGTGGTTGAACAATTTTATTCCTTTCTTTTTATCATTTAGTGTATTTAGTTCAGTGAGTGATAAAGTTTAGAATCAATAAAATAAGTCGTCTTTAAGCATGCATCGTTGTGTGTGTACTATGATGAGAGTTGGGGATGTATAGGAGCATCTTTTTGCTCCAAGCCAACCTCACCTGCCCGTGATGCATCCTGCCGAATAACAAACGAGGCGCTGGCAACCGACTGGTGGCGGTATAACCATCACAAAGGCGTTGCTAAATACTACAGTCCGGTGACGGGCCGCAGTGTCACCGGAGCGAGAAGCTATGCCCAGCGATCGCCAATCCGCATGCCCAGCGTGGCGATTATGGGCAATATCCTCCCTCAGTGGAAAACAGCTGATGAGGCCTATGTCCAGCAGTAGACTGTTATTAGGCTAATGATGATGTAATGTTAAGCGATTTGTCACGTAAACTATTTGCTCTGTACCCGATTGAAACCTTTTTACGGAAAAACGGGAATAACTGGCCTGAGGGGCCAGCATAAGCGGGCCACGTTAACGATATTTCGACAGTTCCTAGGTTCTGCCCAGGCCTCGTGACACTATCCTATTAGAGCGTGATGGGGTGACCAGGGCTTTTTGGTAGATATTTCCACATTTAACAGGCTCGGTGGCTCATTTGGTAGTGACCTCTGCCCTCTGAGCCAAGGGATGTGGGTTCGATTCCCGCACATTACAAATATTTGTGTTTATGAACATATTGTCTGTTTGTATTGGTCTGGGTGTTTTCTATCTATAATATTTACAAAAAAAAATTATCTAAGTAAGTTTATCAGTTGTCTAGTACCCATAGTACAAGCTTCGGCTTAGTTTGGGGCTAGGTGGCGCTGTGTGGCCCGGCGTGGCATGTCTTGGTTTATTTATTTATTATTTATTTCCATATCGACGTAGAGGGCCACCCTATCGTTGCTTTTAGTTACCTGATAACTTAATGAAGAGGTTATAATAGCTCCTTTGAAACATCGGAAAGGAAATGAATACCGTGACACGCAACAGAACCCAAATCGAATTCGAGCACGCGAAGCCACGGGCAAGAGCAAATGCCAAATAAAAAGAGCCATCTGCATTCCCAATCTGTGCCCGCCCTCAAAACGGCCGACGCAAAAATGTCATCGGTACGCGCCGTTTTCGCGGGTCGCGCCCGAGTCTAACTTCGCCCATCGCCGACAACTTGTTTCACAAATCAGGGGGATGACGGAACAAATCCAACAATTCCTATTTTCGCTTTCCAATTGTTTGTCGGTCGGTTGTTTTTGCGTCTGAACTCGCTTGATTGACGACGCTGACAAGTTGCGGATTGCTCTGTCGTTCTGTTCGTAACTTGGACCTGAAGTGGTTTGGGTTATTAGCTTCTTTTGAATGTAAAGAAGCTGTCGTTCATTTCGATACTCATCATTATCTGCCTGAAAACGTCCAATACCGGACAAGGCCTCCCTCAACGAAAATTGGTATTTGGGGGATTTATGGCAAATCCCCCAAATACCAATTGTTCACGCTTGGCAGGCGGGTTGGTGACCGCAGTTGCTTTTATTTATACCCAGGTAAACACTGCTGCCTGTTTCCTGATATTCCCTTAATCATCTTCTACAACAGCCTCGGGATTCATTTCGTTACGGGTCCTATTGAGATAGGGACAAAATTAATTAAAAGTTCTTATAGCGATTTAGATAGGAGTAGGTAATAACATCATCAGCTTATTGCAGTCCTATGCTGGACATAGGCCTCTCCAGTTGTTCGCCACTTAGGGCAAACATCTGAAGGATAATCGCCACGCTGGGCAGGCGGGTTGGCGATCGCAGGGCGAAGCCTCTCGCTCCGGTGACGCTGCTGCCCGTCATCGGCCGGTGGTATTTAGCTACGCCTTCAATTGTGATGGTTATACCGCCACCAGTCAGCGGTCAGAGCCTCGTTTGCAATTTGGCAGGATGCACCATGAGCAGGTGAGGTTGGCTTGGAGCCAAAAGATGATAGGTGGAGGTTGGAGGATGTAAGGGAGCGACTTATCATCGTTTCGCTCCAGGTAATAACAACGCAGGACTTATTTTACTTAAACTTAAAAGTTTTCTTAAAAAAATTTCGACGAGGACTGTTTATTTTGAATGCTCGATAGAGAAAGTTTCCATCTCTCTTTTCCGAGTGAGATCTTTCCGCACGGATCTGTTAATAGCCTCGCAGGACTAGAGTGTAGGTAACTAAGTAAGTTGTATGTAGTGTTGACACAGCATGACCTAAGGGTTAGCAAGGATTGCTCCCAGCATTTTGTACTCTGCAATAAAGTTTAAAGAAATAAATGTACCACCTCTATCTCCGCCCCGTCACTCCCGACCCAGTGTACCTTTATTACTCTTTTAAAAGGATTTCAAGGTTCCTTTCTGATTTGCAACTTTGTATCATATAAACCTCCATACAATCTTGGTCCGTTGAATACAAAAATAAGACTTAAAAGCAAAGTAATTGTGCTCAACATCAGATTCAGGTTAATCAAAGACCAATCTCGAAAGAAAGGCACTTACCGGATGTAAGTTCCTTTCTACAAAGTTCCAGAAATCGAGACTTAAGTTTTTATAAGTCCCACATAGAAATGCAGGACATCAAAAATTTACTAAGACTCATTTGAGTGTTCAACTCAACGAAAATCTTTAGCAAAAGGCCAAAGATTTATGCATATTGAAAGGAAACCAAAGTGACGTTAATAGAAAAGACCGGGGCTTATATTTGCTCGGAGATACATTTTAACACCGTGGTTTAACCACGGGTTTAACTAGGGACACTGCCATCTAGCGGTAGGGTGTGGCTTTTCAAATTGCTGTCCTCTAGTAACGAAACTAAGTTAATTGATAGTGCATACTACGTACGAGACTGGCGACTCGTCTCTTGATATTCCCTCGGAAGCTCACCTTTGATGCTCAATCACCAGAGCATAGGGGGGGGGGTCTCTATATACTCGTATATATAATATATATGTAAATGTTAAGAAGGCACAACTTTCACTGTAAAACTTATAGGTGTTACTAGGTGATCTGTATATTTAAAAAATAAACAATTAAAATCAAATCAGCCAAAAATTATTCCAAAATTGACTACCACTGTCTTTAAATCGAATGCATTAAGCGATCATTTTGTAAAAATCTCAATAATTAAAATTTCTCATTTTAATTTTCGTACTTGGTCTTACATTCATTTTCAAACAAGTAACAACAAAATCTTGTTTCATTGCATTTTCCATGAATATTTCACTATCCTTCTCTCAATGGATCTTTAGCAGAAAATCTCGGATAAAAGCTTTCTCTTCGTGTTGCAACGGCGAGCATTAATCCAAAGTAACAATTTACAAATCGTCTACTTACCCGGCGATATCTCACGGCGGATAAACTACTAGTCTTGCAATAACACTGAGCAGGGAATGTTCTAGAACTAACTGGAGCATTTCTGGATCTACTCTGTTATTTTCATAAAATACAAAATAATTTGTGTGGTTTGCTTTAGTCACCACGCTTGGCTCAAGCCATCCTATTAGAGTGCCCAACCAGTGAGGATCCTTTCCAACCACCGAGTTTAGTGGAATACTCCGCTAGATAGAAGTAAGCCCCATATAACTCAGGTGGACCGTATACAGCGCCTTAGTGTATGCGTAAGGCATTCCCGAAAATTTTTAATTAAGGCCTGAATAACACAAGAAGAAAAAATAACACCATTTTTCTCTAGTTTACTTTTCTAGGAACCACTGCATATATCCCTTAGACAACAACAAACATAAATAATTATACATTTTACTTGACGTCAACGTTAGCTGAAATTCAGATATTCCATTTTGGTCGAATATTATCCGAGGTGATCAGCCTATAAAAACTAACTTTCAATGTCTGAAGTGTGAAGAAAAGTCCGCTTTTGCACTCTACCATGTAATTTAAAACAACAATCATTCAATACAAACTCATCATGAAGTTCCCAGACACATTAACTTAAACGGAGACTTCAATTGAATCCAAGACTGAAGGTATTATTGTTCAAAAGACGCACGGAGCCAGCTGCCGTTGACAGCGCCATTGTGGGCTGAGATGCGTTCGCGGCGTCGCGGGATGCGAGCTAGCGAACGTGTGCTGCTGAGCATTTTAGTGTCTCCGAGAGCCCCTCTGAGAGGAATGGCTCGGCACAATGCGCCTCCGCCTGCTAGCAGTGTTTTGTTTCTTTAAAATGTTGTTTATCGTGGGGCAAGATGTAAGATGCAGATGCGTTTTTGTTTTGAGTTAGGAATAGTTTTATAATTTGCGTAAATGGCGTCTGGTTCCGTCATGTAGTAAAAAAAGAAAGAAAATAAATAACAAAAATAGTACGAAAAGCCCAGGACCGATTAAAGTGGCAAACATTGGGAGAGGCCTGAACTGATAAAGACTGATGATGAATTGACAATTAAATACTTCAACGCAGATTTAAATTAAATGTGTCCTAGAACAGGCTTCTTATAGAGTCGATTTAACGTGATATTATTGTAAAGCTAGTGTTTTTTACACATACTCGTATCTCGAAATGAAAATACGAGAACATTTTTAACGTTACTTGGCTGGATATTTTACTACGTTTATGGCTAAAGGCTCCTATTATTAAAAACTTTGCTGTCTGTCCGTCCGTCCGTCTGTTCGTCCGTCCTATGCAGTACCTGGAGAATCGTGATAGCTAGATCTATCGACCAGTCCACAAATCTAGCCGATAGATTTGTGTATCTAACCGATAAAATAATTCAATGAATCTATATAAATACATCATCATCATCATCAGCCGATTGCAGTCCACCGCTGGACATAGGCCTCTCCAGTTGTTCACCACTTGGCAAACATCTGAAGGATATACCCATTAATTATCTATCGCCACGCTGAGTAGGCGAGTTAGCGATCGCAGGGCGTAGCTTTTCGCTCCGTTGACGTTGCTGCCCATCATCGTTCTGTGCTATTTAGCTACGCCTTCAATAGAGACGGTTATACCGCCAGTCAGTTGCTAATGCCTACGGGATGCACTATCTTCAGGATGCTCTACAAGCAGGTTAGGGTTGGCTTTGAGCGAAAAGATGATGGTCCGCTCCCTTACATCCCATATATCCCATATAGAAATACCTAATAACAGAAACATGAGAACAATAAACAATAGCTTTAAGTTCTTCAATAAGCGTTCAGCGTTCGTTCCTCCATCATTCCGCCCGCCAACATGTCATCGCTTAGCTCCTAAGCGCCATTCACTGCTCAGAAAAACAACGACACGCCGGCTTTTGTCGGCAACTTCCTTTGTCTCGAACAAGATACTTATCAGCCATTTACTCGTTTACCTGTTGTCATCCGCCTTTTTTTAAAGCCGCCGGGTTTATCATTTTATCAGCAACTCGAGTCGGGATGACGTCAGACTATTTTTTGCTGAAGAAAGTAAGACGTTTCAACTAAGACGATGTTGGTTGGTTATTTAAAAAGAAATTTTGAAAATGTTAAGAGATAAAAGGTTTGTTCAAGAATTTGGTTCTTGATAAAGCGCAGCCGTAAGAAAGGTAGTCATTACTACCAATCATCAAGGTATTTACTAATGTGTTTTCAAATGTTTTATTTGAATACCCCTAACTCCTTTACTGTTTGAACGCTACACTATCTCTGATGAACATAAGCTATATTAAATTTTCAAAGAAGTTAGGGATTCATACTAAAACTCCAATATTGTAACCCAAGGTGTGAAAAAGTTACCAACAAACTTCATTTAGGGGATGTAAGGGGCGGGGATCATCATTTCGCTCCAAGCCAACCTCACCTGCCCGTGGTGAATTCTGCCGAATAACAAACGAGGCGCTGGCATCCCAATGGTGGTGGTATAACCATCGCAATTGAAGGCGTAGCAAAATACCACAGACCGATGAATAGCAGCTGCGTAACCGGAGCAAGAAGCTTCGTCCTGCAATCGCCAACCCGCCTACCTAGGGTGGCGATTATGGGTACCTAGCTAGATATATCCTCCAGATGTTCGCCCTAAGTGGCGAACAACTAGAGAGGCGTCTGTCCAGCAGTGGACTGCAGTAGGCTGATGATGATGATGTGTATTTTATGTTGTGATGTCCAAGTATAGTATGTACGTAGGTATATTAGATTTATTTTCTTATATATCTTCTTTGCAGACACCGCCTGAGCATTTCTACGGCAAGATCCATTTCGCCGTTAGTAAGATTAAATTTTCGATTTATTCTTAAGAGCATAATCTCATTTCCAATATAACACAAACAAGGGGTTTCCTAATTATTTATTACGTAAGCCGGAATACTCTAAATCATCTTAATAGAGTAGGCAGATCAAGATAATTTATAGTACTTATTACGGAACAATATCTCGCCAGAATTATCTCTATATTTTGCGTTCCGTCCTATTAAGTACTGAATTAACGGAACGCCTACGGAACAACTGCAGAGACAAGGAACATCTGTATTAATTAACTGAACATTATTGTCAGGCCAGTAATCACCAGCCGGGGCCGGACTTAGAGCAATTTGCCGTCGCCCTGAATACGCCCGCCGCAAATTTAAATTATTGGAACAAATTTCGGTGGCTGGCTCTGTTTGCAAGGTAAACAAGATGTATTTTAAAGCCGTGAATTATGAAACCGTTGGCTTAAATAGGTGTAAGGTTTTAAGTGATTAATTTTTTAAGCGTTTCTTGTAAATACAGTCTGATGCGAAATGTTGAACTTTTTAGGTCATCATCATCAGCCTATTGCAGTCCACTGCTGGACATAGGCCTCTCCAGTTGTTCGCCACCTAGGGCAAACTTCTGGAGGATATACCCATAATCGCCACGCTGGGCACACCGATTGGCGATCGCAGGGCGCAGCTTCTCGCTCCGGCGAAGCTGCTGCCCCTCATCGGCCTTTGGTATTTAGCTACGCCTTCTATCGTGGTGATTTTACCGCCACCAGTCGGTTTGCCAGAGCCTCGTTTGTTGTTCGGCAGGATGCACCACGGGCAGGTGAGGTTGGCTTGGAGGGAAAAGGTGACAGGTCGCTCCCTTACATCCCTCTTTTTAGGTGGGAATTCTCTATTGGACATAAGCCTCTCCCAATAATGTATGTAGATGTCAATGCATACACATACATACCGTCACGCCTTTCTCCCAGATGGGTAGGTAGAGACCACGTCCTTCCATCTGCTACGATCCTGGCACACAACTTTTGCTTCGTCCACATTCATCAATCTCTTCATACATGTTCGTCAGTTTAGGGTACTTAGTATTTTACCTTTTTTTAAGACACGTGGCTAGCAATTGCTGGATGCGAGAAGTCCAGGATCGAATAAAGTGGTGAACATTGGGAGACGCCTGTGTCCAGCAATGGACTGATACGGGCTGTTGACGATGATTATGATTAGGACACTTTCTATTTGGTCATAGAAAGTCCTTCTAGGTCTTTTCCTTCAAACAGGTTCAATGGATGTGTACGCGCGCTATAAAAATATCTTATCTTAGCTTATCATCTTCATCATCATCATATATATATCATATTTTGAGTGGCTCGATAGCTCATTTGGTAGTGACCTCTGCCTTCTGAGCCAAGGGTCGTGGGTTCGATTCCCGGACAGTACAAACATTTGTGTTCATGAATATGTCTGTTTGTATTGGTCTGGGTGTTTACTATGTATAACATGTATTTATTTACAAAAAAAAAGTATCTAAGTAAGTTTATCAGTTGTCTATTATCCATAGTACAAGCTTCGGCTTAGTTTTGGGGCTATATGGCGATGTGTGGCCCAGTGTGTCTTAATACAGTACCAACGTAGGACCTTAACGGTCCGGGCTTATAAGAACACGTTTCACTATTTAAAAGTCTTCAAATAACAGTTCTACCAACTCAACACAAAGTATCCGCTGAAGCTTCGGCTATCACGTAGTGAAGTGAAGAGCGCAACTACTCCCGGGGGGGGGAGAACTGTTTTGAAACCGCAATCAGGAGTAAACAGGAGCGGAGCGAGGCTCGCTCTTTAGCGGTCCCGGGGGCGAGGCGCATCACCTGCTGTTCGCTACGGGGGAAAAAGGGACATAGTGTGCCGGGAACACGATTAAGGAAGCAAGCACTGTGTCCTGATAGTGTGTGCTTTTTATACCCAGTACGCTTAGTTAGTGCTTTCCCTTTCAATCTCGATACAAAAAAGAGGGTGTTATAACTTTGACCGATATGTGTGTCTGTCAGTGGAATATTCGTATAAAACATAGCCTATGTGTTAATCCAACGTATAAGCTATATTACTGTAAAGTTTCAATAAAATCCGTTCAGTAATTAATGCGTGAAAGAGGAGCAAACATCCATCCAAACAAACTTTCGCATTTATAATAGTAGTAGGAAGACTACATGAAAAATGTAAATACATAATAGATATAAATTATCATCATCATCTGCTGCTGAATGATGGTAATTTGAGGGGTTTGTCTTGGTCAACACGCTTGACAGGCGGGTTCAAATAAAGTCTTCAACTAACAGTCCTACCAACTTGACACGTTTCACCATTTTAAAAGTCTTCAAATAACAGTCCTACCAACTTAACACAAAGTATCTACTGAAGCTTTACATAGTGTAGTGAAGAGGACAATGAAGAGGTATTTATAGAGGTCCAGGACGTTTGCAGGCAGATGATGGTTATCATTTTTTAAAAGTTAGTTTCAAAGATATCTACTAGGCCATAGGTACGTGATTATTATAGAAAAGCTCTCGATGGCTGGCGATCCTCGACTGTACGTTTTATGAGGAACGTCGTGCCTCGCGCCTCGGTTTTGTGGAACCAACTGCCCTGCGGCACTCTTTCCGAACAGCTACAACTTGGGAACCTTCAAGAAACGAGCGTATTCATATTTAAAAGGCCGGCAGCGACCCTAAACTCGGTTAGAGCTGAGTAGCTTACACTGTGTCCATGGGCGGTGTCGACTGCTTACCATCAGGCATCACACTTGCTCGTCTGCCGCCTCTCGCATAAAAAAGCAACATTTCTAAAAAAAAACCCAACGTAATTGTAAACTTTTTTAAATCGAGAACACCTGACCTTCTAATGTATCGTGCGCCCTCCTGGTGAGATATGGCTGTTGTTTTGACAGTCCAATTTCCACCTTTCCGTCACCTCGTCCTCCGTGACGCTCCAACTCGCCGCATCAATCATTGCGAATGTAAATCCGCTGAGCATTTCATTAGTGGACCCATATTTTTCCAGAACACTCAGGTGCGCCAATCAGCCGCTGAGAAATGGCCGCCTCTGTCCCGATCCCGTTGAATTTGTTTAGTTACCATAATTTGTCTCGAGTGACGGAGCTCGCATTTGTTACCGTTCGATCTAACGGTGACGTCTCGTGATTTATTTGGTGATATTTTATAAGCAAAGTTTCGTCAATGTCTTGGCGTGGCAATTTCGTTTCGCGCGAAATTATGGCTTTTAGTAAAAATACTACTCAACTTTTTGAAATAAGAACTTTTTTTTTATTTGAACATCACAACATAAACCGTAAACGCATATTCACACTAAGATACTAACAAAGATAGATACAAATAATACATGACCATTAGACCGGACACTGCTGTCGTGATGTCCAAAATAAAAGAGCCTCACTTAGAATAGAATATGTTTATTTCATACACTAGCACTTAGCACTAAGCCGTAGCCCCGTACACCTGTTTTACACGAATTGAGGTTATTAATACTCTATTGAACGAATTTCGGCAATAGCAGCCAAGTCTACAAGGAATCTAGCCAAGTACGCAGGAGATATTAAAATGCTGTAAGCAAAAGTTTAGCATGACGTAGATTTTTAGCAGACCATTGTTTTCTTTTATAGCCTCTACTATCCCACTGCTGGGTAAAGGCTTCCACCAGCTTTCTCCATTCAACCCCTTTTGATTTAACACATAAAGTCATTACACTCATTTTGTCAGCTCAAAATGGATGATTCGAAAATAAAGGACGTTTTCAGAAAAATGGAAGGAGTCATAGAATGAACCAAGTAAGATACGTGATGGCACGCGCACTCATACCGCGATACGCCGGGCAGGAATGCTAGTAATACCATCGATATAGCAACACGTATTAATATGCCTTAAGAAGGAGATATTATAGTACACAAGTGTGTACATACGCAAATACAGGTGTATACTTACATTAAACAAAGAGTCCCAGCCGGTTGCCAGCGCTTCATTTATTATTCGGCAGAAGGCATCACTAGCAGGTGAGCTTGAAGTTAAAAGATGATAGGCCGCTCTCTTATATCCCCTCTCTCTCATATTATCTTACAGCAAACATAAATATGGTGAGACTCAACTAGGAAACCAGGAACGATCCGGAAATGAGAATGCGTAAGAAAAGTTACCAAACCGTGTAAGCCACAAAAAGCGAAATTCCTTCAGTAAACTGAAATACTTAACTTAAACTAACTACTTGAAATACTTATTTAGTTAAACGGAGTCTATTTGAAGGCTGTGTAAATGCAATTTAAGCTAAATAACGCCCCGTTCCCGCTACGAACGCGAAGTAAATGCATTTCTCTACAAAAATTTCTCTTTAATTTCCTGTATGCCTTTTTTTTCTATCCATTAATGTTGTTCCAGTTGTTTCATTACCTTGGCACGTCCGCGCTGTATTCGGTCTCGTGGTAACTAATTGGATTCTATTTAGTTAACTGGCTTGTTGGTATAGTGGTAGCAAGTGCCGCTTAAAGCCTTGGAGGTCCCAGGTTCGAAGCCCCAGTCGGATTAACAAAGAGTTGTGTAAAGTACCTGTGTACTCTACTGATTGACTGTTCAACAGAGATATTATGTGGCTGTCAAAATAGAAATAAATAAATAACCCAAGGCATGCCACACTGGTCCACACAGCGCCATCTAGCCCATGCTTACTGTTGTAAATGATATCTAAAATGTGAATGGTGCTGCCACCTACTGATGGTGCTGCCACCTACCATTGTTTGTGCAAGTTATATTTGTTGTGTGTCTATGCAATAAATGTCTATCAGTCTATGGTATGAATCATAAATGGTCGTTTTATTAGAGGTTATGGGCCCAGCACGCTTCCACTGCGCAATGACACCAATCGGTTGCCAGAGCCTCGTTTGTTATTTAGCAGGATGCACCACGGGTAGGTGAAAGGTAAGAGAGAGGGTAGCTTGGTGCAAAAAGATGATACGTCGCTCCCTTACATCCCATAGCACTCGTACAAACTACGGCTTAACTAATATAAATAATATCAGACAACATCACATACATTGTTCCGATCCCAAAGTAAATAGCTTAAACACTTGGGTTATGGGTATCAGAACAACGAAGGTACCACAAATTAATACTTAAACACAAATATAAACATCCAGACACGGAACAAACACAAGTGTTCATTACACGAGTGTTTGTCCCGGATGGGAATCGAACCCACGACCCTTGGTTCAGAAGGCAGGCAGAATTTGGGACTTTATAACGCTGTATAGCCCAGAGTGACATGTCTCGAATTATTTATTTATTGATCCATATCCCATGCCGAATGGCTGTCCGGCGGGTATGTGGTCAATTGATTTAAAATAAATTTAAAGAATACCGATTGAAATAAACAACAGACCCCATCATTAGTGAATATTCTTGTCTTGCTCGCCTGGGCTTATGTAAATGACACTCGTATTGTCATCTCGCGACGGCTTAAGCGAGGGGGGAGCTTATAAAAAGGTTAATCCTTTTTTGTCTTTGTTACACACTCGTGTGGTTTCCCATTATCCTTACTAATTTACAAATGGGAAAGTAGCTGTGTCTCTTACTGACGCCTAAGCCTTAAATTAATTTTGTGCAAAAATTGTACCCTAGAGAGGACAGTACTTGTATTTGGCGTAAGAACATAAATCTAAATAAGGAAATTATGGAGAAGTATGTTCTAAAATATGCTCTCTTAATAAAACGACCTAATTTTAAATTTTAGAAAAAGAAGTTTATGATACAAAACTGTTCTATCACTAATAAGACAACATCTATATTATTTTGCACTGTTACTTAAAACGACCAGTCTCAAAATTTTGTTAAAATACAGGTGCCATTATGATAGGACCTTCGTCTTTTACACTTAAACTCATCCATGGTAATAATAATATTTTGCTCTTTTCACATAAGCACACTTTTACAAAATGTTAGTCTTTATTTTCATTAAAAGAGGAAAATATTATTAATTTTGTAATCGATGTATTGATTGTTTTAAGTACAGGGTTTTTGTATGTACCTATGTATTTTTTCTGTTACACGATATATACAATTTTATAGTTTTCAATTTTGTTTTTTTTTCAAGCCTATTTATATATCTAATAAATAAATAATTCTTTTATTGTTAACTTTCATCAGTAAGTACAATTGTGAACGAAATCTTGGGAGACTGGGATCTCTACGTAGGTAGAGAATTTTAAGCCCTGCTAACTCACTTCTAAAGGGCACTACATTCACCGTTTCCCCGCATCTCCCGTATGGTCTAGTGGCTAGGATACCTGGCTTTCACCCAGGAGGCTCGGGTTCGATTCCCGGTACGGGAAACTCTTGAAAAGCTCTTTAATATTTTGTTTTTGTTTTTAACATATTTTCATATTAAGTAATTTAAACATATTTAAAAATAATGCAAACATTTATTTGAAATAAATTAACTTCATGAAGCTTGAATTAATTAAAATTAATAATAATAAAAAACATCAAAAATAACACTTTCTTATACATAATAATATTTTGGGGCTATGTCACTTTTACCCATGTGAAAAAATAATAATACTTTTACGAAGTAGAATGCAAATACAATGATAATATTTTAAATATTACAATTTATTAATCAAACGTATATTTTCGCAACTATATTGGAAATAACATAATCAATATCTTTCAGAAAAGTTGTGGATATGTTCTTTGCTTTATTTTTCTTTTTTACTTAATGTCAAATCATAAAAGTCAAAAAACGATAAGATTAAAATTCGAATTATTTTTCATATTTTCTTTAGGCTTTAAAAAATAATGAATAGTTTATATGTATTAGAACAATAATGGCGGTAGAAATATCTCATAAGTATAAAACGACAAGTAAAGCTATAACACCTATGTTTTTATGTCAATGGTTAATAACAGTTTAGCCGAAGATCTGTATCTGGTAGTTAAGTCCGTCTCCCCTGGTGCTCTTCAGTCGAATGTTGGTGAAGGTCGAGCCTACTCCTCCGGATGTGATGATAGCTGACGCTTTGCCTTTATCCAGGTCAATGGCTGTGATACCCTGAAATTCATTTTTAATTTATAGCAGTTGTTAGGATTCCAATAACAATAAGAGAGGTAGGGCATAGCGAATTTTTGCTCGAATTGAGCTGCCCGTCCGGGGAAAGACCTCCACCCTATAGAATACCGCAGTCAAATGACCTCTGGGTCGTGTTTCTGCCGGTGAGTAGGGTTTCCGGAGCTCGTGGGGGGTTAGGGTTGGGCCGGCATGGCGGTGGCAACTGACAGGTAACTGACCAGTTACTTGCCCGTTGTCACAGCGACTTGGGTTTCTCTTTCGCTTTCTATCAGGCGTAGGGAATATTTGCTTTTCGTTAGTCTGATTAAAATATAAACAAATTAAAAAAGACATTTTTCATCCTCACTTTGAATAAATACAATAAAACAAAAAGATTTTCGAATAATCTTAATCAAAAATAGTTAATACATCATCATCATCAGCCACATTGCAGTACTCTATCTACTGGACATAGATCTCTCTAATTGTTCGTCACTTTCCTCTATCCCAGGCTTCTCGCATCCGTCTCTTAATTTAAACAAACATACCTTTATAACTTTGTTACTGGTTCCGTTATTGTAGAATACGTTTTTCGTCCTTATCTTCAAAGGTATTGATGACAACTGCACTAACTCCATATGAAGAAGTTCTGCATTTAACGTAGTACCAACATTTAAATTATCACCATTAACATTTAATAGGGCAACGCAAAAAACTAAAGCAATTATATACACGGACGCCATTTTTAGTTTGAGGTTCATATAATGTAGAATTGAAGAAGAAATTTGTTATGAAGCACAAAGAGACAAACCGAGACTATATATGTTTTCGACAGACACTTGAGATAAATTCTTGATAAAGCGACAATACAATGAATCAGACGGTCGAAAATATTGTATTAATATTGATAAAGTAAGATGAGATATAGATACAATGCGTCAGACCATGAACACTAAACGTTTTATCTCAAAGTAAGGTTTCTCCAGAACACTAATCTAGCAAATTCACCTGACATAGGAAGTATCCATCTTGGAAAGTTTAGGTCTTTCATGTTAATGATTTTACAAGCCACTTTGTAAAGAGATCGAGGTGGAAAATAAGAAATGCACCAGACTATACACATCAATCTGTCCTGTGTCTGTGTTTTTGTGCAATAAAGAGTTTCTATATATCTATCTATGTATCAACCCACTAAAGTTTTCCCTTGTACTATGGTTGACTAGAGGCGTCTTCCAGAACACCCAGGCCCAAAACAATTTAAAACCGTCCTTTCCTAAATTTAACTTATAAGGTATCAAACCACGTTCTTTCAGATTCGGCGACAACTCTTAGACATTTCCTACGTACGTAACTTAGAATAAGAGTCCATTTTGTGAGAGAAATAAATAAATATATTATTATTATTTCGTTACGACTATCATCAAAGATGGATATTTAAATCATCCTATCAAAGATTATACTCGTATGTAAATTCTATCAATGCAGGATGTTGACGCTAACACGAATAATTTGCTGATCATTACGGTTTAGAGAAATGTGGCGCAATTTTTTTACAGTTTTTATGCTGTCAAATAGTATGTCTGCTGTTATTATATATCATATGTATTGATCTGGTTTGTTCTGGAGTCCCTGCAGCGATGTCAAGTAGATTGGCGATTCAAGTGATGAGATGTCTCTATGAAGCCGCCACCATGTCCGTCCAAGTACAGAATCAGCAAACAAGGCCTATACCGTTGCATCGAGGAGTGAGTATACCTAGTAATATAATGAGGATATTAACAAAAAAATCAAAGTATCAGTTGTACCCATCATAGTACAAGCTTCATCTCAGTTTGTGACTAGATGGCGCTCTGTGTGGCCCTGCGTGCCGTTTCTTGTGTTATTTTTTATTTAATTTTTCTCTTTACAAAATACTGTCTAGTGTAACGTTACAACAATGGCTATCGTTTCCATCGCCATATTTACCTGGCCAAAATAAGCTGGCTATTGTGAGCCAGCCGTAAATCACGGAGGACAAGCGACCGGAGGGCTGATCGTTAAACTACCGCCGTACGAGAGCATTCGTGCACAATGTAATAGTGTCATGGTTTACATGAAAAATACAAATTTTATGTTGTCTTCATTTTTATTTTGTCTACTGCTTTTGTTTTGTCTCATCATAGTCGTCATGATTGGCTCGGTGGCTCAATTGGTAGTGACTCCTGCCTTCTGAACCAAGGGTCGTGGGTTCGATTCCCACCCGGGACAAACATTCGTGTGATTAACACTTGTGTTTGTTCCGTGTCTGGGTGTTTATATTTGTATTTAAGTATTTATTTGTGGTACCTTCTTTGTTCTGATACCCATAACACAAGTGCTTAAGCTTCTTACTTTGGGATCAGAGGAATGTATGTGATGATGATAATGTGATGTCATCATAATCAGCCTATCGGAGTCCACTGCAGGATATAGGTATATCCAGTTGTTCGCCAGTTTATTTACTACCCTACTTATTTACCCCTATTCGCCACGCCAACCCGCGATGGCGATCACAGGGCATGGCTTTTCACTCCGGTGACACTGCTGCCCATCATCCATTTGTGGAAGTGGAATTGGATCCGTGCCTTCTGAACCCAGAGTCATGAGTTCGATTCCCACTCGGGACAATTGTGTGATGAACATTTGTATTTGTTCCGTGTCTGAGTGTTTGTGTTCGTATTTAAGTATTTTTATGCGGTACCTTCGTTGTTCTGATACTCATAACACAAGTGCTTAAGTTACTTACTTTGGGGTCAGAGCATTGTATGTGATGTTGTGTGGTATTTGTTTTTTATGATGGTTCCGACCACGTGGATCGTTCCAATAGGCTTGTTGCCTTAAAAAATGTAATATGTCTTTTAGCTTATTAAAAAAAGATATGTATCTATTTTTTAATTTGTAAATTAGACTAATAATTACAAAGTTATAGCCCGTTGAAATTACGCGTGACGTCACTCGGAGTGTCATTTTTACGGGAGGAAGTGACGTCAAAGACTCCAACTCCTAACTTTTGATGCATTGTATCTTTGTTATTTTTTATTTGAATGAAAAAAGGGAAAAACGTGTCCAATACATTTTTATGATCTGAAATAAAATGTAATAAATATAATGTAATTATTTTGACCCCCAAAACATCCCTATTGCTCGCAACTCGCAAGCGATTGTCATACACAACTGAGATTTGTCCACAATTCGTTATTATAAACTTCCGCATTCACATCTAACAGTTCCACAAACAAGTCAATCACGAGATAAAAACTTGGCACTCAACATTGAGTGGACACGAAAAAGCGATCGTATGTTCGCGGCCAATTTATTCGTCCGTGAGCGTGGCTTTATCAAAAGTTGGACACATTAGCGCCAGATGTGGCCGGCTACCCAACTTTTTTCGTCCCTTCGTCGACGTACTCGTATAATAATGAAACGAATGGCCAACTCATTCGTTATAATTTTTTAGGGAGCAAACTCTATGATGAGATATGTGAGTTTGATGTTTTATGGCCAGGGTTGGTGGCGTTGGAATCAAATGTTTTAGCCGGCGGTGTTTTTTTTTTCAGATTGTTAAATAGGATAAGTTTCATTGGCGGTTTTATTGGAAATGATTGATCATTTGGGCTTTGGCAAGCAATGAGCCTATTGGGTACATACATAACGTCACGCCTTTCTCCCAGAGGGGTAGGCAGAGATTACGTTCTTCCAATTGCTACGATCTTGGCACACAACTTTTGCTTCGTCCACATTCTTCAATCTCTCTATACATGCTCGTCGGTTTAGAGTATTGGTTACTGTTGAATGGGCTTCCATTCAACAGGAACCAATACTCTAAACCGAGTGAGCTTTCACTCATCATCATTCGGATCATTCATTCATTGATGTCTTGGTGTTGAAATGGGCATTTTTAACCGACTTCAAAAAAATGAGGAGGTTTTCAGTTCGACTGAAAATATTTTTTTTGTATGTTACCGATATCTTCGAGAAATGTGAATCGATTTGAAAAATTCTTTTTTTTTTGCTCGAAAGGGTGTGCTGTATATTCTAGTTTATCCTATGTCACCATAATTGAATTCGGTTTTCTTTTTGCTAAAAAATGCTGTTCTCCCAAAATTGTACTTGGAGTTGGTTGTGATTAGTGTAAATTATCCCAAGGGATGTCGGTTCTGCAGCTAATATTATTGGCCCTTTATATTATGTGGCCCTGCAGCTAATAGGTAAATAAATAACCCAAGACATGCCACGCTGGGCCACACAGCGCCACCTAGCCCCAAACTAAGCCGAAGCTTGTACTATTTTTTTTTGTAAATTAGTACATAATTATTATACATAGAAAACGAGGATAGACTTAAACACTTTAAAATTATGTCACTGGAAAAAAGACGGGATCTCTTGGATGTAACGTTTTTATATAAAGTGCTTAATAACAAAATTAACTGTCCTCCGTTGCTGTCCTTATTTAATCTCAAAGTACCCCGTAATATCCCCCGAAAACCTATAACCCCGCTCTGCCCTCCTCTTCGTCGCACGGTCTTGGGTGCCAACTCTGCCATTCCTCGCCTATCGAAAATCCTTAATCATCACAGTAGCCGGATTGACATCTTCCATGACACAATTAGTAAAATACGCAAAGTAATGTCTAATACAATATAGCTCCCTTCAATGTGTCTGTGTATAAATTATAATATATTTATTAAGTAAAGTACCTACCTGATTTTTTAAGATTACGTATCTAAGCAAGAGGAGTTTACTTGTAACCGATTTATGTACTTAGCCATAAGTTATATATAATCATTGTTTTTCTGAACATTAGTACATATTTTGTAAGTAAACCAAAATAAATAAATAAATAAAAACACCCAGACCAATACAAACAGACATGTTCATGCACACAAATGTTTTATTATGATGATGAGTGTTAAGTAGTCTATTGCTTAGTCAAACAGGTTGTCAGAAACTTGTTAGATGTCTTGATCATATTTACACGGCAACCAAAAGATAAGTTTTCAAATTTTTATATAATATGATAGAGTATACCCTGTGGAACAAAGTGGCTGGCGTTTTAGGTGCACAAGTTACTAGCAAAAAGCGGAAAATGACTTAATTTTAAATTTACTGTAACGAAAAAATACATAAATCTGATAAATAGGCTCGACTTCTTAATTTTTTTTCTGGTTTTAGGATATTTTCATTAACACATTTCTATGTAGAAACGGTGTCACTTTCTTTTTTTTCTATTTATTTTATACCTAGTGGTACTCTCACAGTATCTATCGTCATCTCAAACACAAGAAATGCCGAATTGCAGCCCGCTTTCAGACTTTTACCTATTTTAAATACATAACGAAAAACACACTATTATAAAACGTTATTGAAAACCATAAATTTTTATTCTGACACCTTATAAAATAACGTTATCCAGCATTTATCCGCGTCTTGGCAAACGTAATGTAGGACGCCCTCAGGCCAGATGGAGTGACGATTTGCGCAGGACGGTTGGCAAGTGTGGATGGCCGAGAGGCCCAAAATCGATCAAGGTGGCGAACATTAGGAGAGGCCTATGTCCAGCAGTGGACTGACACGGGCCGATGATGATGATCCAGCATTTATAGTGCGTCCTGCTCAGAAAGCCACTAAACTTCTTTTCAACTCGCTCCAGCTTATGGCTCGCACCATCGCCATTCAGATACAAGTTCTCAAGTACGTTGTCTGAGGTTATGAATATTATACAAAGCGCGCGTCTCCCGTCACTTTCCGCGCGGCGCTCCATCTCTCTTGAACACGAAAGGGTTAAGCTAATATGGGCGTTTTGTGCGCACATTGTTCTTTTCTTGATCAACAGGCTATATGTCAAAATCAAGAAACATTCTTACTGAGACATAAGGAAGTTAAGTTTGATTCCTAGTGAGGTAAATTTAAAAAATGATTTTTTGAATTTTTTTCAGATCTGGGTATTATGGTGTCATCGTCAGGCTCACCGGACTGTTCTGTAAGAACCTCCCGGTGCTTTCATCGCTCTATCAATATGATGATGATCGTCTGGTAATTATAGTACAATTGAAAACTCCAGTAAGCCCATTCTGGATCATCATCTAGAATCTCTTGAGGATTACTGACAGAAAAATCTATATTGGAATGCTGTTGTAAACGGTGCACAGCAGCATACCTCGCGTTCGGGTTTTTGATTGATAGCTTAAGAATCACTTCTTTCAAATGTTTTAAGACTTCCAATAAAAAGTATTCCTATTACTTACTAAAGGCACATCAGACGCGCCAAAAATACACCAGCTCTGCAGTTACGCAGCGTATGCGGCCCACGTCGCGGCCATAACTCAGCCGGTGCATGAAATATTTAGCGCGAACCCGCGATAGACGCTCTTCCTACGGGCTGACTGACTTTAGTGAAATTAGTCAGCCTTAGATTATATTGGGGATGTAAGGAAGCGACCTATCACCTTTTCGCTCCAAGCCATCCTCACCTGCCCGTGGTGCATCCTGCCGAACAATAAACGAGGCTCTGGCAAACCGACTGTTGGCGGCAAAACCATCACGATAGAAGACGTAGCTAAATACCACAGGCCGATGACAGCCAGCAGCATCACCGGAGCAAGAAGCTACGCCCTGCGATCGCCAACCCGCCTGCACAGCGTAGCGATTATGGGTATATCCTCCAAAAGTTTGCCCTAGGTGGCAAACAAATGGAGAGGCCTATGTCCAGCAGTGGACTGCAATAGGCTGCTGATGATGAGACCACGTTGACCGAAGTTACCGACATAGCTAACCCGATCAGTAAGCTGAAGTGGCAGTGGGCTGGCCACGTCAGCCGCAGAACCGACAACCGTTGGGGTAAACGAGTTCTGGAGTGGAGACCGCGTTTTGACAAACGTAGTGTAGGACGCCCTCAGGCCAGGTGGAGTGACGATTTGCGCAGGACGGCTGGCAAGTGCTGGATGCAAGAGGCCCGGGACCGATCGAAGTGGCGAGCATTGGGAGTGGCCTATGCCCAGCAGTGGCCTGATGTGGGTGATTTTTTTTTTTATAAGAAGAGCTTTCAGGATGATCTCACTCCACCTGATGGTAAGCGGTCGTGAGATCCAAAAGTTAGGTCGACAGGCACAATAGAGCCCATTGCGCCTGTCGCCCTCACCCTGAAGGCCCACTGAGATGCCGTTTCACGCCCCGCCTAAAGAACCTGATGAGACTAGGTTCTCCCTTTTTTAAAGTCAGGAATGCGATGGCAACTGACAGGAAACAGTTACTTCCCCGTTGTCACAGTGACTTGGGTTTATCTTTCGCAGGGGATCAACCGTAGGGAAGCCATTATGTTGAGCTGATTTTCAAAAAAAGGTCAGCCTTTTCCTTGGTTTCCGGATCGGACCTAACATCTTTTCACTCCAAGCTACCCTTACCTGCCTGTGGTTCATCCTGCTGAATAACGGACGAGGCTCTGGGTCGAGAATCTGCGTGAATTTTATTCACTTACAATGAATGTCCGGGAAGTACTATCTATCAGTATCTTATCTACAACGCCTATCTGGATGATTTCATGATATCAAACTTGCCATGTTATTTCTTAACATGAAACGATAGTTTTTTATTAGTTTATACATAAATGACCTCTACTCCGTTCTTTTTAGAATTTAAGAAGGTGTTAACAAAAGAGCTGCGTTTATAAAACATTTTTTTGCAAATATGACAAAGCAAAAAATCATATTTATAACAAAGCAAGTGTTAAACTAATAAAAGTTCATATTTAGAGTGTACGATTTTATTATCGCTTGATATTATAATATTGTGTCATTATAACGTGGTTTTGTCTCTATATCAAATGCGCTAAATAAAACCGTTTAAAAAAATAAAAGTCAAAACGTAGGTATATAACAGAATTTCTTATGTAACCGCCAGTTTCATCTGAACGTAAACCAAAAGATACTCGTACACGATTTCCTCTTCAGTTACATTACTAAAAAAAGAATATTCGTCCTTTATTTCTTTGAAAAAAATTATCAACCCCGTAAAACCCGTCCATTCAAATCTCCCCACCTCGCCTGATTAGATCGCGGCGGCCTCTCAAAATGAATACTTAAAAACAGCAATACACAAGCCAAAAATTTAATTTACACCCAAATTATAAATTTTAAACCGCAATCTTATGAATGGGCCCCGAAGTTGGCGATAAATAACGGCTAAGTCCTCCCCGGGTTATCTTTTTAAAGTGAACCGCAACGGTGTTGTTAAGAAACGACGTAAATTTAATTTTATTGCTTGATGCTTATAAAATTAAGCAATTGCCCGCCGCGGGGACGTAATGAAAATACAGCTGAAAGAAGCGTCTTGTTGCGAAGTTGTGCCGCACAGATGAACGGAGTTTGGTGTTTGCAACTAGGTTCGTGAAAAGGGACCAATTGTTTTATTTACATACTTCAATAATCACCATCATCAGCCTTTAAAAGTCCACTGCTTTTGACATTCGCCTCGCAACATTGACCTCGCCCTATGACAGTTGTCATTTGGGGTGATTTGCTATAGCTAGGGAGTTCTAAGGAGGAACGCAGGGGCGTTGCCTTCTGCAACAAGGCAGCCTTTTTAGCTCGCTAAGCAATTTTCAATTGCGGACCAGGCGTACCGTTATGCCCACATTTCGGCTCTGTACGTCATAATCTTCGTTTTCAATGAGTGCATCCTACCGTAGATTGAAATCCACATTAAGAAGAATAACATTGTATTTACATTATTGTAGCTCGATGTCTCATTTGGTAGTGATCTCTACCTTCTAAGCGATTCCCGCATTGTACCTACAAACATTTGTGTTTTGAACATATCCGTTTGTATTGGTCTGGGTGTTTACCGTGGTATTTACTGTGTATAACATGTATTTTTTTTACAAAAAAAAAAAGGATTTAGTTAAGTTTATTATTTATCTAGTACCCTTACAAGCTTCGGCTAAGTTTGGGGCTAGATAGCGATGTGTGGCCCAGCGTGGCATGTCTCGAGTTATTATTTATTTAAAAACAAATATTACATTTAACACAAATTTACATTACACCTACTTCTGCTGTAGACTGTACCACACACATATCATGCATATTAACCATCGGATTCCCTTACAATTTCACCGCAGAATCCACTTATTTACCAGTATCTCATCAAATTTTCCATCGGGACAAAAAGCTGCATGTCTCTTAATTCCTTATTCAAAATCGAGGAATTGTCTTACAATATCTCTTACAGGCAACATCTGCGAACAGATTCAAACCGTACAGCCCAGTTATAGAGTTTAATTTGCATCGGTTACCATCTGTCGTTGAAAATAGCATTTTTGCATTGGAAAATAAAAGTGTCTGTGTTTTATCTAAAGCGCAATGAATGGCAAATGCGGCAGGATTATTTTACACGCAAGATAACTCGGTTGGATTTATATTGGAACCTTATTCGATTGCTATTTTAAACCGAAAGGATTCTGGTTAAAATTCGATTCGTTTTAGCTCGTTTCTATGCAACTATCTGTTCTTTTATTTACAAGCAATTGTAGGCAAATGAGATAAGGCAGCGAACGTTGTTGCTGTTTTATACCTTAATGTTGCTCAGTTTTTGTATCGGAATGCACACAGAAATGCATTCTGACAAATTTATATGTTAATACGAGTACGAGTATAAGCCATATCATGATGAAAGAACACGGAAATTCACACTCTAATATCGTTTCAATTAGATGTAGTTTCTTTTTCAAGTCTAACATGGAAAAGAAATTTTGGAATATCTTTATAAAAGATACACACGTTACTTATTTTAATTTTTTTTTATTAAAACATTACCTAGCTCTAAGACTATTTAATAATTTATCGTTTTTAATTCATAAATTTTCACCTTACCTACTCCTTCTTTTGATTATCGTCTACCCAAAGATTTTTTGGAAGAATGGAAGGTTGGAAGAGATCGCTTAATCGGTAGTTAAGATCGCCTAAATATTACTCTTGATATTATACCTATTTTTGTCTAGTTTTAAGTCTACTGTTTGCTGTGCATTAAAGAATATCTACTAGTATATCATTTGACAAAAAAGGTATAAAATATATCGACCTTGCTTTCCATTCAATTACTCTTTAGACTTTAAGACTAAATTATTTATTAACTATAGCGATTAAAACAGTACTCCAGTATCTTATAAACAAAAAAAAAATTACGTAATATCAATCAGATATAGCTTAAAAACATTCCATGAATGTCCCTTTGAAATGTTATTACATTAAACGCATTTCAAACCGACCCATTTAACGAATTCAACCTTTGGCAATACACTTGACCGAAGTGGAGTGGACTGGAGTGAACGGATTAATAGCGAGGCTAGAGGAGCTGTGGAGGGCCCTAAGCCGAAGTGCCTAAATACTCGTAGTGCCTGGGAAAGGATTCGCGCTGTTCGTCAGATGATTCATTGTTACGTTTTTAGAATAGAGTAGACTTGAAAACATCTTTGTTCTTAAAGAATTAAAACAAGGGCTTATGAATCTCGCGTGGTTTCTGGATTTAGAAAAGGACCCCTCTCTTATCCCAAGGGTGTCATAGAAGACGAATAAGGGATTTTCAGGAAATGGGCAGAAGCGTTTACTTCTACTAAGTAATAAAACCTACTGCGGTAACCAACCCGCCTGCCAAGCGTGGTGACTAAGGAAATACCTCCAAATGAAAATTTCAATTCATTGGGAGAGACCTATGATAATGATGTTTAGAAATTATCAAGTACAAAAGTAAATAAAAATGATCCGAAAGTGGACTCTTTCGAGAAGCCGATTCTTCTCGGAAGAGTTCACTTTCAAACTCGATAATAATTCTTTCTTTTGTCAATCATTCTTATTGATTATTAAGTTCCTTTATCTAATTACTTAATTAGTAATTTTGACTTGGCCTCGCCTATTGGAAAGAACAAAATAGTAGAATAGAATAAGGTTTAAAAGCAACATTAAAACCTAATGTGTACCAAACAGGTCTCAGCTCAAAAAAAAATTCAAAATACCTTTATTCACATAGACTTAAAATAAGCACTTATGAATCGTCAAGTAAAAAATAATGTACAAATGTAAAAAGTAATGTAAAAATGTGAATAAAAGCAATTTAAAAGAAGCTACCGCCGTGTTCGGAAAGGCTCAGCTATTGCCGTGGCACAGGGGTGCCACAGCGCTGGCTTTCCAACAATACGACTTGGGAACCTTCAAGAAACGAGCGTATTCATATTTCAAAGGCCGGCAGCGACTCCAAAACCCGATTTGAGTTGCGGGTTTCCATGGGCGGTTCTTGAGGATTACCATTGTGTTGACAGGATTGGCCAGCCTAGACCCTGCCTGTAGGGTCCAGGTAAGGCGGGCCGCGCTAGTGGTGTCGTGGTAGTCTTGGCCTAAGGTCCCATGACACCACCCATTATGGCGGGGATGCGTCAAGGAATTATTCCCCGGGTAAAAAAAAAAAAAGTCTAGACCCTGCGTTACCGGGTCTAGCTGTTTCCAGGGTGCGCCGCGGGGAGGCTCCTTTCTTGCACCCCTCCATGGGCGGCGTCGACTGTTTACCATCAGGCATCACAAAAAATTTGAAAATGCATAATAAGTTGGTTTCACTAGTATTTATCCTTTTGCAGGGCGGTGTTTAGCCGCGACTATCGGCCGAGTGAGACCGTCGAGTGCCCGTCAGACCTCTCACCGCGTTCCGTTCCATTATGGCTCAAGTGCAATGGAGGATCAATGGTGAGTCTATGTTAATATAACCTAATGGTAGATGGATTCGTGTATTTTTAACCGACTTCAAAAAAAAAGTAGTTCGATTGTTTGTATGTATGTTTGTCCGCGATTATAATTCATTTATTCAGTATTTCTTACAAGCTAACAGGTAAACATCCAACACGCTTACAAGATTAGGAATTAAAATAATTACATTACGAGTATATAATAAGAATCTCAAATAAGTACATTAATTAATATATAGTCATAAAAAGAAAATGGAAATAAACAATCACAATACTTAAAATAAAACTTGAGGTATGTCATCTTTAATTAAATAATAATAATAAAAAAAAATATGTCAAAATTGATTATATATGTCAGTTAAAATTACACGGAATTTATTATATAAATTCCGTAGTCCATCGATTATCTCGCGTTTGGCTAAAGCTATTTGGATGCGGTTTTCAGAAAAGTATTTGTTACATTGTGGAGAAGGTTTTAGTACTTTAACCGACTAAAAAAAGGAGGTTCTGAGTTTTAAGTCAAGTCTTTTATATTGCTTTCATCATAATATGTAAAGAGATTGCATAGTATGTCATGTCATCATCATCGGAGCGTTTTTCCCGGTCACTTCCAAAGGCTGTGCCTAGAAGCCCGGGATCCACTTTCCTACTTAATCCACTCCACTTTGACGATCGTCATCAGATTCCTTAATACTCGTATTTAACTAATAATGTTACAAAAATTTAAAAATATTTTTGAATTCTGATTTCTATAACAGAATTTCTGTATGAAAATATTAAGTTGACTTAATGCCTTATTTTATTACTTGCTGCCTGCGTCATACAACCCTAAAAAGTGCATTCTAATGTAGGCCTAGTTGCAATATAACTATTTCCTATTTTGCCTTGTAGAATCTATTAACGAATTAAAAATCCAATCAAAGTCCTGGAATAAGAACTATATGGAATAAGCTATATTTATAGCTTTTTTTCTGTCACATCATCGGATACATTTGCTTTTAGGCTTGCTACTACAATTATATTTACCTACTTACTCATTGCAGTCCATTATGGATTAATAGAATTAAATCTTTATATCATTACAACATTGTGGAATATGTTTTCGTCATTCGTTTCAAAGATAATTAATATAAATCGCATCTGAGTCTTCCTTGATCGGGTTTTTTCATCTGGTTAAGGTACTTCTTAATCGATAAGTTTATTCACCATAGTTAATGGTACTCGTACAATAATTTTACTATGCCAAAAGACAAGAACAGGCGAGCACGTGAGACGTGGAACAAAACCACAGCGTAATCACGCTTGCTCCCTCTTCGGGCTGAGAAGCGAAGTTCCGCATAATTAAATAGTGATTAGGGGATTAGGGTTCGTGCACACTTACCCTTTAGGTGCAGGGCTAGTTCAGATGCAAATGCAACATTAGGGTGCCAAATTACGTACGTTACGTCCCTTTCTTTTTACAAATATAAATATAAGCTCTGGAATGAGCTCCCAGCCGTGGTCTAAAGAGAACTCTTTCCTCACGGTAGACAGCGGCTTAGCTGTGCCCCTGTCATTGCAGAGTCTATGAGCGGCGGTAACCGTTTAACATCAGATGGGCCGCTTGCTCGTCTGCCACCCACAGTAATAATAAAAAAGATATCTCCACAATCTGAGCATCACGGATAGCCCCATAAGCAGTGCTTGCCTAGATGTTGAGAAAACAGCCGCCCACATTCTGATGGATCTTATGCCCTGGTGTGGCAGCATACCAGATGAATAGCCTCGGTCAGTCTAGTATATAAGACGCCCGGAACACCAGAGGCATCGCATGCGTTTAGCCGACCCTTGAAGAACCTATTTACTTTCGACTTGAAATGCCCCATCTTAACTAATATTATAAAGCTGAAGAGTGTGTTTGTTTGTTTGTTTGAACGCGCTAATCTCAGGAACTACTGGTCCGAATTATTTTTGTGTTGAATAGACCATTTATCGAGGAAGGTTTTAGGCTATATAACATCACGCTGCAACTATTAGGAGCGAAGAAATAATGGAAAATGTAAAAAAAACGGGGAAAAAATAACTGTTCCACGCGGACGATGTCGCGAGCACAGCTAGTACTGATATAAAAGAAGTCGTAACAAGTGTATTGTTATTACAACCTCTGTGCACACATCCTTGCTCAGCTCCTGCTTACGGGCGATGACGAACTCTGGCGAAGTTGATTTCCCCATTAGCTCCGAAACTCGCGGTTTAATGAGCTATACCTATCAGAGCGGGCGAACAAACATTGGTGTGTCGTTTGAAATGAAAAAACTTTAGATGAATTGAACTTCGCTCAATGATGTCGAAGCTAGTACTATGGGTAGTAGACAACTGAAAAACTTGCTAAGACACAATACAAACAGAATTTCATCATCATCATCATCAGCCTATTACAGTCCACTGCTGGACATAGGCCTCGCCAGTTGTTCGCTACTTAGAGCAAACGTCTGGAGGACGCTGGTCGCCACGCTGGGCAGGCGGGTTGGCGATTACAAATGTTTATACTGTGATCTACATATTACAGAGATCGAACCCACGAACACTATGTCAGAGGCAGGTTTCTTTACCACTGAATCAAGCCGGTTGTCTATTAAAATTGTAATCCTTATATTGTGAGTGTCGTAAGAATCGACTAAGGAACTTCTTGAGATGTTACGTGTTAGCTGTCAGCGGATGGTCGAGCCCAAGTTTTGTATTAGCTCCGTAGGTCCAAGACATTATCGGACCCGGAAAATTTAATTTTCCTAAGTAAGACTTTCGCATATTTTTTTTTAAACTCTAACTAACGTGCAAAACCACTTTACGCCACTTTACACCAAGTCATAACCTGCGTTTCATACGAGCTTTATGTACAACCCCTTATACCACATAAGCTTAACATACTAAGCCACTAACCTATATAAGTCTTTACCTCTAATTCCAAAAGAAAGATAATACTCATGGTCCAAGCGAAGGCTCACAGGACGACACACTATTTCACGCACCATAAAACTAAGCGCCGTAGTGACGGTTTAATTTGCGCTGTACAAAGGGAAATCTTTGTCATCTCGACTAGGCTAGTAGTATGGTCGTTTGACTGGAAATAATAGCAATGGCGTTTAATACGAAAAGAAAGTGTCTAAGTAAGTTCATCAGTTATCTCGTGAGTTGTCTAGTACCTACCCATAGTACTAGCTTCGGCTTAGTTTGGGGCAGCGTGGCGTGTCTTGGTTTATATGAAGAGGATTTATTTGTATATGGACTGACTGTATTGCATATACGCACATGATAATACATGTTTGATTACATGTACGTAAGAATAATATATTTTATTTCAAAGAAAAGTGCCCGTATGAAAAAAGTACGACGTGTAATATTATTTGACAGTTAAAAGTATTTGCAGAAATAAATTTTGTTTATATTTTATATATTCGATACACTATTTTGACGTTAAGAGCGCTGAAATAAAGATTGCTTTCGATTTTTATGATGTTTAATTCCAATAAATATAATTATGTATTTGTTAATTATCTACTACCCTTGCCTACAGTCTACATCCTTAAAACCCAGTATCTCTTACACGAATTGTTGTGTTACCTCGTCACACGGTCACATGTGACTATATGTCATGGTTTATTTTTAACCGACTTCGAAAAAAGGAGGAGGTTCTCAGTTCGTCAGTATGTATAATATTTTTTTTTTTTTTTTTTTTTTATGTATGTTCACCGATTATTCCGTCAATTATGGATGGATTTCAAAATTTTTTTTTTGTTCGACAGAAGACACTTCCGAGGTGGTCCCATTATCACGAAGTCAGGATCTGATGATGGGATCCTGGAGAAATTGAGGGCAACAACCGAAAATTGTATGCTCATATTGTGTTTTTGTTACGTTATCATATTCTACTCAGGTATATGCTTCCGGGCGTCAACATCTGGTGCTGATGATGAAGCCACAGAACTCCTTAACGGTTAGGAGTTAGGGAACAGTACTGACATTGGTCGATAGGAACTAGGTAGTAGTATGTACTTATGCAGGGCTAATAGAGAAGGTGATTTGGCAAGTGATTTGCTTGATTCTAGATCACAAAGTCTTCACTTGACTTAAAGCAAAATTTTTCATTCCTAAGTAAAACTATTAAGGACATTAATTAGCCCTTATTTAAGGTCACAGCACATTAACGCAACTAAAAATAGAGAAATAAAATTATTTAAAAAAAAAAATTAAACCGACTTCAAAAAAAAACACAAACGACCAAAACTAAAAAGCGATAAATAACGTAAGTAATTCTATCCTTAATACATAATTATTTAAATACATATTACAATTATCACTTATTTTTGAAGTCGGTGCCAGCCAAACAAATAAATGTATCTATATTGTCGTGGGGATTTGCCGGCCGCGCGCGTCATACAACAACAGTCTACGTTAGGTACCTAGAGGCTGGCACCGACTTCAAAAATAAGTGATAATTGTAATATGTATTTAAATAATTATGTATTAAGGATAGAATTACTTACGTTATTTATCGCTTTTTAGTTTTGGTCGTTTGTGTTTTTTTTTGAAGTCGGTTTAATTTTTTTTTAATACCATATCTACACTAATATTATAAAGAGAAAAGATTTGTACCTATTTTTGTATGTTTGTAATGAATAGGCTCAAAAAGTACTGGGCCGATTTAAAAAATTCTTTCACCAATAGAATACTACATTCTTCCAATATGACATATGCTACATTTCATTTAAAAAAAAATTAGAGATCCTTGGTAAAATTTGAATAATGTAACCGAAGGTGTAGAAAAATTAGTCTCCCGTGCGAAGCCGGGACGGGCTGCTAGTATCTTATATACCTACTCGCAAATATACTTTATTTAACCACATTTCTTACCGACCTGGTGGTTTTTTTTTTTTTTTGACTAGCCTCTACTGTCCCACTGCTGGGCAAAGGCCTCCCCCAGTTTTTTCCACTTCTCGCGATCTTCAGCCAGCTCTTGCCAGACCGGAGAAAAATGATCCAGGTCGTCACGCCATCTTTTCCTCGGTCTGCCTCTCAAACGGTGGCCATCTGTAGGCTGATACTGAGTTACAGTTCTGGTCCATCTGTTTGCCTCCAGTCTGCATACGTGACCCGCCCATGCCCATTTAAGCTTGGCAGATTTTACACCCACATCTGCGACACAAGTTTGGGACCGAATTGTGGCATTTCTTACCCTATCAGTGAGCTTTATACCTAACATGCTTCGCTCCATAGCTCTTTGGCAAATCTTGAGTTTGGACTTTTGATTTTCGGTTAGTGACCATGTCTGAGCACCGTAGGTTAAGATAGGCAGGATACAAACGTCGAGAAGTTTACGTTTGAGGCACAACGGAAGGTTTCCCTTCATATACGTTTTCATGGACCAGTAGCTCTTCCAGGCGTTGTCGATACGGCGATCGATTTCCCGCTCTTGCCTGTTTTCGAAGGAAACTATCTGGCCCAAGTAAATGTACTCGTCAACGTATTGTATCACTTGCCCGTCTACCATTACCCTACTTTTAGTGCTATTGGTCATTGCTTTCGTCTTGAACCTATTCATCATTAGTCCAACCTCAAGACTTGCTGCGGTTAGGTCTTTTAGCATTTTCTCGAGCTCCTGGGATGTGTTGGCGAAGAGGACGATGTCATCCGCGAAACGGAGATTAGTTAGTCTCTTTCCTCCAACGTCGATGCCGTTCAACCGCCATTCGTCGGCTAAGGCCTTAAAGACTTCCTCTAAGACGCCAGTAAATAACGCAGGGGAAAGCGGATCTCCTTGCTTGACTCCCCTGGATATGTGAAAGGATGGACCTGACGCATGGAGTTTCATATTGGCTGTGCTTTGCGAGTATATAAGTCGAAGAAGATTTATGTATGTTGAATCTACATCTTGACGACTGAGTGCTGTAAATATGGAAGAATGCGTTATGCTGTCAAAAGCTTTCGTGTAGTCAACAAAGGCGACATATAAGGGTTTGTTGAATTCTGAAATTTTTTCTATTATTTGGTTAACAGCTTGTAAGTGATCTGTGGTAGAATAGTGTGATCTGAAGCCTGCCTGTTCTGGAGGTTGATGATTGTCAAGCTTGTGTATTATTCTATTTTGAATGATTTTTATGAACACTTTGTATATGTGTGATATAAGACTGATTGGCCGGTAATTATTTATATCCGTGGTTTGACCTTTTTTATGTAGTAAAATAATATTCGAGTGACAAAATTTATGCGGAAGGGAGCCTGTTTGCAAAATCTTATTGAAAAAATTAGTTAACTGGGGTCTCAGACTTGGTTTTCCAGTTTTTAACATTTCAGATGTTATTCCGTCTTCGCCAGGGCTCTTATTATATTTCAAGCTTTTAATTGCTACATTGACTTCTTCCTGAGTTATAACAGGTATATCGAACTCCGAGTAGTTGTAGATTAAAGGTTCTTCATTATCTATACTGTTGGATGAATATAACGAACTGTAGAATTTGGTGCATAATTCAATTAGTTTATCCCGGTTTCGGTGGATCGTCCCATTTTCGTCATGTAGAGCGGTTATGCATGTTTTGGTTCTCTCACTTCCTTGCTTAGCTTGTCGAAGTGATGTGTTTCGCTGCAACGCAATCCGAATTAAATGAGTATTGTGATTTCTTATATCCCTTCTTATCTGTCGTTTAACAATTTTATCAAATTTTCTGTATTCTACTGTGCCAATGGTAGTTTGAAGTCTTTTTTCTATTAATTCTTTGGTATGTGTGGTAAATCTGTCTATTTTTTTCCTTACTTGTTTAATTTTGCTGGCTGCGCTTTTGATCCCGTTCAGAATTTCAATGTAATGTGTGTCCACATCAAGAGCAACGTCTGTCTCCAAGTTGCCAAAATAGTTTCTAAGCTCCAAGTTAAAGTTCTCGAAATTATTATTCAGATTGAGGGAATCTATCGCTTTAAATGGTTTTGTAAATAATTTAGCTCTATGTATTTTGAAGTTGAATTTAACTGTTGCCCTAAGAGGTCTATGGTCTGAACTGAATCTAAACCTGTTTATGACATCAATATTCTTAATTATGCTAATATCTGAAGTCAAGATGTAATCAATTTCATTTTTATACCTGCCGCCGGGTGATGACCAAGTCCACCGACGGTGAGGTTTTTTGTAAAAATAACTATTGCCTATCCTCATATCCTGTCCAAAAGCGAAAGAAAGCAGACGAGACCCTCGAATATTTCGTTCACCTAGTCCCTGTGGTCCAAGCACTTGACCGTTATCGGTTGATTGTTTTGTTCCGATTTTAGCATTAAAATCACCTAAAACAATGGTCCATGTCCCACGTTGTTCATCGCAAGCCCGGTTAAGTGTATCATAAAAGTCTTCCACTTCTTCGTCGTTATGACTGGTTGTAGGCGCGTAGGCTTGAACGAAACTTATGGTCTTTTTTGTTGTGAGACGAAGTTTGAGGGTAGCTACTCTTTCCGAATACCCTACAAATTCAACAATGTTACCTTTCCACTTCTTTGACACAAGAAAACCTACGCCATACTGGCCATTTGTTTCTCCAAAGTGGTAGAGTACATTTCCATTTCTTTCAACTGTGCATTCACCATATCTCCTAACTTCAGACATTCCTATTACATCCCATTTAATATATGTCAGTGCATTTTCTAGCTCCGTAATGCGTTCGTCCGTGAGCAAAGTATTTACATTATATGCCAAAACATGAAGTTCATCAGTGTCCATTTGGGTCTTTGCTTGGGTCGTGTGGCGGATGGTCGATCTCGCCCGGGGATTCTTCGCACCCCTGGTGCCCGAACTGTTTAGACTACCGCCATTGCCCGAACAGCTGCCGACACCGCCGGGAACTTGGGGCATGTTTTTTGTTTGTGTAGCCATGTTTTGGGAATGGATTTTTTAAGGGGGGTTTTGGACCATGACTCATCGCGCTGGTCCAGTGCGTGTTGATGAGTATGTGTCGCCAGTGCCTCGTTCGTTTGTCAGCAGGGCGTACCACGTGCAGGTGAGGTTGACTTGAACTTTGGTTGGTGTTAGATAAAGTTCCTTACATCCCGATTGTTCCCGAATAATAATTTTGTTACCTTCTCGACGGATTATGCACGTACCCGCAGTAAAGTAGTAGTTAAGTTTCTCATTGTAAGTGACTGTATGTTTTTTTTACTGAGGAATTAAATATTCTTTAAGCCTAAAACCCGGGTAATGAATCTACGAGTAATATTAATCCAGAAGTTGTAGCTTCAATGATCCCAAACGTCCCGCCCTCTCCAAACGACACACCGCAATGACAGTGACACCTCACTTTTTCACAAGAAAAGGAACAAAGGAATCCAACGCAAGACAGCCGTCGCACCTCCGCCGCAAGCCTAAAAAATTGAATCCCTTACCGTCACACCCGTCCACTACAATATTAATGCCGGATCCCGAAGCTTGCAAACGCAATAAAAACAAACAAATTGCACGTAAAATAATACTGTGAGCTCCGGCGGCTTCCTTGGGGAATTTATTTTGATGTTCCTCTAAATCCTTATTTATATGATAACGCAATAATTTTTCGCGGCCTACCGACTAGGCGTTTCTTAAAGGGCCGATGTTGGGAAGTGTTTTAATGTGTTTATTGATTCGAGTGCTCTTGTGAAGCTTATGTGTGTTTTGATTCATTGGTCTATGCTCAGTAGGTTATTAAGGTCTTACCAGTCCGATCAATCGCTCGTTGATCGATGACATCGCTTGATGAAACAATCGATTGCTTCATTCATGCGAATTATAATTGCTCAATGTCGACCACTTGATTCTTCCAAGGGCCTCTTTTTTACGTTTCGAGCTGTTGTCTCATTGGATTACAAAAATGGAGGACCAAAGAGTGCATCTATGTTTGGGGACACGTATGTGTAGTTTTGTATCTTCTTCGTACTTTCCTCCTATTAGTGTTTTTAGGTTATGGGTCCGCTATGGCGGAAATTTGGTCAGGTGAATACGGATAGAAAAAAAAATCCAACGGTTGTAGAACCTCATCGGAGTATGAAGCTATGTCCTATGATAACCAATCCGTCTGCCCAGCGTGATGATGAAAGCCTCCAGATGTTTACCCAAAGTGGTGAGCAACTGTGTGAAGCAGAGGAGTGCGATAGACTGCTGATGATGATAGAGCACTCTTCTGAACTGAACTCTGTTAAGGTATGTGTTTTATTGAAAACGCCATCAGACATCATCTGGTCATAGTACAAGGTAAAACCGTAATTTGAGACTTAGTGATCGATCACGTATTGTTTCATTGTAAAGAACACGTAACTATAACGAAACACAAGAACACGTACAGAAAAATACACTACACACAAGAAAGCCAGTACCCAAAAAAAGTGGTAAAACAACAATAAAATTAAGCACAGGTCTTTACAAGCGTCGCGATCCAACGGAAATCCCCCAACACAGCGCAGGTTTAAAACACAATATACGGGGATAAAACACAATGCACAGAGATCCAAAGTTGCGCGCACAAGTGGCGCGTTAACACGTCGTAAAATAGAAATAATGACCGCGGGGGCACAGTGCACGTTGGGCCCAAACAGTAGCGAAACTCCAAATCTTGATCGCCATAGATTTTTGAGAAATCGAAAACGAACTTTTGGCCATGCAGAGGATATTATACTTAATGTTGATTTGATTGAATAGGACTGAAACGCGATTGTTTCAGAACTAAGACAGAATATAATAATATTATGTAACACCACGTGGAGTGCGGCACACGGGAGGAAGTGGTTAATTCAAAGAATTTGCAAAACACGCGACATCTGTGTGTCGTGCATACATGTTAGCAGTAATGGTTAATTTTTCCATAGTTTATCTACGGTTAATCTATGCAACTGTTTGTAGAAGAGATGTTCAATCATTTATCGATTACCAGATAGGCAACAAAAGTAATATCCACGTTCTAGACGGTTTTAACCCATTCCCACTATTTAGATGGGACGTTCAAAAATGAACCAATGTACTTTACTGTTTCAGTTTTTAATACTTGACGAAAGCCTACGGGGCGTTTCATGTTCGAAAATTTTGTGTGAAGAAAGAAATTTGGAAATTATTTATTGAACAAAAAACCAACCTTACGGTAATCCCAAACTAACTCTTTATGTTTTATACAATAGAGATTCAACTTAACTTCATCATCACAATCAGGTGATTAAAATGTCATCAGCATCATCGTCAGCCTTTCACAGTCCACTGCTGGGTATAGGACTCTATCGAGCGATCTCCTTCATAGGCTCTAAAGACACTTAAGATCAGGAGATTTGGGGTCAAACGGTACCTGTTTCCACTTATGAAAAAGGTCCCAGACCCCACATCAAACTATCCAACAAATTAGCCAATAATTAAATTATCAGTCTACGAGTATATAGTTCACTGCTTAACATAGGCCTTTCCAGTTGCTCGCCACTTTGCTCACTTTCTGAGCAAAGTGGCGTCTGGCTTCACCCATAATTGCTAAGGCCAGGCAGGTTGGCAATCCCAGAGCGTAGCTCCTCGCTAGGGGTGACGTTGCTGCCTATCATCGGCCTGTGGTATTTAGCTACGCCTTCAACCGTTATAGTTACATCGCCAGCGGTACGAGTAGTTGCCAGAGCCTCGACACTCAGCAGGATGCACCACGAATACGGGTGGCTTGGAGTGAAAAGATGATAACTAGCTCTCTTACATCTAGTCTATCGCCAATAGGGTAGACCATAACAATCCTAATAAATTAATGTGTAATCATGATCTACAAAATCGGTTCAATCCATATCGGCTATTCGATTATACCAGCTCATTCATAACTAAACTGGCCATCAATCAGATTTGTCTGGTCCGAGTTATTCCATTAGAAGCGGCCTAAGGCATTGGCTGTCGAATTACTTGACTTTATCAAATGAAGCGGCACTCGGCGTTATTACTCTAAGACTGACCAGTACAGGTACATAAATTTAATCTTATTTGTCGGGGATTATTATTTTATAGTAGCACAACATACATAGTAGCTTGCCCTCCTGTCGCGTTGGAGAAGCCTAAGTCGCTGAGCAAATGGACAAGTAAACCAAATCAATCTTGTTGATATCTCAACTGACAAGTGATTCCAGAGCTACCTTTTTTTTGAGAGGAATGCATTTTAGCCACCTTCATGCCGCCTCCGGGGGGAGACGGCATGGTGTGTGGGACTCACACCTCCCACAATGGGAGGGCATACCCACTAAACCCCCCTGTGTCGCCAGTGGGCAGCAAGTTGCAGGGACACGGGTAGCGCCGAAGCATACGGCCACATCCCTGCCTGCCCTGGCCAGCCGCAGATGATAAGCGGCCGGCACTCCTGGTCCAGGGAGGGCAAATACCCTTACCCCCGGATCCGGGGAGCAATAGAGTGCCCCCCGGGCGGACCTCGTGCAACGGTGTGGCTGCACCCACCACACCGTTACGCCCCTATAAGTGGATCGTGCCCCCATACTCACCACTCGGGGCACGAAGGTGAGGCTCAGAGAGCATACGATGCCTTGTATGTCCTCCAGAGCTATCTTGCCTCAAGCCTTCACTCAGTAGTGGTACAACAAACGTTAACTAAAAAATTAATAAATGTTCTAAGATTTTATTGATATTCTTTTGGTAAATAGTACTTTAAATTCCACCTCCGAAATTTATCATAAATGTCTTTCCATAAGCTGTAAGAGTCAGGATTGGGAAGTGAACCCATATGCATTTGTTCTTCTATGTACAAATAGTTGTGATTTTCTTTTGTGCTTGGAATCCATCTCACGGGAAGATCACTGGCTGTAGGAGTGGGATTACTGTAAAAAAGTAAGAAATTAATTTTATGAGCAATATTTCATGTGATAATACAAGAAAAAAATCTTTGAAATAAAAATAGAAACATACATTTTGAAATCTGGCATCGCTGTACTATTTATAACAAAATGTCAAAATACTACAGAACGAGAACCTTCCTTCCAAAACTATAAAAATTGTTCGAATCATCATCATCATTATCAACAGCTTTTCGCAGTCCACTGCTGGAAGTCCAATATATCGCCAATTTGATCGATGTGGGGTCGAATAATTCCATTTAATTATTACATGTGATGTGAAGTTTATCCTCATTTTTTGTACATATATTTTTTAAATCTCTATATCAATGGAAAAGTAAACCAGTCATTAAAAAAGCTTACATACCCATATTTTGCAAAGTTGGTCCACAAACGTGTCATCCACTCGATTACTTGTCCGTCTCTTTCGTTTATACGATACGGAATCACTTTTGAGGCAAACAAATAAAACAAGTCATCACCATGGCAAGCCCCGCCCTCATTCTTAAATCCAGTTCTAAATTTTACATAATTTCTTCCACCAGAATAGTCGAAATAGTAATTATAAATAGTCGAATTGGAATTCGCTAGCATAACATCGGATTCTAGAATGGCAGGTGATTCGAAGTAAAGATCTGTGTATATTTTTCCCAATTCCATAATAGTATTTGAAGAAATGTTTTTATTGCCGAAATAAAATTCTTTCACTTTGTTAGCTGTTATTTCAGCTTCTGCATCAGAACCGAATTCCAAATCTGAAGCAAAGAGATATCTTTCGTTTCTTTCTTCGATTGTTGAGTCATTTTCAACAGCGAGTAAGAATAATCCTTCCCTACTGTTTGATCCATAAATCACTGGAATGTTTTTGGGATTGTTCTTAAGCAAATTGTAAGGTAAATCTGTCAAAACCGGTTCAATACCAGGTATCTCATTTTCAATACAGGGTAAGTGTAGCAACTGTGTATCGAAATACATTCCTAAAGGTTTTGTTGGTCTCAGTGCTACCAATTCTTTATAAGACAATTTTGACAGAATTTCATAGATTTTGTGAGGATCTTCAGTGTCATGTCCTAAAGCTTTTGTCAATAAGCTAGCGATCCATATTGGTTTTCTGTTTACTGCCCAGTTAGATAAGGAAGATCCACTCTGTACGATTGCTCTGTTAAACAATCCTTTTGTTGTTTTGCTTGCTATCAATATAGAAGTAGAAGTTCCACCAGCACTTTCGCCAAAAAGCGTGATGTTATCTGGATCCCCTCCAAAAGCAGCTATGTTCTTCTTAACCCATCTCAGCGCAGCTATTTGGTCTTTTAAACCCGCATTACCAGGTGCTTCTTCTATTCCCAGACAGATAAACCCTAGAGCGCCAAGCCTATAGTTGAAAGAAACTAAAATGACATCTTGTTTCACAAGAAAGTCTGGGCCGTACAAGAGTTTTCCGCCACTTCCAAGGACAAATGCGCCGCCGTGGATCCAAACCATGACTGGGAGTGGTCTTTTTGCTTTTGCTGGTACATAAACGTTGATTTTTAGACAGTCTTCGTGACCCATAACACCAAGGTACCTTATGTTTTGTGGACATGAGTACATTTCATCCACTGCTTTGTATACGCCTTCCCATTTTGGAGGAGGTAATGGTGCCTAGAAAAACAATAAAAAAGTGTGAAAAAAATTGTGTATATGCAAGACTGTTGGTGCACTTTGATATAGGAGGACAAGATTCACTTCGCTGAGCGAAGTATGTTAAAAATAGTGTAAAACGACATTTGTTTGACTAGCAGTTAACTAGTTAAACTACAAAGTAAATGATAGAGTTTACGTTTGCTAGTGTCATGTTGTATTTATGTACCTATCATATTGGATCGTAACCGTAAAGAAAATTTAAGGTTAAAGTTATAATGAACCTAAAGATAAATAGACTTCAAATAGTTTATTTTATCTTTGTCATCATCATCATCGTCAGCCCATTGCAGTCCACTGCTGGACATAGGCCTCTCCTGTTGTTCGCCACTTAGGGCAAACATCTGGAGGATATACCCATAATCGCCACTCTGGGCAGGCGGGTTGGCGATCGCAGGGCGTAGCTTCTTGCTCCTTGTCATCGGTCTATGACATTTAGCTACGCCTTCTATCGTGATGGTTATACCGCCACCAGTCGGTTTGCCAGAGCCTCGTTTGTTGTTCGGCAGGATGCACCATGGGCAGGTGAGGATGGCTTCGAGCGAAAAGGTGATATGTCACTCCCTTACATCCCCCTTATCTTCGTAATCTGTTTTAAATGAGAAAGTAATTTACATACGTTGAAAAACTCTTCTTCTTTCATTAACGTATATTTAGCAAGTCCAACAGTAAATTTATTAAGTAATATTTAATCAAAAGGTACATTATTATTTAACCGCTTATTTACAGGACATCAACACAACTCACCTTGAACCTTGTATCACTGTTAACCGTCGCATACGGAATGCCCATGTATTCAAAGAACGACCCATCTGCACTGACTTTACCGCTCAAAATCCCTTGTTCGATAACCACTTCGGGGGCCGGCTGATCAATCAAGTTCACGGCAAAAAGAGTGAATAAAACTAACCTCTTTCCGTATTTCATTTTGTTTAACACTGAGTATTAATCGAATTGTCTGCGAGTAATATTATGTAGGTTATCTCATCCGATTAGATAAATGTCTAGCTATCAACAATGTTAATGTGCACAATATTATTATTGCTGTTACCATAAAGGTCAGTATAAATATATAAGTAGTCCAATTTTATTGTGGAGGGTGAAAGTTGCAAGTTTATTTAATCTTCAGTGCATAATAGAAATGAGGACTTAATGAAGCATAGTTTATTCTCAATCATTGGCTAATTAGAAACAGAATGTAGGTTGTGTGCTGCAAAGTTAATAAGATAATAATATGTTGTCATTCAACAACTTCTTTTTCTCGACCCGGTGACAAGACCATTTAAATAAAACAAGGAATACACAATTCACTTTTGTTGTACTACTTTGGACTTTAATCCTGCACAATCATCGTGGTATAACAGTTTTATTACACAAAAGAGACATCCATAATCAAAGTTAAAACATATTTTTATCATTTATATCTTTAAAAAAATAACAGTTTCCGATAGTGCCCGCTAACGCGCGTATTGCATAACAGCACCGGAGTCCGACTGGTGATTTGACGTGTGTGGTGACTCAACAAATGTGCCGGGAGAGAATGAGATAGCTATATTTCGCGCACTCGCTCTTGAAGATAATTATTATGTAAATGATTACGGTACAGATAAAGTAAACTACCTTTAGACCTCGCTGATATAATAATAATTAGAGAGAATTTTCGATTTTCGATCGGGACATCGGGTCAATGAAGGAAATAAACTCTTCTGAATTTTCTAGGATATGATTATTCTACTTGCAACGTGAAACTCATAATGTAAAGTCCAAGCTTAGTGGTCCTCGTTTGGTGTGGATAATTCTCGCTTGACGGGTTTTGGTAGGTAAATAGAGTTTGGGAATGATTCTTAAACAACCATTTCTAGTTCAATTATTTTGGTGTGTATTTAAAAGGGATGTAAGCGCCTGTTCATACTAGCGTTTATTTTCGTTCACACTAGCGGTTGATCCGCCCGGCGGCTACCGCAAATCGACCGCCGATCAACCGCAAAACGGTCGAGGTGTTCACACTAGCGGTCGCGGTTTTGCGGTTCGGCAGCTGGTAGTGTTGTAGATTGATGGTCGGCTATAGATAACAGTTGATTCTTTAGTGAGAATAAATCGATTCAAGTACCAAATGATTTTACAAACTAAACATCGATAATCGCTTTAAAGATAATTTATGTGTGACTTTAATAAATCTGTTTTTGTGAATAGGATACACGACTGTTTACTGTTCTATATTACTTTCTGGTCACCTTAAGAAGAAGTACAATTTAACTTATTTGAGAGCCATGAGTACTAAATTGATTGCAAATGAGAAGTTTATTGACGTCTACAAACTTCAAATATTATTACAAAAGTTAAGTTTTGATTAAATCATAATATTATCGTATTTTTATCTATAATAACATCTTCACTTAAGAAATAAATTTCATAAACTCACATTTAATACAGTTGTCACAATTGTCTTAAGCGAACAGCAAATAATTAACGATTCCTAGTGACCGTTTAACTTTCTGGTGACCCATGCTGTGATTACAATTTGTACTCTTCACATATCGATTAATCATTATGATCCATTAACGTAACGATTAAATTGTAACAACACTAAAAATAAAACAATTACGTATCTACTAACAGAACGTAACCATTTTTGAAGCGCGTTGCGAAAATAAAGAATTATTGTATTTACTTACTTCATACTAAAATTATGATGTATTATGTTGTATTCTACTACCTGTTTTTACGGTAGATCTAATGGGAGTTTTCGTTCCCATAATTAAAGAAATTTTTATCAAATATTACAATTCTTCTTGTATAGGAATTGAATAATTTAAACTTCCTATGTGATTATGCACTCCTGGTACTTTCCATTGGAGAAGTACACATCAGTCATGTCGGTGCCATCGTCGACGCGCGAGCGAGCGACGTCAAAGACTCCCACTCCTAACTTTTGATGCCTTGTACGAGAAGGGCCCTTCTGAAAAGTTTCAGTTACACCTGGAAAGAGTATTTACTGCCGTGGAAATCACAACAGGTGTTGACCAAAATCTCTATGTGGTTTGAATCCTCAGGGAAGTAGGAACGAGATTTTGCAACATGTTCTACCGGAACCGATGGCAGTTTACGGTGCTTTTAATTTACTTACAATTTACATTTTCAATTTAATCAAATATGTTATATTATTGAACAAGGAAAACTTATTAAAATCTACTAATATTCTTTTAAAAAATCCTTTCCCTAAAGCCACATAAAATAGGTAGATTGAAATAGGTAGAATAGAAGTATTCATGAATTTATCATGTTCAGATTTCCATTATTTCGTATTTCATAGAGAATAATGTTTGATTTTTGGTATAGAAAAATGCTAACTAAAAATGTATCCATAGTTTAATAACCATTTCTAAATAATTAGTGTGGCCTCATCGTGTACTTATATTTTCCACCATAGTTTATAAATTCAAATAAATTTGTTTCATATTTTATTTTAACCGTGTAAAGTTACGTTCTATAAAACAGAAGAAGAAATGTCACTAGCTAGTGATGGAGGTATAGTGCTATTAAAGTTTCGATAATATCTAAATATAATAAGCTGAAAAGTAAAATAATTTTAAATGGAAATAGATACTTTCTTGAAAAAATATTTCGACAAAGAGTAAAGAAAGGTAATTTATTTTTATAGTGCAAACGGGCCATTATTATCACTTATGAAATAGTTAAATAACTTTCTCCTTAGCTGTTGTGTAATGGTCGTCGTGGCCTCTCTCATCCTTTCTTTCCTATTCTATATTACCTTCGAGTACCCATTAATTACGAGAGTACCTACACTAAAGAACTTACGTCGGCACTAAGTTATTTTCCTAGTGACACTACGTAGTGCAGATACACTTACTTTGCATATGTAAGATTCGCGATGGGCATTTGTCTTCTACTTTCATCGATATTCCCAATTTGACTATAGAGCAGCCCTAGCCCGCCGATGTCAAAACGCGGCCGCCGCCGCCGATAGTGTCAACAGGGGTAGCGGATCAACCGCCAAACCGCAGTTTGAACGCCGCGCCCCGCCGCGTTCGTAGTGTGAACAGGGGTAGCGGTTTGACGGCGGTTTGATGGCGGTTAAACGTCAATCTGAAGGAAGCCTTAGGGAGCGGCCTATCATCTCTTCGCTTCAAGCCAACCTCACCTGCCCGTGGTGCATCCTGCCGAATAGCAAACGAGGCGCTGGCAACCGACTGGTGGCGGTATAACCATCACAATTGACGGCGTAGCGAAATACCACAGACCGATGACGGGCAGCAGCGTCATCGGAGCGAGAAACTGCGCCCTGCGATCGCCAACCCGCCTGCCCAGCGTGGCGATTATGGGTATATCCTCGAGATGTTTGCCTAAAGTGGCGAACAACTGGAGAGGCCTATGTCCAGCAGTGGACTGTGATAGGCTGATGATGATGATGATGATGTATTTAAAAGTATCTATCTATCTAACATCTTTCCAAAAGTTACATAAGATTCTGTTTCATAAAAAACAAATTAGTAGGTGAACAAACTTCTTTCATCTTCTTTGAAGGTCAAATGAAATAGAATAGAATAGAAAAAACGTTTATTAGAGACACATATAGGTTACATGAACAATGGAAAAAGACAAATTTTTATCGTGACACTCAACGGTGTCCACTCAGTATATTATTATGCCGAAGCATCCTGGTAAGAAACCTCGACGCTGGTCTATTACTCTGCAGGGGAGCGCAGGACAGTGTCTGCTTCAAAGTTTAACTTGCATTTATCTACTATCTATAACATATTCCACTTAAGTAGAGATACTTCGGAGTAATGGCTGAGTCCGCGTCTCCTGTGCCATGCAAATGACGATAATTTGCAGTTTTAAGTGTGCGAAGGACTAGTTCGATAGGGTCCAGGGTAAGACTTTAAAGTGTATGTCAGTCTATAAGGTTTTAATCTTTTGCATTCATTAAATATTACATTCAAAGAACTTGAGTTGTGGTGAAAATTATTATATCAAAAAAAGGCACGGCATGACTCACTCTTGTAACGATTTTTACGTCACGAATATTATCTATATTTTTTTTAAATAACCCAAAACATGTCACGTTGGGCCATACTGCGCCACCTAGCCCCAAACTAAGCCGAAGCTTGTACTATGGGTACTAGATAACTGATAGATAAACTTACTTAGGTTCAGTTTTTTTTTGTAAATAAATACATATTATTCATAGAAAACAAAGCAGACATGTTTATGTACACAAAAGTTTGTACTGTGCGGGAATCGAACCCACGACCCTTGGCTCAGAGAGCAGAGGTCACTATCAAATGAGCCATCGAGCCAGTCGTATTTTCGCCATATTTCTGCATACACCAGATTCCTAGGTGCGTGAACTTGGGTTATTTGGAACCCCAACCGTTTCAGACTCATGTTTATCGCCTAACAGTACGACAAATAGACGAATTGCTAAAATTTTACACACTACACACAGATAGCACTAGTTTTAATTCAAATATCCATCCCAAAAGTAACTAATTACCAACAACGAAATGCAATGTGGACTCAACAGCTCATTTGCACTGCAGAAACTCCCCAAACGCAGCAGTCATCGCGACTTAATTTCCCCTCTGCCATGGATATTGTCGCGGCCCGGGACCCGAATGAAAACTAGTTTTGGCGTTTTTAAAATGCCAAAAGGCTGAACGTGCTGAAGTGGACGGAGCTGCGTCCAACGGTACAGTGTTGGCTTGTTTCGTAGCCTCGTCTGAATTCATTTGTAAAACTAAAGAGTATATAGAGTATGTTAAGGTTATTTTTTTTTAATCTAATTTATAATTAATTTTGTAAGGCCCCAGACTGTATGACGTGGTCGTAGTTAAAAGTATTAATGTGATAATAATATTGTAAACACCATTTTGAAAAGAGCAACTACACGAGTTTCTTGCCGGTATCTTCTCGGTAGAATGCTGCTTTCCGAACCGGTGGTAGCTTCGACGATTTGTAAGTGTTTTTCATAAAAACCTATACAAATAAAGATTATTTTGACTTTTGACTTTGACTTTGAAAGACACGTGTCATTCTGCTATTTTTGTGACTTGCATTTACATACATAACATCTCATTAGACGACATCACATACGAGTACATTGCTCCGATCCCAAAGTAAGGAGCTTAAGCATTTGGGTTATGGGTCACAATATAACGAAGGTACCATAAATATATATGTACTTAAAAACACATATAACCTAGACATGGAATAAACACAAATGTTCATTACACCAATATTTGTCCCGGGTGGGGATCGAACCCACGCCCCTTGGTTTTGAAGGCAGGGGTCACTACCAATTGAGCCACCGAGCCAGTCATCATCGTCATTAGCCTATCGCAGTCCACTACTGGACATAGCCCTCTCCAGTGGTTCTCCACTTGGGGCAAACATCTGAAGGCTTTACCCATAATCGCCACGCTGGGCAGGTTGCCGATCGCAGGGCGTAGCTTCTCACACCGGTGACGCTGCTGCCCGTCATCGGCCTGTGGTATGTTTTTATGCCTTCAATCGTGATGGTTATACCGCCACCGGTCGGTTGCCAGAGCCTCGTTCGCTATTCAGTAGGATGCTCCACGGGCAGACGAGGGTGGCTTGGAATAGAAAGATGATAGGTTACGTCTCTTGCAGTTACGATTGTTGTAAATATGACCACTTTGGTTCCGTGGTAGAGAACGATGCCTCTCATACATTGGTTGTGGGTTCGATCCAGTACAAACGTTTGTGTGTTTGAACATATCTCTTTGTATTGGTCTAGGTGTTAGCTATGTACCTATAAATAAATAAATAAATAAAAATCGTTTAATTCAGGCACATGCCCATATTAAATAATAATAAAAATTAAAAATTACAATCAATGTCAATCAATTAAATTAAAATAATAAATTAAATCCAATTATACAAAAATAAAATAAAAATAAAATAAAATCCAATTAAATACATTAAAAGACATTAAAAAATTAAAAGGCATAATAAAATAAACTACAAACTAGGGACAACGAGTACACACAGGGACCGTATAGGCACGGGTACAGACACTATTATCGCTGCATAGCGTGAAGGCCAATCCAGTGCCACAGGAATGGCGAGTCCCATCTGTCCATCAATGTGCTCAGAATGCCGTTGGTGCTGCCCCGCAGACGTTTCAGCAGCGATGCGCAGCGCTTTCTGATAATGGCATGGAAACCATCAATATGCGCCCCCGCAAACATACCCGACGCACTACAGAAACGCGGAAGCCCCAACAGCACTCTGAACCCATTGTTATATTGTACACGCAGAACCCCATACGCCTTCTGCGTGTAGTTGGTCCATAGGCTGCTCGTGTAAAAAGATTGACAGTACGCTTTGAAAAGCGTCTCTTTAACCTAAACCTATAATAATAAATTATTTACAAAAAAAAATCTATTTAAGTGAGTTTATTATTTAAAAATACATCTCACAACGGAATAAACCGCACTTTTTTCAGCAAAACGTACGTTTTAACCGTTACTCGGTCCAACCGATACGTGACCGGCAAGAGGCCTTCTCTTTGCGTCGCGGGCGAAATTTACTTGAATAAATTACGCGAGGAGCGAAAACTGTTTGAATGTTAACCCCCATCCCGGGCGTGACCGGCGCCTGCGGTCCGGCGGCCATTTTAATATTTTATACGCTTTATATTGTAATAGGTAAGGTCGTTTGGCCTGGAAACTTGATAGCGGGAATTAATGTCACGTAGTGGTAATTTAGCGAAACTCTTGATTGTAATTACGCGTCAACGCGGCATCTGGGGGTGTGAGAACAGTACTTAGGTGGGTACTTTGTCCTTTTTTTAAGTGATAAAAACGTTTGCAATCACTCAAAATTTTTGGGATCTTTATATGCTATGAAATGATCGGGATTTAACTGGCTCGGTGGCTGAATTGGTAATGACCCCTGCCTTCTGAACCAAGGGTCGTGGGTTCGATTCACACCCGGGACAAACATTCGTGTGATGAACGCTTGTGTTTGTTCCGTGTCTGGGTGTTTATATTTGTATTTAAGTATTTATTTGTGGTACCTTCGTTGTTCTGATACCCATAACACAAGTGCTTAAGCTACTTACTTTGGGATCGGAGCAATGTATGTAATCTTGTCTGATATTATATTATTATTTAAAAAAAACATTAAAAATTTAACGCGTACCTACATACCATAGAGTGTTACTAGACCAAACGATCGATCTGTTATACGGGGAACTATGGATGGACGCAGAGAGACTCCGAGTATAGTCTTTTTCTACATTTGTGATGGATTTGTGAATAATAAATTATTATGTATGTAAGGATATTAAACAATGTCTTAATCCATTTTTGTATTTACACCGTACTCCGTTCCATTTCTCATCGCGATCATGAGCCAACTTAATTCTCCCGACTTAATTCCTCTGGATGGTAACAAATGAATTCCCGAAACAGTGGAGTTTTAACGGGGGTAATAAATGAATGAGACACGGAGCGGATCATCCATCAACGTCCTCGATAAAATGACGGGTGGCTCCTAGATTTATTATTGTCTTAGGTTAAGTCGGGTGTGTCATATGTTCTGGAGGTCTTGCCGGTGATTCATTGGTGTTTAAAGTCCCGGTGTCTTTTATTTTGAAAGCTGCTGTGGTTCTAGTTAGAGCTTTATTTCAAGGAGTGAGATTTTGTTTTTTCTGACGCGATGTTAAGGCGGCTTGGTTCTCTTTCAACTAAAAGGAAATAAATATGCAGTTTCATTTTCTGTTTCAAAATCAAAACCAAAAATATTTTTTTCAAATAGACTTGTAACATACAAGAATTTATAAATCGTAAAATACAGTTAAAATTACTCTATTAATTATCATCGGGTAATAGAGCAAATCGGCAAAAAATTATGTTATCACTTGTGAACAACAGTGTGCCTAGCACGAACACTTTCGAAAAAGTATGCGCAACGTAACCGTAAACAGGGCGATAATTTTCACTACGTTAACGTACGTAAACGTAGTACATCTTACGCACGATAGGGGCGCTGTACCAAGTTTCATACAAATGTTTACGGACACGTTACGCATACTTTTTCGAAAGTGTTCGTGCTAGGCACACAGTATTTTTAACCGACTTGAAAAAAGGAGAAAGGTTTCTCAATTAGACCGTATGTTTTTAGGGTTCCGTAGCCAAAATGGCAAAAACGGGACCCTTATAGATTCGTCATGTCTGTCTGTCTGTCTGTCTGTCTGTCTGTCTGTCTGTCTGTCTGTCTGTCTGTCTGTCTGTCTGTCTGTCTGTCTGTCTGTCCGTCCGTATGTCACAGCCAGTTTATTCCGAAACTATAATAGCTACATTATTGAAATTTGGTACGTAGATGTATACTGTAAACCGCATTAAGATGTGAAAATAAAATCAGAAAAAAATCCAAAATTTTTGGGGTTCCCCATACATAGAACTGAAACTCAAAAATTTTTTTTTCATCAAACCTATACGTGTGGGGTATCTATGAATAGGTATTTGAAAATGATGTTGAGGTTTCTAACAACTTTTTTTTCTAAACTGAATAGTTTGCCCGAGAGACTCTTCCAAAGTGGTAAAATGTGTGTCCCCCCCCCCGTAACTTCTAAAATATGGGCATGACAAAACTGAAAAAAATATATGATGTGTATTACTATAAAAACTACTAACGAAATTTGGTTTGAATGAAATCTAGACAGTAGTTTTTTTTTAAACGTCAAAAATCAAATTACTTAATTTTTTCATTCAATTAGTGGTACGGAACCCTACGTGCGCGAGTCCGACTCGCACTTGGCCGGTTTTTTTTATTTTGTTTTACCTTGCATGAGGTATTCAAAAAACCGAACTGTGTTTCTAGTGATAACTGTATTTTTCAGATTATACTTGTAAATTCAGGAATCAGCCTAGGGTTTCTCGTAACCACCTCCTGCCGTTCCTGCCGCTGCAGTCATCTTGCGAAGATTATCACACCTTTATTTTTATCTTTCTAGATTTTTTAAGGCACCGCCCTCTGTGTACTTGCAAGCGGGTAGCGCCAAAACATTCGGCCACATCCCTGCCTGTCCTGATCATCCGCAGATGACAAGCAGCCGGCGCTTCTGGCATCCTTCCCGACGTTTGCCGAGTCGTGGTCTCTACTCCAGTACTCGCTTACCCCAACGGTTATCGGTCCTGCGGCTGATATGGCCGGCCCACTACCACTTAAGCTAATGATTATAAGTTATTACTAGCTAATTACTATCCAGCACCAATGCACCCGCTACACGAGACGACAGTTATCGGGTCTCATTATGGCCTGCACTGTAAACGTATACATATCTTATGTATAGATAATACCTATGTACTGATTATATTATTATAAGCTCAATCATATAGAAAAATGTATAAAAACATAAAGTTCTTAAATTGTCTGGTTCGGTGGCTCAATTGGTAGTGACCCCTGCCTTCTGACCCAAGAGTTCGATTCCCACTCAGGACAACATTCATGTAATGAACATTTGTGTTTGGTCCGTGTCTGGGTATTTAAGTATATATTTGTGGTATCTTCGTAGTTCTGATACCTATAAACACAAGTGCTTAATGATAATGATGTTGTGTGATATTTATTTATAACAGTTTTGTAAATGAATGGACTTTTATATTTCACTTATCTTTGTTGAATGTTTGTTCCGGGTGGGCATCGAATCCACGCCCCTCGGTTCTGAAAACAGGGTCACTACCAACAAAGCCACCAGGCCCGTTAAAGCTTCTTAACTAGCTTATAGTACTGACCGGCAAGGCGGTGAAAAGTGATAAAGTAATTTATTTGGTTACTTTTTGCTCTTTGGTATTCATCAGGTGAGTATAAGTTACTATGATCTGTTCTAAACATTCTACAAACTGAGTCTTACTGACCGAGACTTTACAATAAGTAAAAATCTTCATTGTTCTTTCTTTCGTTTTATATTAATTTCTTTTTCTTTTTTTTTCTTCTTTCATCGTCATCATCGTCAGCCTGAAAACGTCCACTGCTGGACATAGGCCTCCCCCAATCATAATTAATTCATGCTATGCTGAACTGCTGAGCGTTAAATGTAGTGCTTTCATTTTTATACAACGTGGTATCCTAACTAACAACGCTTAGTTTAGATCCGGTTCCCATCACATTAAAGAAGATGAACGCAAAACACTTCGTCTAAACTCCGATACAGAAAACCCCCCTCCAGCCGCGGCCGCGACGACCACGAACAATTTATAAAAGCCACTATCTAGGCTCGCGTGTGGCTAAACAATCCGGATAAGTGTGTGGCTACAGCCACCATCATAAATCTAACGAGATATTACAAAATGACGTTTTATCTCGAGATACGACGTTGACGGATCGCCCGAAGAGGATGTCGGCGCTTGGCCATTTGTTTACCGTGCCTCCGAAGTTCATTGTTTAAGCTGTTGAACTCAATTTAGGAAAGAATTAATAGGTACCAGCCCCTTGAAAAATCTCTTTAGTGTAATGCCGGGGCGATTATGAAATTCTTTCAGGCGAACCCTCGGGGAAGTTCGGAGATCATTTATTTTCTTTTAATATGGCGAGTTTTGAATAAATAATCAAAAGGTGTTTAATGGTATGAGCCGGAGCGCTCAGTCTGAGTAGACGGGATTTTATAGAGTAAAGTTCTTTACTCCCCAGCAAGGTGGCCTGACGACTTTATAAAAGTCGCAAAATGGGGCTGGATGTAGTTAGGCAATTCGCAACCGACCGTTATGAAAGTCTTTGGGGGAGGCTTATGTCCTACAGTAGACCTCCTTCCGCTGAATATGATGAATTGTTTTTACAGTAGCTCGACATAATGGCTTCCCTACGCCTGATGAAGAGCGAAAGAGAAGCCCAAGTCGCTGTGACAACTGGCAAGTAGCTGGTCAGTTACCTACCTGTCAGTTGCCACTGCCATGCCGGCCCAACTCCAACCCCCCACGGGCTTCGGAAACCCTACTCACTAGCAGAAACACGACCCGGAGGTCATTTGGCTGCGATATTCTATAGGGTGGAGGTCCTTCCCCGGACGGAAATGAAGATGAAATTTTTATGAACGGGCAGCAGCAATTATATTTACTGCCCGTTTGTACCCAAATACAAATACTGCGGTCACCAGTCCCTCTGCCTAGCGTGACTGAGGCAAATCTCCTTAGATAAATAAATAAAAAATAACCCAAGACATGCCACGCTGGGCCACACAGCGCCACCTAGCCCCAAACTAAGCCGAAGCTTGTACTATGGGTACTAGACAACTGATAAACTTACTTAGATATTTTTTTTTGTAAATAAATACATATTATACATAGAAAACACCCAGACCAATACAAACAGACATGTTTATGAACACAAATGTTTGTACTGTGCGGGATTCGAACCCACGACCCTTGACTCAGAGGGCAGAGGTCACTACCAAATGAGCCACCGAGTGTGAGATGACAATTATAATTCTTCGTCACTTCAGCTTACAGACGATAGAAGACACGATACTAAAGAACATAAGGACACCAGAGGAGGCACAGGTTTCCGGCTCTTGAGAAATTTGTAGGCTAGCTTTATGAAAAATAAACTCGGAAAAGTCTACAATATAAAAAGAATGCATCCTTATAAAAAATCTCCATTTCCTCAGAATTCACGGGCCATGCATTATCGTCTAAAATTGTACGCAAATATAGCGATTCTAAGTTTCGATGCAACTTCCAGCGAAATAACGCTTTCTGTCGCGAAGAGAGAATGCAGAAAATGCATAAATTTACTTTTCACAATCACCGCGGCACCGGCTCCGATGCAATTGAGTAACAAAGACAAGATAACATTGAGAATATAAAATTGCTAGTTGCGCTATATTGGGTTGCAATCATAAAATATTGGGTTGCAATTATAATATGGAAGAGTGGCAGAAAACATCGTAGGGAACCTGAATAATACCACACTAAAAATTCACCGTGCGGTGGCGACTGCACGCCCGACGGGGTCCAGCGAGGGTTGGTGTGGAGACATCTCCCTTGCCTTGCACGGATCCCGTCCTTGGAGGAGGGCGACGGCTTCTGCCTGAGCCCTAGTCTGCCCCAAGTGGGGGGGCCGGCCGGATCTGCCTAGCAGACAGCGCTGGTGGTGGCGTGGTGTAATGGTTCATACCAAGATCCCACGTCACCATCACCCAAGGCGCGTTGACGGTGTAAACCGGGGTTTTTTAGTGGGTATTCTCCGTCTCGCTACCATCTAGAGGCGGAGTGAGTCCCACATAACCTGCTGCGTCCCCGAGTAGCAGGTACTTATGCGTAAATGCATTTTCCCCCGGTGCAACAAAAAAAAAGGGAACCAGAATAATGAAAAAATCTTCAAGCTTTTTAAAATGTATTCAAAGGGGAAAGCATTAGGTACCATAACGGCGAATCCGGGGGAACTTGTGTGTGAGCCTCACACTTTCCAGAATGGGAGAGCATACCCACTAAACCTCCCTATGTCACCAGTGGGCAGGAACTTGCAGATTCCCGTATGCGGTAACACACACAAACATACTCGGGACCTCGGAACACACAATTTTGGAGCCGCGTCCGCGTCTTGTACTGGCTAGCCGTAGTTGACTAAAGGGTTCGGTGATGCTTGGGGTAAAGAAATTTTCAGATTGTGTGAAGTCGACTTACCTGTACTCAACCAGCTTAATAGAAGAAAGGACTTATCACTTTACTTCGAGGTAGGCTCGAACCCGCTGGTGGGAACAAACGTAATGACCTGTTTGATGGATTCAGGAGAAGCTTTGGAGTTACGAAGTTAGTGGTGATACACACCGTGCATGGGGGTGCATGTGAATCTGTTACTCCTGCGTCTGATCTCTATCAAGAAATGCCAGAGAGTAGGTACCTACCTGCACACACAAATTGAACTCGTTAACACTCCTTAGTACCTATATGGTAGTAATTTTTTTATTCGGTTTGGGTTTGGACTTGACTGGTGATAAGCAATATCACAGTCCACGATGGATCGCGCTTAGCTAGCAAAAACCGGATCACTCTCGCCTTGAATATGGGAAGATTATCATCATCATCATCATCATTATCAGCCGTAGGGGGTCCACTGCAGGACATAGGCCTCCCCCAAAGACTTCCACAGCGGCCGGTTGCAAGCTGCCCGCATCCAGCTCCATCCCGCGACTTTTATGATATCGTCAGTCCACCTCGCTGGAGGGCGTCCCACACCGCGTTTTCGGTCAAAGGGTCTCCATTCCAAAACTTTTCGGCCCCAACGGCCATCGGTTCTCCTCACTATGTGCCCTGCCCACTGCCACTTCAGCCTGCCAATCCTCTGGGCTATGTCCGTGACCTTGGTTCGTCTACGGATCTCCTCATTTCTGATTCGGTCTCGTAGAGAAACGCCGAGCATAGCCCGCTCCATAGCTCGCTGTGCGACCCTGAGCTTTCGCATGAGGCCAATAGTGAGAGACCATGTTTCGGTTCCGTAGGTCATCACTGGTAACACGCACTGATCAAAGACTTTTGTCTTTAACGACTGAGGTATTTCGGACGAGAATATGTTCCGCAGTTTCCCGAACGCTGCCCAGCCGAGTCGGATCCGTCGATTGACCTCCTTCTCGAAGTTGGACCTGCCTAATTGGATTACCTGTCCCAAATATAGGTATTCGTCAACAACTTCGAGGTTAGAGCCCCCAACAGATACTGGAGCGGGTACGACATGGGAACTAGACATGATTTTCGTCTTGTCCATGTTCATTTTAAGACCCACTTGTTGGGATACTCTATCGAGGTCTCCGAGCATAGTGCTAAGGTCCTCCAGCGACTGTGCTATGACCACGATATCATCGGCAAATCGAAGGTGAGTGATGTACTCGCCATTAACGTTGATGCCGTATCCTTTCCATTCCAGGAGTTTGAAGGCGTCTTCCAATGCTGCCGTGAACAGTTTTGGAGAGATAACGTCTCCCTGTCTCACTCCTCTCTGCAATGGAATTGCCTACGTGGTCTGCTCCTGTACTCGGACCGACATAGTGGCGTTATTGTACAAACACTTCAACACTTCGATGTACCGATAGTCAATGTGGCACCGCTGAAGAGACCGTAACACAGCCCACGTCTCGATCGAATCGAAGGCTTTTTCATAGTCCATAAACGCTAAGCATAGTGGCAGATGATACTCTTCGCACTTCTGTATAATCTGCCGCAGCGTATGGATGTGGTCTATGGTACTGAAGCCTTTTCGGAAACCGGCTTGTTCGGGAGACTGGAAGTCATCAAACCTGCGTGCGAGACGGTTCGTGATAACCCTCGAAAACAGTTTATAGACATGGCTCAGAAGTGAGATGGGCCTGTAGTTCTTCAATAAGGCGTTGTCTCCTTTTTTGAAAAACAACACCACAACACCTCTGCTCCATGCCTCAGGCGTGACGCCTTCGAGTATCACAGTATTAAAGAGCCTCTGAAGGACCTTAAGTACCGGTGTTATATATCTCGGGAAGATTATATATCTCGGGAACAAGGAGTCCGGCTAGGAGTTCCATAAGGTTCGCGTACAAAAAATCTCCTTGGCGATTGGTCGGTGGTCGTAATTATAGTTGTCGACGCAAAACTGGGGCAGCCCGTTGGTCCTGGAGATAGTCCTTTTTTTGGCGTTTCACGTCGATTATTCTAAGATTTTGTGCACTAAAAAATAGACGGCACCTTGCCGGTAGCGTGCTTGTAGATCTTCTATTTCGGTAATGTGACAGCTGTCACTTGACAGCTGCGTTGGCTATTAGCCGCGAGCACGTCGGCGGCTGTGATTGGCTCAAGGCGTGTTATAGGGGCGCTTGCTTCGCCTTAATTAGACGCGATGAAGTTGGTGGCAGACGATTGGTTGTTAACGCTCGATAGTGGCGCGAACAATAGTAGTGTAAGTATTTACATATTGCAGTCTTCTGAAAGATTTGCGACAATTCAGTCCGTAGAGTGTTATTATAATATTTGCTTCACACGCCCAGCAATTTAAAACACCTTTTAAAAAGACCTCTGAAATATTCTTACCTAATAAAATATTATTTTTCCTCTCTCTCTCGGAGGGAGCACTGAGGGGCTATAATTAATGTTGTATGCGCATTCGGAGTGAGCCCGCCGGTGACATGTTACTTTGAACTGTGCGTGATTAATGGTAATGAGACTCAGCTCATATTACGGTATTTACTTTGAAATGTTATAATGCAGATTTAAGGAGGATTCCGAAATTTACTGAAAGAGTATCTTTCATTAGGTAAATTGTTGCTTAATTCGTAGAACTCGCTTATTAGTAAGAAGTGTCCGTGTGATTGCAGGAGGTTTTATAATAGGACCACTTCATTGTCTTGTGGGAGTCGTAGAAGACGACTAAGGGATTATCAAGAAATAGAAAGCAGCGTTTTCCTGGGTACAAATATAGTGCAGTTACTTTATATTATTTTATTTGTTACTATCAAGTTGATAGGATTAGCGAAAATACAGAGCATAGTTTTCAATTTGAAATGAAATGAAATAATTTTTATTTGGAGCATAAAACAGGATAAAACTTATGAATAGGTAACTTAACATAAAAAACAATATTATGCATCCAAAATGGCTGTCACTCAGCATGCGCCGACGCTGGTTTTCGGTGACACCAGAAATGAAAGTGTGAGTGTTTCAATTTGTTATTTAATGAAAGTAAGTTGGGTTTTCTGAGTTCTTTTAGTTTATTGAATACGTATCATGTAACTCCACTAATAAATGAATAAAGTTATATAAGAACGGTTTAAACCATTTCTTTTCTTGCTGATCTATTTGATATCAAAATCAAGCTTTATTCGGATAGAAAATAGTCGGTCATTTAATATCGTCAGATTGAATTTGAAGTGACACTCATTTATTATTCGTATACTTATTTCTCAGTAACCACATTCTCGTTTTTATACTCAGCACCTAAAGAAAAAACTTTTCTGTCCTCTTGATCGTCCCGCATTATTGGATTTAAAATGTCACTTAGCCGAGTATGCATTGTCTTCTAAGTTAAACGAGTGTGCACAATTTCAGCTGAATCGGTCTAGAATAGCTATTTTAAAATTCACTCGCAATATTCAACCCGAAGATAAACGAGTATCTCAACTTAAATAAAACTCTCAATAAAAAAGCAAATCGGTAAGATCTAATACTTAAAAGGATTCGCTAAAATTACAAGTTCCGTTCCGAAATAATCCTTTTCCATCTGAGATTTACCTTTGAAATTACGCAAGCCTCAACTATCTACGGACATTTCAATAACAGGCAAAAAATAAAGTAGTTGGCCACAGTCCGGTTGAAATCAGTAATACGAGTATAATCATCATCATGTCGTATGGCTTACTTCTGCTCGAGTCCTCAAAGGTCCAGTTGGCGAAGCCAATTTAATGCGGCCGGAGTGAGCTCATGGAGCTCCTGCATACCTCCAGGAAAACAACGTAGAGAACATTCCTCTACGATGTGTATAGTGGTCTGATCCAGAGCCCCACAATCGCAATCCGGCGCGTCCCTGAGACCCCACTTGTGGAGATGGTGGACGAGTATAATAATGCCATTAATTGATTAACGGCAGAAGTGGGAATGGGCGGGACCCAAAGCCAACCAACAGTTTAAGTGGGCCGGGAGATCACTAGAATGGCGACGAATGAGGGAAATTCGTCACGGTAAATATACCGATGGTAAATATACCGATTTGATATACCGAGAGTCGATGACATAACCAAGACGGCTGGACCGAATAAGAGTGGCAAGTGTCCGAAAGGGGTATTTGCCCTCCCCGGACCAGGAGTGCCGGCCGCTTATCATCTGCGGCTGGCCAGGGCAGGCAGGGATGTGGCCGTATGCTTCGGCGCTATCCGTGTCCCTGCAACTTGCTGCCCACTGGCGACACAGGGGGGTTTAGTGGGTATGCTCTCCCTTTTGGGAGATGTGAGCCCCACACACCATGCCGCCATGAGACGGCATGGAGGTCCTTAAAGCATTCCCCTCTTAAAAAAAAGGCCTATGTCCGAAGATGGAGAAATGAAAGGCCGAGATGATGATGATTTCGAGCGATAGGCTGATGATGCAAACTGCCAGTATTGGACATAGGCCTTCCGCAGTGACAATTGATTCTCATTTGGTGGGTATGCCTTAGTCACCACGCTTGGGAGGCGAGCTGGTGACAGCAATAGGTTTTATTTGTACCCAGGTATGTAAGGGAGCCTATCACCTATCACCTTTTCGCTCCAAGCCATCCTCACCTGCCCGTGGTGCATCCTGCCGAACAACAAACGAGGCTCTGGGAAACCGACTGATGGCGGTAAAACCATCACGATAGAAGGCGTAGCTAAATACCACAGGCCGACAACGGGCAGCAGCGTCACCGGAGCGAGAAGCTACGCGCTGCGATCGCCAACCCGCCTGCCCAGCGTGGCGATTATGGGTATATCCTCCAAGTTTGCCCTAAGTGGTGAACAACTGGAGAGGCCTATGTCCAGCAGTGGACTGCAATAGGATGATGATGTACCCAGGTAAATGCTGTCGTCTTCTACAACACCCTAGAGATGAAACGGGGTGGTTCTATTCTAAATCCGAAAACCACTCCAACACTTTTTCTGTTACCCTAAAAAACGAGATTCCCTACACTGTGTAACGTTGGCGTTGCAATATTTTTAAGCAAGTTGTATCCCTTTATGAGCGAGCAAAAGGCGCATTGAATGAGGCCCCACTCGGGCCGGATAATGAACCGCTAACGAGTTACATGGTGTCTGTGTGTCTACTTGTTTCAATTATGACCGGGATGAAGTGCTGCGAGAAAAGGCATCATTAACAATTTGAATTTTTTCATCAATTTTGTAAACAGCTGTAGTGAAATATTAAAGTGTAATATATGTAAGTATGACTTTAGAAGAACTGCTGGCAGTTGCTGGATGGGGGAGGCCCGGGATAGAGAAATGTGGCGCGAATTAAAGGAGGCCTACGTTCAGCAGTGGACGGACCAAGGCTGTTGATTGATTGATTGATATGTAAGTGTAATGAAAGATTAGAACCAGACTCTCTACAATCTGTTATCAACGCATCCTCAAGTACTTCGGTCGAGGCAGCCAGGCAGCCTCGACAAACTGATGGTTGTGGGCAAAGTGGATGGAAAAATACCTCATGGGCGATCACCAATCCGCTGGTCTGATTCCATCAAAAATGTCATGGGGATTAGTTTGACTGCGGCTCCTAAACGGGCTGATGACAGAGTGGTGTGGTAGCAGCTCGTGAAAACTTCTACCACGGCCTATCAAGACGGGCACGACCTTCAGTAATGAAGAAAACGACTAAGAAGTAGTGGAATATAGGAAAATGTTTTAGCCATAATAGCCTATTATTGTTGCGTACCTAATTAGATCACCAACGTACTCAACTTACACATAAAAAGACCGCAATGCCTAACCAAAGAAGTTAAAAAATATGTAAATACTCAGCTTCCAGCTTCTAAACCTTTCCATGTTAAAGCATCCCTCATCAAAATGTTAAGACGCGCAGGCCTTTGAGACCAAAACGTTTTCAGATTGCTCAAGCTTATGGCAACATCGTCGCCGAAAATTAGTCAACGCGAATTCGCGACATAATGTTTCCAGTAATAAAGCAAAGACCAATTAATATTCGGCACGAGTTCGCCTCTCGAATAATTTAATTTTTTTTTTGTTCGTTACAAATTGGAACGGTTTTAGTTGGAAGGTAGAATTGTGGCGAATGTTTTTTGGTGACTGTTGTGGTGTGGGTAGTATCAGTAGCAAATCTGACAATAAAACACAAAGCTTATTATAAATAACCCAGACATGCTACACTGGGCCACTTAAAGTTCATTACCACTGAACCTTTGTTTAGTCAAAAAACTTAACCTTTTTTCAAAAGAAAAAGTCTTAAATTCATACAATATTTACAAAGTGCAGATGGGTAGCTCCTTAAATTCATGTCATATTATCGCTCAAAAAGTTAATTATTGTACAATGGATATTGTATAATATCCCATTGTCTTTATTAAAATCCATCCATTTGTTTAGGAACTACGCATACACGACGCGTCCGAATTACATCACCTGCGTTATATAAACCGGCCCGCAATATTTGCAGCGCGGCCAAATTGGCAATATCAAATTGTCCATTGTGCGCGCTCAGATAACGCGGCGACAATGGCGGCGCGGCGAGCGGCATTGTACGCGGCCGTCTTGATCATGCGGCCCGGGGTTGATGCAATTAAAATGTACCTGTGTAGTTACTATGAAAAGGATCGTGAAAGTATGAATTGCGGTATCGTAAATGTTAAAATAATAAATAATAACCAAATTATCGGGGACTTCACGTGGTACGACGTCATCCGGTTCCGAACTAAGCCAAAGCTTGTACTATGGGTACTAGACAACTGATAAATTAACTTATATACTTTATTTTCTATCTTAATACATATACATGAATAGCATAATTAATATAATCATATATCTCATACATGTCAAACATCCAGAGTAACACTATCAGACAATGTTCAATTGTTCATGCATAAATGTTTGTGCTGTGCGGGGATCGAATCAGCGCCTGCTATATCAGAGGCAATTCAGTACCTCTGATACAACAACTGTACTAAACTGCACTTGTCAATTTACGCATACGTGACGCATCTAACTTACATCAACTCTTTACTGACCTGCGTTATTGTAAGCCCGCAATATTTGCCGCGCGGCCAAATTGGCAATATCAAATTGTCCATTGTGCGCGCTCAGATAACGCGGCGACAATGGCTGGCGCGGCGAGCGGCATTGTGCGCGGCCGTCTTGATCATGCGGCCCGGGGTTGATGCAATTAATATGTACCTGTGTAGGTACTATGAAAAGGATCATGCTTGTGAAAATATGAGTCGCGGTGTGGGTGTTGCGACGACGCTAAACACATCTGAAATGATTCATCATCATCAGGATATCGAGGTCCACAGCTGGACATAGGCCTCTCCAGTTTTTCGTCACGCTGGGCAGGCGGTTGCCAGAGCCTCGTTTGTTCTTCAGCAGGATGCACTACGGGCAGGTGCGGGTGGCTTGGAGCAAAAGATCATACATCATTTGATCATACATTTTTTTATTAAATACAATAAATATATATAATACTCAGATGTGAAACAAAAATAAATTTCATCACACGAATGTTTCTGCCGGATGGGGATTGAATCCTTCATCCTTATTTCAGAAGATAGGGCTTTCTATCAATTGAGCCATCACTGAGATTTAATATGCCAATTAATGTTCATTTTACTGAACATTTAGGTGACGTGTAGCCATTACAGTCAAGAACTTTATAACTGACATGACACGCAGATGATCGTGTAACTCACCTCACAAAAAATGTAACAACATTTCGCGACAGTACTTTCTAAAACAAAACAAAATAAAACCATCACAAAAACGTTAACTGGTAAAACGTCCGAAATGTGTACCAACAATTATTTTACCAACGAGTTTCCTTAAAAATAGCAAACATTTTCTGGATACGTGTAAATTAGAAGTGACACTTGATACAGCTACCCGGGAAAAATTACCTTACACTTGAAAAATAAACTAACGCAAATGTAGACTGAACATTTCCACGAGGCCCAAGGAAGCCTTACTTTTACTTTGGCACGTGGTCTAATGTTAAACGTTAGAAGAACGACTTGTAAATACGTAGGCACATGAAATTAGGATGTAAAGGAGCGACCTATCGTCTTTTCGCTCCAAGCTAACCTCACCTGCCCGTGGTGCATCCTGCTGAATAACAAACGAGGCGCTTGAAACCGACTGGTGGCGGTATAACCATCACATTCGAAGGCGTAGCTAAATACCACAGGCCGATGGTGGACAGCAGCATTATTGGAGCGAGAAGCTACGCCCAGCGTTCGCCAACCTGCCTGCCCAGCATGGAAATAAGGGGTTAAGCCTCCTATGTATGCCCAAAGTGCGAATAACTGGAAAGGCCTACGTCCAGTACTGCGATAGGCTGATGATGATGATTTTATCCAGAACTGCTCGTTTTCAGAGCTTATTTCTTCCACGGACTTACAAACTCTGTAACGAGTTCCCAGCCGTGGTTTTTTCTCATCGCTATGACTTGAGGACAGTAAAGAAGGATCTTTGGACGTGGTTTAGAGAGAGCTCTTTCGTTGGCATGGGCGTGTCCCTGGCATTGCTGATGTCATGGGCAGCGGTTCATCATCATCATCAGCCTATTACAGTCCACTGATATATACCCTAGATATACCCATAATCGCCACGCTGGGCAGGCGGGTTGGCGATCGCAGGGCGTAGCTTCTTGCTCCGGTGACGCTGCTGCCCGTCACCGGTCTTTAGTATTTAGCTACGCCTTCAATCGTGATGGTTATACCGCCACCAGTCGGTTGCCAGCGCCTCGTTTGTTATTCGGCAGGATGCACCAAGGGCAGGTGAGGTTGGCTTGGAGCGAAAAGATGATAGGCCGCTCCCTTTAACAGCGCAGCGGCAGCGGTTACCGTTTAACATCAGAAAGGCCGCTTTCTCGTCTGCCACGAACAGCAATAAAAAAAGGGATATGGACCTAGTTTTTTTTAAGTCATTCGCCTTTTAAACGTGTGGTTTTAGAATTTAGAATAGGACCACCCCATCTCATCCCGTAGGTGCCGTAAAAGACGTCAAAGGGAATACTGACTAATCACCACTAACCCTCTACCAAGCGTGGTGAATATGGAAAGACCCTCAAATGACTACAGTTATTGAAGGCCTATGTCTGGACATATAATGCTGCTGGCAGCAGACGTCTGCTGTCATGATAATGATGGTATAGAAGCACGGCTAAACATGACTTAAACCACGTTCACCGCTGCCTCTCCCGCATCAAACCACACCCCAAAACTTGTACTAGCGCCTCTTACTGAGCGCCTCAGCGACGAGCAAAAAACGCCCGCAACTAGGGCCCTTAAAATGTGGCAATTAAGATCTATTTTCGCATCGCAAGGCATACCTTAAAACATTGCTATGCACCGTTGCGTCGAGACGTCCACTTGCGGATATTTCTTTAGCTCTGAAACTTGTGCGAAATTAAATTGAAAGCTGGATTATGAATTTGCTGATTCTGATTGCCGTTTTATGAGTTTTATTTGGAGAGGCTCGCCGGTTTAATGGAAATGGTTACAGGGGCTTAGGTTTGATTGAATTATAGTTTAAGTTGTGATTTAGAAAGATCTTAGTGAGAGTGAGCTCTGTAGTTGGCACTATGGCTTAAAAAATTGATGGTAAGTCTGCGTTCTCAACTGGGGATCTTGGATTCGAATTACCTACGTAGGACGAAAGTTGAAGGTATAACAAATGTTTCTTCTGTGACTGGATGTTTTATGAATTCCATGAATAAATTAACATTCTTCTTCTTAGTTGTATTAAGTAATTTGGATTGCCATCGTGTTGAAAGGAATTGTCAATCTTGGTGGGGATATTCACAGACAACCCATCGAGCATCAGATCTAGATAAAGTACTACTAAATATATATATATATACAGTACAAGATAAATACTACTATTACTCTCAAAGTGGCGAACAACTGGAGAGGTATTATCCAGAAGTGGACTATGATATACTGATAATGAGTATTAATACTCTCTTCTAACCAAAGCTTCTGCCTGGAGCAGTCAATCTCCAAGAAGTCAATTACGCAGAAGATATTAAAGTGCGCAAGTGTTTGCGTAAACACAGGCACCCTTTCAGTCTCTCTTGTAATCCGATGGGACGCTAGTTGGACACGACCGGAGAGAGATCAAGACCAACAGCTTAACGTGTATTCCGATGTATGATATCGCCGCCGGCTTCCTGTTTAAGAGGCTGCAGTTGAGTAAAAGAATAAAAGACCCGACCCAGGATTCGAAGCTGGGATCTACCTATCTACTTATGAAAACTGTGAACTTGCAACCAAAATGTTAATTTATGACTACAAACACCTACGCGAAGCTAATTTCCAACTTCTCAGTACTTTCACCAATTAGCTCAGCAGTTGCTCTTGTTCCTTTGAGTTGCCATCACTAACTAAAATCAGCCTTACACTTGAAACATAAGATCGAAATTAGGTTGCAGGTACAGTCAGCTCCTCTCCGCATCTCCAGGGAAATCAGCGTGAGCTCAGTAAATCGACCCAAAACCGTGGTTGGCTCGAAGCCTATTTTTCCCATCAAAACCTGTCGTAACTCTTTCTTTGGGTGCCCAAAGATTCCCGATGTCACTTTTTATCTTTGACTATTTATATTCGTTTATTTCACGCAAAATGCCGGAAAAGTTCTCGGTTTCAGGCTTTAACCTAACATGTTATTTTCGATACATATACATTTTAAAATTTTATTGATCGCCACTTCTGTTTCAAGTTGAGATTAAAGATTTTTTTTCCATAACATACTTAGCAAAAGAAATTGTAGCAATAAGTTCAAACATCACGTGAATATATCTGATAATGTTCCGAGTTCCCACTCAGAACATTATCAGATATTGAATCCCTTCAAACCTAAGTTACCAAACCAAAGACTTTGAGATATCTGTGATAGTTCTTGGGATCCTTGATAAGGTTCATTTCGTTGGGGGACATCCCATACCTTGTTAAACCTGCTTACGGGAAGATTAGTCTCCAAGGAATTTTCACTTTAGCGATATAATTCTAGTTGTGTTGTAATTTAGACAAATAATTTTTCACTCGGAATTGGCAGAAATTGACCTCATAATGAATCAGTTTGATAAAACACTAATAGCATAACTTTGGTCGCATTCCCGGGTCAGTCGGTGTATCGCCAGAGTTGTGTAACTGCCCGCCATGCAGTGGCAACTGACAAGCAATTGATTTTGTCCGTTGACGCAGCGACTTGACTTCTCTGCCGCTATCCATCAGTCGAAGAGAACACATTATCAAGTGCTACCACAATGAAGTGCTATAAAAATACAATCACATTGCATAACAAACACCTCCAACCGTAATCAAATGACCATAAAACCCCCACCAATTCCGCTTAACGTAAAACCTGTAGATCTGTTTATACACGTCACAATTTGTAACCATCGCGTAGCTGGCTTCTTTTATCGGCCACAAACGGAACTATAAAAATAATATTACCACAAATATTGCGCCATAACGGTATAGAATTCAGGGGTCGCGCGATGCGAATAAAACACCGTTACGAAGATAAAGTGGGGCGTGAGAGGAACGCAGTAAAAATAGGGGTAGCTCGATCTGTTTTAGGGGAGGTGGGTTCTGTATTTAATAAGATGGAATTCACACCTCACGATAAATTATGATATCTACAATAAACGCAAGTACCGGATATAAAAACTGGCTCGGTGGCTCATTAAGTTGTGTCCTGCTTTCTGAGCCGAAGTCTGTAGGACCTCAGTCGAGGAAAATATTCAAGTCACCATCAGCCTGAAGACGTCCACTGCTGGATATAGCCGTCCCCCAAATATACAAAGTAGTTTGGCATAGTAGCTAACTAATCAATGACTCTTTTTTCCGAACCAAAGTTCCCCTGCTTTTGAATGCTTATAATAGTTTATTTATTATTTTTATATTAATTACTTTACTTCGAAGTCTACTTTTGGTTTTATTCATATAAGATTTACTTACGCTTTAATTCAAAAGCAGATATTGGTACGCCAGAATCCCTTTCTTATTGAAAATTAGGTTACTTGTCCAAATACCTGTCCTTGATTGGATGAAATGCCTCATATGTTTTACGCATGCGGCAACTAGTCATCGCATCACTTTGAGCTTGGACGAATTGCCTCGTAATCCATATCGATTGCTCAGCCCACCAGTGCCAGTGCCAGTAAACCCTTGGTAAGTCTGGTAGTTAAAAGCTGTCTTAATTAAATGTATGGAAAAATTATCTTTATTACTGAATAATCACAAATACTTATGGATTGTTAGAGTATGTAGGCAAAAGTAAAAATTATTTCTGTGCCATCATTCGTAAAAAAACTAACTCCCTGATCAGCAGGATTAGGAGCGGTCCCAATAGCATCCTGAAGACATTGGCGGACCGATTCACTTCTCCGCTTTGGAGGTGCTTTGTGCGGAGGGTGACTATCACGGGGAATTACCCTTTTTTTGTGATGGTCACTCTTAGTAGCTTAAGGACCTATTTTTAAATTTATTTATTTTTTTGTGTGATTTCTAATATGAACAGTCTACTAACATAGTTTGCTAAGATGTATACTAACACATATGAATTATGTGATCTGAAATAAACATTTTTCATTTCATTTCATGTGCTTGGAAAATTATTTTCTATTCCAAAGAACGCACAGAACAAAAGAAATACGAGAGTTGGTTGAATACTCTGTACCATGGAACCCCAAAAGCTGTAAACGTCGTAAAATCATGTACGAAGCACCTCTTATCTGCATAAAAAAGCCTTTATTTTGGGTGTGCTTATTGAATAAGTGTTTTACGGGCGCTGATCAGGTGAGATGTTGTAACTTGATATGATTTGGACAGGCCGTTTTACGTGTAGATGGTAGTAATCAAAAACGTCAAATCTGATTCTACTATGGGTTTCGAAGATGCTAATAGTTATAATAATCACTACAATATAGGCTGATTATTAGTATTTTGTGATTGGTCTTTCATCTAGTTTAATGAAACTGTCATCATCATCAGCCCACATCAGTCCACTGCTGGATATAGGCCTCTCCCAAGGTTCGCCACGCCACTCGCATCCAGCAATGGAACTGTGTTTTCGTTAAAAGACATAGATAGGTTGCGTGCGATTGACCCAAACAAGCCTGATGGCGAAACGACGTCAGTTCTTTAGATGAAACGTGCTTAGTCAACAAGAACAGACAAACTTGAAGACCTGAAGATTAAATATCTATCGGGGAACAAGGACGGGGATGAAGTTCTTAGGCTTGGCCATTCACACTCTGACTTGACTGTGTCGACAAAGCGCTTTGTAAGATTTTGGAATCTGCACCATATATCCATGTCACCTCGCCTCATCTCATACGATGGTAAAAATGAGCAGAAGAATTTAAATTTAGAATCTGATGTTCAAAGCGTGAGAGAATCGGTTTTTGTTGGGTAAGCGCGCTCCGATGACGGGCAGCATCGTCATCGGTGTGAGAAGCTACGCTCTGCGATCGCCAACTCCCCTGCCCAGCATGGCGATTATCTTCCAGGTGTTTGCCAAAAGTAGCGAACAACTGGAGAGACCTTTGTTCAGCAGGGGACTGCGATAGGCTGGCGATGAAGCGCGTTTCATCGGAGGCTTTTTTTTTAACATCAGGCAAGTTAAGGGAAAACACTACTCATTTATATTTATTTACAGTAATAATTAGGTGTAGTGTATTTTCCAACACTGAAAAACTATGTTAGCAAATGCATCTAAACACTAAACCAAACTTTTTAATAAAACGCAATAATGTACGTTACGTACATTTATTGCGAATCCTGACTCCGGTCTCCCCACCAGCACCGAAAGAATTATGACATGGTACATCTTGCGAGCGAGACGCAATAAAGTGAATTATGCACACAACTGCAGCGATACTTTGTTCTGGGCCCTCGAGGACTGCATCAGTGCGTTGGTGCGGTGATGAGAGCAAGCGGGTTTTGGTCCTGTGGATAAATACAACGTGTTAATAAGAAAACTATAATAGTTTGAATAGCACTAGTGCCTATCTTTCGGCGTACCTAAGTTTAAAGTCGCTCAGCGCGTTATGAAATGGAATTTGCACGGTATTCTTGTGAATCTGAAATAAAGTCATCAGACAGAGAACTAGATTCATCGCCATATCTCACCGGATTAGTAACCCTTAATGGTTATTTGTTTATAATTAGTTTAAAGTATTTATAATTTATTATGATAGGATTAGATCAGTGATTACGCTACTGAATTGGAACATGTTTCTGTAATGGTGAAGTGTAATGTAAGTTAAATAAATAAAAATGTATATCCTAAAACTCGATCGAAGTCACTCTACAGGCGCTGCACCTGAGTATACCTACAGCGGTCGCCAGCCAGGCAAATAAACCCTACTTGTCTGATCTCAATAAATCCTTACTACACCCACGGGAACGGATGGGATGGTGATTTTTATTTTTATTCTCAATACATTACGGACTTAAAGAGAAATTTTGATGTTAAGATTTTTATAGTATATTCGAGCCCGCTCAACCCGCCACTGTGCCGTCATCCCGGCACTCGTCTTCCCCCGGGACTCCTAATGCAGACTTACACCGAGCCGCAGTGTTCGTTCAATTTAAACTTTAATATGCAACGCGGTGCGCCGCCAAATTGGAAATAATGATCTGTACACTCAATTTCCTTCATACTTCCCGTTATTAAGACACCATTCATGAGATAACCTAGGTAACTAGGTTAGTGTTGAACATTTTTATAATGTACAAATTTATTTTTCACCTTGTGGTTCTTTTTTATAACGTTTTTCAGGTGGTATTCTTGATTCAAGGTGGTCTACTGAATGTAAATTACCTATATGGAATGGGATGTAAGGGAGCGACCTATCTTTTCGCTTTAAGCAACTCTCAGGATACCATTTATTTGACAGGCTCGGTGGCTCATTTGGTAGTGACCTCTGCCCTCTGAGCCAAGAGTCGTGGGTTCGATTCCCGCACAGTACAAACATTTGTGTTCATGAACATGTCTGTTTGTATTCGTTTGGGTGTTTTCTATGTATAATATGTATTTATTTACAAAAAAAATGTATCTAAGTAAGTTTATCAATTGTCTAGTACCCATAGTACAAGCTTCGGCTTAGTTTGGGGCTAGGTGGCGCTGTGTGGCCCAGCGTGGCATGTCTTGGGTTATCTTGGGTTATAGGTAACATCACGATTGAAGGCGTAGCTAGGCGTAGAGAGGTTACGCCCTGGGATCGCTAACTCACCTGCCCGCCCATCGTGGCAATTATGTCAAAATCCTCCAGATGTTTGACCAAAGTTCGGCTGCGGTCTATTGCAGTCCACTGCAGGACATAGGCCTCTCCAGCCGTTCGCCACTTAGGGCAAACGCAATCGCCACGCTGGGCAGGGGGATAGGCGATCGCAGGGCGTAGCTTCTCACTCCGGTAACGCTGCTGCACGTCATCGGCTTGTGGTATAGCCATGCCTTCAATTGTGATGGTTATACCGCCGCCGGTTGCCAGCGCCTCGTTTGTTATTTGGCAGGATGTAGCACGGGCAGGAAGGAAGCCTATCATCTTTTCGCTCCAAGCCGAGGTTGGCTTGGAGCGAAAAGATGATAGGCCGCTCCCTTACATTCTTCACCATCCATACCTGGCACCACCGTAGCAACTGTGAACCGGTGTAGTCATTTGGGTCGCGTTACCGTCGACGCCTTACCATTGAGCGAGCTTCTTTTCATCAACAGTCTATTGCAGTCCACTGCTGGACATAGGCCTCTCCAGTTGTTCGCCAATTAGAGCTAACTTCTGGAGGATATACCCATAATCACCAAGCTGGGCAGGCGGGTTGGCGATCGCAGGGCGTAGCTTCTCGCTCCGGTGACGCTGCTGCCCGTCATCGGCCTGTGGCATTTAGCTACGCCTATATTTGTGGTGGTTATACCGCCACCAGTCGGTTGCCAGCGCCTTGTTTGTTATTCGGCAGGATGCAAGACGGGCAGGTGAGGTTGGCTTGGAGCGAAAAGATGATGGGCCGCTCCCTTACATCCCTTCTTTTACAAAGTACATAATACCGCACTCGTTCTCACAGTACACCCGATAACAAAATACTTTCTTCAGTCAGCCGATTGTATCGCAACTTATTTGGCAACATGTTCGTCGTAGCTTTCGCCGCGTCAGCGCGGCGTGCGTTCCGCTAAAGAAGCCAATTGCGCGCCGCGGCAAACATGTGGCAACAATTGGAATGTGATTTTTTGTGACCTGCCCTTGGTTTAATTGGATTTTTGTAAGTGGTAAGAGTAGTTTTAATGGCTTTTGTTGTGTCATAGATGACGACTTAATTTGAAGTCGAGTGATTGAAAGACACGTTTCATATATGAGATTAGAGATTATTTTTGGGGCCATCTGAACCCATGACCTTGACTTGGTCTGTATTTATAGTAAGTACGGCACAATATCTTCTCTACGCCTTATAGAAAGCCAAAGAGAGGTAGGGCATAGCGAATCTTCGCTCGTATTGAGCCGCCCGCCCGAGGAAGGACCCAAATGATTCGTGTCGTGTTTCTGTCGGTGAGTAGGGTGTCCGAAGCTCGTGGGGGGCTAGGGCTTGACCGGCATGGCGGTGGCAACTGACAGGTAACTGACCAATTACTTGCCCGTTATCGCAGACTTGGGCTTCTCTTTCGCTTTCCATCAGGCGTAGGGAAGCCATTATGTCAAGCTACTTTTTAAAAAAGCCCAAGTCGCTGCGGGCTAGTCACCAGTCACTTATTACCACCATGCCGACCCTTAACATGCTTTTCCACGCCTCATTCCCCTCTCTGAATGAGATGGGCTAGTCCTATTCTAAATCCGGAAACTACAAGGCGATTTACAATATTCCGGTCCAAATATTCCCAAAAGTTGATCTGGACATCAAGCCTCAAAACAATCATGCAATTTTTTCTAACAAAATAGTCGCTCCTAATTGGCGCATGCATCCATAATGCCGCGAACACATCGGCCGGCACCTGCGACGCCGGCGCCGCTTTACGGCCGGCCCGTGGCGCGAATGGCAACTAAATAGCAATAGAACTCGAAATATACGGCTACCTAATTTGGACAACTCCGCGGCGATTTTGTTTTTCATTACCTATTTTAGTCAATCAATCAACGACCTTTACGTGTGCTGCGAACGGTGCCTCGGAGGCAACACTTTGATCTCAAGCATTGACCATTCTTCATCATCATCATCAGCCTATCGCAGTCCACTGCTGGACATAGGCCTCTTCAGTTGTTCGTCACTTAGGGCAAACACCTGGAGGATATACCCATAATCGCCACGCTGGGCAGGCGGGTTGGCGATCGCAGGACGTAGCTTCTCGCTTCGGTGACGCTGCTGCCCGTCATCGGTCAGTGGGATTTAGCTACGCCTTCCATTTTGATGGTTATACCGCCACCAGTCGGTTGCTACATCCCATTGACCATTACTTACATTTTAATACTTAGTTATAGTTATATTGTATAATAGCAATACAAAGTCAATAATTCTTTCCTATTATTCCCAGTTGTCCCCTCTAGCCTTGTCCCCCGGGGTGACAGCTGGGAATTCATCGCCAAGTGTACTGTAGTAACATCGACCAATGAGATCGTTACGACACCCACGGGAAGAGGTTATGTAAGGAGGACCGCGTGGGTGAAATCGTTGCTATATGACGCGATCGTGAATAATCTTAAATCTGATAAAATATTTAGCAATTCGCCGATAAAGCCAAGTCCAAAATAAACGACCGTATGTTTCCACTCGAACTGCCAATAACCACTCTGTTCGGCGCAAAACTCGTGTTGTACCCTATTTATTGGCTATTTGCAATCATTTCGCGTTTTCGAATAGAAAATTTATAATATCGCACCATTGTTCGGCACTGTTTGGAAAGTCCGAAGTTTGCGAAATATTTTGTCAGCCAAGTTGGGCGAGGAATTTTTATTTTGAGATATTTCTCACTATCGCTATCAAAACTTGAGTCTTGTTGTAACAAAGTTTGCGCTTAGTTTCAACTTACGTAGAAAAATATTTACTGAAGTTTTTAAAACTATTGTGTTTCGAAGCGCGCATTGGGAATATTTTGTTCGTGTTTCTTTACTTGCAAATTGTCTGCGGGATAAATTATACTCAGCAGTTGATGAGTTTTTGGATTTATATTGCTACGAAGTTTCATCACGAATGTACTTCACTTACTTTTTCTTATAAATGACCAGTTTGGTTCGGCGGTGGTCAACCCTGCCTCCGATATAATGGTCGCGTCGTGGATTCTCCTTACAACAGGTGCGCAAAAGCGCTAAACAGGATTCATCATCATCTTCAGCCTATTGCAGTCCACTGCTGGACATAGGCCTCTCCAGTTGTTCGCCACCTAGGACAAACTTCTGGAGGATATACCCATAATCGCCACGCTGGGCAGGAGGGTTGGCGATCGCAGGGCGTAGCTTCTTGCTCCAGTGACGCTGCTGCCCGTCATCGGCTTGTTGTATTTAGCTACACCTTCTATCGTGATGGTTTTACCGCCACCAGTCGGTTTGCCAGAGCCTCGTTTGTTGTTCGGCAGGCACCACGGGCAGGTGAGGATGGCTTGGAGCGAAAATAATATTAATAACTTAATAAATATTGAGCAAATCGTTAACTTGTAAGTTGGTACTGCTATATCTTGATGGCCCGTTAAATAGCTCAGCATAGCTTTTTATCAACTTTGTAAATAAACATGACCATGCAAAGCATCTTTTTGGTACTAACAGTCTCTGCAAGCTGAACATGACGAAACTATAAGGGTTTCGGATGTGAACTAGTATATAAAATTAGATGGCAGTCGCAAAATGGACAATAGCCTTACCTGAGCAGCTCAGTTCCCGCGCGAGGGTCCAGACAAAGGTATTAGCAGTCGCGTGGCTTCCATCGGGATTACTCTTCAGGCTCATTCATTTCAGGCTACCTGTGTGTCTAGCTAGGACTTGTTGCCTATTTTCTAGTCTGTGTAGCTTTGTGGATGCAATATATATATTTTGTAGTAGCACCCAAAGCGGAGCGAGGGGCGGGCTGCTAGTAATAAAATAATCATCACATCACTCGGGGCCGTGGATGCACCGTAAGAGGACTAAGAGTCGTTAAGGACGTGGTAGGAATTTGATACTTGATGAAAGCCCACAAAGTGACTTTGGTTGCGTTTCGGGATCAATCGGTATGTAGCTAGAGCTATTTTACAGACCAGCAATGTGGTAAAAGTATCTAGCTTGTTTTGAAATTTTCAATTTAATTGTGCCACATAGCCAATGCCAGCAGTTCTTCTAAGTATATGAGCCCAACGGATTGCGGGCTGTCCTACGTCTACCTAAAATGGTGTCCACACCAAGACTCGTCTGCTCTACCGGATGTCGAATCATTGGAACTCTTAGTAGTTTTCTCCTTTGTGACATAGGGGCAAACGGGCCTAAAGGTCACCTTATTCACCCCAGCTTATAGACATAGTAATACCATGGAAGTATCAAGTACTTCGTACAACAGGAAGGCGCTCTATCTATGCATATTGAAGCTAAAATAAAGAAAATGAAACCTTATGTTAAGGTCGTAAGAGTCTTGTTCAAAATAAGTCTTGTCAAAATAAGAACGTAACCAATGAGAGGGAAAATAGTGAACAAAACGTCCCTTTCTAGCAGCGACTAGATTGCTAGATAGAGTACGAAACACCGGACCTAGAGGCCCCCTACCACCAAAAACGAAAACGATCGCTCGCTCAACGGATGGCGTACCCTTGAGCCATGAATCCCACTCATTTGTCCCCCCCGTGTTCGAATATACAAACTAAAATTCGTCAAAGTTGATTTTCGTTAATTTAATTCATATATTCAAACACGGAAAGGAATAATGGGAGGGATTGATTTTGCAAAAATACACGATCCGTTCAACGAACGATCGCTCTCGAACCGGTGGTAGGGGCCCTGACAACTTCACATGACATCGCCGACTTTGACGTCGGTGGCGGGGATCTTTAATTTGTTATATTTTTCTTAATGTGTAATTAAAACGGGGAGAATTTGTGTCGGGGGGCTTGTGAAAGCGAGTATTATCCGGATTGTAGTTTGTCTTTTCACAAGTAATACTTTTAAACATAATTTGTTAGTGAAGAATTAGGGTGACCATGCATGACTATCCAATCATAAAGTCCGTTGTTTTTTTGTATAGGAAAACTAAAGCATGTTTCCCGATTCGTCTTCGAAGTTCTAAAATACACGTAAAAACTATTTATAACATTATCAAATCAATCATTAAAAAACGTAGGTACACAAAAATAAAACTACCATGTATGTTGTCCAAGAATTTTATAGCAAACAACATAGGTACATTGTTAGATCCACCACATCCTTCTCAATCTTGAAGATCCACGTGATATTCAATTGGTAAAGGCATTAGCCAATTCATATTTACATTTTCGCCATATTGAAGTCGGTTTCTTTGCAAAAAAAAAGTGGTGTTATTTAAAAAACGATTACGAATAAAAAATATTTTGGCTTTCAATGTTGGCTGTTTTTTTTGTACGTATGTATTGTCATTGCCCTTAAATCATATTTTAATATAGTCACCCTATTCAGAAAGAGACAAAAGGGACATGCACTGCGCTTTCGTTCGGCTTCGATTTTCCGACAAACAGCTTGTTCCTTATATATTACTTCTATGAGTAATACAGACCATACCTGTATAGAAAAACACTATTAATCAAATAAGTAAAAGCGAAAAGACTCAACCATACCCACTTTTTCTAGCTTCGAGCCTAGCTCACACCGGTTCTCACTTAACAGTGACAAAAGAAATATATCCATCCAGAATTCCGTGGAGACGCCGAAAACATAATTCCCCGTGACCTTTTTTCTCAAATTCCTTTATTAGAGTGCGCGGTGAGACGCCGGGGGCTATCATAAATCAGAAGTTTCGCGCAAAAACTAACTAAAAGTTACCAGCGCGAAAATGATGAAACGACGCGGAGTTTTATTCAGTTAAAGCTGGAGATAACGACGTAATTGGTGGCCTTTTTTGGCATCTCTGCCCTTTTCCGGGTTGCTTTAATTCGGTGGGTAAGTTTGTTGAATGATGACTTGACTGACGGAGGGGACGGCATTGTGGCTGTGTCTCCCGCATGCGTTGGATTTGGTGGTAGTTGAATGGGTGCATGATAATCTATGGTATCTATATTGTACGAAGTTTACGCCAAAGACGAGATATTAGATGGAGGTGAAGTTTAGTTGAATGATGCCTTGACTGACGTTGGGGACGGCATTGTGACATTATCTCCCGCATGCGTTAGTTTTAGTGGTTGTTGAATGGGTAATAGCAATCTATAGTATATTGTACCTAGCGTGCAACAAAGACGAGATATGAGGGGTGCCAAACCATAACGTTGTAAGTGCCAAACGAACTGAATACGTTTTATTGTATTAAAACGTTGTATATACCGGCGTTTACTTGCAGTATTGAGTTGAAGGGTATCTAACGTCATCTAGCTTAAGTATTGTAAAACAGCATGTCATAACGTTTTAAGTGCCCTAAGAGCGGCAGTGCATTCAAAATGGATGAACAAGACGGTGAGTCTACTTCGCGAAAAAAAAAGTTTTTAATAAAAATACATGAAAAAAAATAATAAGGAAACATTGCAAAAACAAGGGTTAATAAGCTGAGATGCCCAGAAAACTAATGAATAATGATGGAGCAGACTCTAGATGCCTTAATTCAGATGTTCGAGTGGTTCAGTTTGACCTCCAGCAACAGAATATGTGTACCTCCCAACATTAACCCATACACAGATGTACTAGTCGTCAGCTGGCATTTGTCAATATGGGAATTTATTTGGAGGACGAAGGAAAAGGCATAATGTTTCTCTGGAATGAAACTGTTAGGCATAGGGGTTCTAACGAGATCGCTTCTTGTCTTAACAAGTTTTTCACTTTTAGTGAAATAGGATCACTAGAGATAAAAAGAAATTAATTTTGTGGTCAGATAACTTTGGTGGACAAAACAAGAACCAAGCTGTACTTGCTATGTACCTACCTCGTTTTAATTGCAACTACAGATTGACATGATCGAGACATGTACCTTTACCTGCTGAAAAAAAGACATTGGTTGCCTTATTTAGCCGGAGATAGCAAATTGTCTTATGAAAACCTTTTAAAATAAAGATAATGAAAGTCTAACTTTATGCAAGTAATATAACACTTACAACGTTATGACTTGCATTAACAATGGCACTTAAAACGTTTTGTTCTTTTAAAATTTTTTAAAAGGAAAATGTTATTATTTCCTTATTTTGGCAGAGCACAAAAGTTATGTTAAATTATTGATAATAAATGATAATTTGATTATATAATCTTTTTTTATTGCTTTGCCCTTTTCATTTCTATTAAAAATGTTTTTTGTATCTCCTGAAAAATTCACTTTCTGGCACTTGAAACGTTATGGTTTGGCACCCCTCATATTAGAAAGATGTGAAGTTTCGTTGAATGATGCCTTGACTGACGGAGAGGACGGAATTGTGGCCATGTTTCCCGCACGCGTTGGTTTATTGGAAATGGCTTTGAATGGTTGCGTGGCAATCACCATTTTGCACAAACAAAAACACTGTGGTTACGTGAACTTGAAAAAGGAACAACTTTTATAAACTTTTTGCTTAGTTTCTATAGGAGAACTAAGAAAACGCAATCATGCAGGTTGTGCAGTCCCCACGGTACCAATTAAGGGTTAAACCTATTTGTAAACAAGATAACAAATACATAAACGCATCAGTTCATCATTGCACGCGTCCGATAAGCGATCCAAATAACCGTTAGACGAAAACAATTCGCTAACAAAAAGCTGCGTCGAACTGCATTCGAAAATATTATTGCGTCCGCTTTGTTATCAAAGCGCGATAAAAGGGGACAATAGAAAAATGCCGCGCCCGGATTAATATCGTTTATGCGGCTTCGGTCAAAACAACGGCGCGGCTTTGAGCCTTAATGGGATTGGTTGAGTGGCGTTTATGGGACTATTGACAGGAATGAGAAAAATATCATATAGGAAAAGTAAAAATGTTTTTTATTTCAAGAAACATACATTTGTTTAAATTGGGCACTGAATCCCACGCTAGGATTCCCTGGGCTCGAATCGAAGTATAGATAATCTGATATATCGAAGGATGGGCGTACTACCTATCAGTTCATTGACGATTGGGTTTGGGCTGTAGCAAACTCTTTTTTCTCCACCTCGATGGCTTATGTGGTGTTGAACTTCTTGGTGGAGAAGCTCGTGCTCCTGTCGGACGGGAGTGGGCTGTCCCTTCGGGCCCCTCCCGTCGCTCCCCCCTAGGGGGGTGAGCTTGTGGGGTCTGCCGCTTAGGGCAGACAGCGCTGGCGGTGTCATGGTCGTATGGGTCACCCCAGGCCCATTGACACCGCCCCCATAGGCGCACGACGATGGGTCCGGTGTTTTTAGTGGGTATTTCCCGCCTCATTTCCATCTCCCCGAGGCGGGATGAGTCCCACATACGCCGCCGCTCCCCCGAGCGGCGGCCATGCCTAAACGCATTTTCACCGGATTAAAAAAAAAAAAAAAAAAAAAAAAAAAAAAAGAAGCTCGTGCTCCAATAAGGTGACGCGCCTCAGGTTGGAGTACAAACTCCTCGCTCTCACCAAACCCGTCTACAATAGATTGCAGTTTGTCCCGTTCATCTGTTACAGTAATGCTGAGAATGAAATTCAGCCATTAGGTATCTTTAAGGTATCACCGAAGCGAATAGCTACGCCCTGTGATCGCCAACTCGCCTGCCCAGCGTGGCGATTATGTGTACCTAAGTATATCCTCCAGACGTTTGTCCTAATTGGCGAACAACTAAAGAGGCCTATGTCCAGCAGTGGACTGCAATAGACTGATGATGATGATTATGATTATTCGCGTGATGAAACAATTACAAACATCCATCCATACAAACTTTCACGTGTATAAGTAAGTAATAATGTAAGTACCAAATAAACGTGTTTCTATTCTATTCTATAATACCTACTTGTAGTCAAGTCAAAGTCAAAATAATCTTTATTTGTATAGGTTTTTAAAAAAAACACTTACAAATCGTCGAAGCTACCACCGGTTCGGAAAGCAGCATTCTACCGAGAAGACACCGGCAAGAAACTCGTGTAGTTGCTCTTTTTAACATAGTGTTTACAATATTAGTAAGATAGCAAAGATAGGATCTACTCGTGCCTTTAGACGACAACTAAAAAACCGTATATCTTTTTAACGCTGTCCACATACAAATTTACAAGGAAACGAGACTCTGTGAGTTTTATTTCTGATACAGGTCGCTTCCTGTTTAAATATTTCAGTAGGACGCCATGCAGAGTACCTTTAGAATTTACCGCGGGTTACCGAACGGACGCAATACAGGAAATAGTTTTATATGTTAGTTTTAGATAGTTCAATATACAGCTACGGGAATGTAAGGGAGCGACCTATCATCTTTTCGCTCCAAGCCATCCTCACTTGCCTGTGGTGCATCTTGCCGAACAACAAACGAGGCTCTGGCAAACCGACTGGTGGCGGTAAAACCTTCACGATAGAAGGCGTAGCTAAATACCACAGGCCGATGACGGGCAGCAGCGTCACCGGAGCGAGAAGCTACGCCCTGGGATCGCCAACCCGCCTGCCCAGCGTGGCGACTATGGGTATATCCTCCAAAAGTTTGCTCTAAGTGGCGACCAACTGGAGAGACCTATGTCCAGCAGTAGACTGCAATAGGCTGCTGATGATGATGATGAAGTATTTATTTGTAGTACCTTTGTTTTTCTGATACCCATAACACAAGTGCTTACGCTACTTACTTTGGGATCGGAGCAATGTATGTGATGTCTGATAAAAAAATAAATAATCCAAAACCAGCTATGACACAATGTTCCATCATGATGTTCCAGTTCATATCCTTGTACTTTATTATCAGATCAGTTCGACAGTACCATTTATTGTATTAACTTATCATACAGCTGCTACGATCTTTGGAAGACGGTTCAATTAGTTATCTTGTTACATAGTTAGTTACATACAGGTTGACCTAATACGAGTAAAGTGTGACAAACAGCTACAAGATTAGTTCTAAAAAAATTAAACCGACTTCAAAAAAAACACAAACGACCAAAACTAAAAAGCGATAAATAAGGTAAGTAATTGGCAGTGTAGTTTGGAGGCCACACTACGCCACACATTCATTACGTCTGGAGCGGGTACAAAAACGCTTTGTTTGGCACCTTATGTACGCCAGCGGTATATCAAAGAAAAAAATGCGTTCATACAATAAGCGTCTGGCGCATTTTAAAATGACATCATTGTGCAACCGCAGGAAAGTGTTGGATTTAAGTTTTGCCTCTAAAATTCTCACCCACAATATAGATTGCCCACCACTGTTACAGAGATTTAAGCTACGTGTGCCTGCAAGATATCCACGTAACACTATCACACCCCTTATAGCCCCATTAAGGAAAACTGTTTTTGGTTCTAACTCTCCGATTGCTAGGTTCTGTAGGCTACTCAATGAACATAGCGATATAGTCGATATTCACCATGACTCGCCTGCCAAGCTCTGCAGATCGGTTACCAACTCTTGGAAGGATTCGGAGGCAGAGACCTCATTAGATGTTATATAATTTTTAAGCTACATATTTATATTTTTCCGTTGTAATGGTTTTTTTTAGCGCAAGCAGTGTTTACCTATAACTGTTTATAGCAATAGTGTATACACCAATGTATGTTTTTAGTTCTAAGTATAATTGTTTATAAACGTTGGTAAACCTAATAAATAAATAAATAAATAAATTCTATCCTAAATACATAATTATTTAAATATTACAATTATCACTTATTTTTGAAATCGGTGCCAGCCTCTCGGTACCTAACGTAGACTGTTGTTGTATGACGCGCGCGGCCGGCAAATCCACACAACAATATACATTTATTTGTTTGGCTGGCACCGACTTCAAAAATAAGTGATAATTGTAATATTTAAATAATTATGTATTTAGGATAGAATTACTTACCTTATTTATCGCTTTTTAGTTTTGGTCGTTTGTGTTTTTTTTGAAGTCGGTTTAATTTTTTTTTTAAAAATAATTTTATTTCTCTATTTTTAGTTGCGTTAATGTGCTGTGACCTTGAATAAAGGCTAATTAATGTCCTTAAGAGTTTTACTTAGGAATGAAAAATTTTGCTTTAAGTCAAGTAAAGACTGCGATCTAGAATCAAGCATATCACTTACCAAATCACCTGCCCTATTAGCCCTGCATAAGTACATACTACTACCTAGTTTAATATCGACCAATGTCAGTACTGTCCCCTAACTCTTAACCGTTAAGGAGTTCTGTGGCTTCATCATCAGCACCAGATGTTGACGCCCGGAAGCATATACCTGAGTAAAATATGATTACGAAACAAAAACACCATATGAGCATACAATTTTCGGTTGTTGCCCTCAATTTCTCCAGGATCCCATCATCAGATCCTGACTTGGTGATAATGGGACCACCTCGGAAGTGTCCTCTGTCGAACTGTCGAAAAATTTTTGAAATCCATCCATAATTGACGGAAATATCGGTGAACATACATAAAAAAAAAAAAAAAAATATTATACATACAGACGAATTGGCCTCAAATCTCAAGCTATTAGTGAAGGGACCATTATCGGCCAACATTACCTTAATACGGCAACCTCAGTCGAGTCACGCGGCCCGAAGCCAGGTTAATTATTAATCCTTCCTTATTACGTATTTCTTGTGCTCCAACCCTTAGGGTTAAGGGATGTCCTTACACTTATCACCTTTTGAAGGTTAATGTGAATAAGAACATTATTTTAGACCGCATCACTCACCTTTGTTAATACAAAGGTTTAAGTTTAGATGTTAATACAAATTATGTCAGTTAACTGTTTAAACATTCACGGTCAGTAATATAACTACGAGTAAAATAAGTAGGTGTTGGGTTACTTTCCGAGTATTTTATAATGACGATATGTCAGTATGTTTCACATTCCCATTATCCCGAGAGTGGAGTATGAGGAACTCACTCCGTCCTCGGGAAAACCAGGAAGAGTAGCCCTCTGCCTGGAGATGGAAATGAGATAGGGAATATCCACCAAAAACCCTTGGTCCCTTTTTCGAACGCCTTGGGATGGTCCCAGGGGACCTGGGCTACCTAGATACTTCCGTGACACCACCAGTGCGGTTTGCCTATTCGGTAGATTCCACAGACTCCCACCTTGGGGGAATGATCAGTGAACCCTTGGTCGAGTTTTTGGAATACAACTGGAAACACTCGCTAAGATTAAGTGGATCTTTAATAAAACCTTCATCATCTTTTATGCAAACGTCCACTGCTGGAAATACGCCTTCCTTAATCTCAATCGTCCTTTGGGGGATTTGTTTAATGGTTACCAGTGACAGCGAGTAGAAGACCGAAGTTAGTTTTATTGGTACCGTGCTGGTAAACGCCGCAGTCTGTTGGCCTTTTTTTTTTTTTTGTTGCACCGGGGGAAAATGCATTTACGCATACCTGCTACTCGGGGACGCAACAGGTTATGTGGGACTCACTCCGCCTCTAGATGTTAGCGAGACGGAGAATACCCACTAAAAAACCCCGGTCTACACCGTCAACGCGCCTTGGGTGATGGTGACGTGGGATCTTGGTATGAACCATTACACCACGCCACCACCAGCGCAGTCCGCTTGCGCAGACTCGACTGGCCCCCCCACTTGGGGCAGCCTAGGGCTCAGGCAGAAGCCGTCGCCCTCCTCCAAGGACGGGATCCGTGCAAGGCAAGGGAGATGTCCCCACACCAACCCTCGCTGGACCCCGTCGGGCGTGCAGTCGCCACCGCACGGTGGATTTTTAGTGTGGTTTTCTCCACTTGAGCTTGCGCCCCCTGGTCCCGACCGAAGTCGGGATAACAGGCGGTTTTTTATTGTGGTCTCACTCCACTCGGGCTCGCCAGTCAAGGCAAGCCCCCTGGTCCCTCCAGCGAGGGGAAACAGGTTGCCCGGCGACCAGTCCAAAAGGACCATATCCGACGACCACGAGAACCGTGGCCATCGGACCCGCCGCGCCGCAGTGATACACTGCCATACCGCGCCGTCAAACGGCTCCTCTGGTAAGGCGGCAACGGTCGCAGAAGACAGGGAGGACGGCAACGAAACACCGCGAGATCCCCCGAAGGGCACTCCTCTTCCCCTGCGACCATCGCCGACAAACCGACGCAAAATGCGTCCCACAACACGTCTCTCACCAATCGGACAAACGCCCCGCCATTGGGAGAGACCCACAGGCCAAAAGGCCCCCATCTTGGGTAAGACGGCAACGGTCGCAGAAGACAGGGAGGACGGCAACGAAACACCGCGAGATCCCCCGAAGGGCACTCCTCTTCCCCTGCGACCATCGCCGACAAACCGACGCAAAATGCGTCCAACAACACGTCTCTCACCAATCGGGCAAATACCCCGCCATTGGGAGAGACCCACAGGCCAAAAGGCCCCATCAATGTGCCGAAGCACAGCCGTGGAAGGCGTCGGGGCCATCGACGCCAACACTTGGCTCCCGGAGCCACGCACAAGTGCGTGCTCCCACAGGGAATTAGCCGTCGGGTAGTAGCCATCCTCTACTACCCGCCGTTGCCCGGGGTACGCCGGGCCGTCTGCAAGACGACCACGCGTGGAGGCTTCCCTTGTTGTACCCCGCAGTCTGTTGGCCTCAGCCAACTCAGCTAAGGGAACATCTCAATGTTCCCTTAGTCGTCACCTATGACACACAGATTAAAAAACCTTGTCTTATATGTTCTGAAGACTTGTACTGCTATTAGCGTTCGGCACAACTCATCCGCGTACACGTGGCCGGGCACAGCCGAGCCGGCCCGTAACTCGCGGGCGGCAGCGCGCGCTGAATGTTTAACTGGGAGAGGCGCGTCTACACTGACGCGGAGACGGATACGTCTTTGGAGAATACTTTTTGAGGAATATGGTTTTCAGTAACACGGTGAACGTTCCGAGTTAGATATTAGTTGTTTTTTTGGATGATTAGGGATACTTTGAGAAGGCACCGATGTAGAGCGAATCCCAAAGACCGACATAACACTTTTGGCACACACATTGAATCCACGACCTATGATTGAACTTTGAAATAAGACACCAGTGCAGTCAAAAACTAGTTGCCTCATCATCATCATTATTATCATCATCAGCCTGCAAATGCTCACCGGTGGACATGCCTTCTCCTATGACAATTGTCGTTTGGGGGTATTGTAGGTTTCATCATCAGCATCATCATGCAGCGCATAGGCCTCCTCTCTTGATTGCCATTCACCACGGTCCTGCGCTATTCTCACCTAAGTTTTCCCCGCCACTCCACCTATATCATCCGACCATCTGGAGATCGTAGGTTTAAGTAGGTTATATTAATGTACACTATAAAAATATATTTAGATTTTTTCGCGTAGTGTGAACACACCTAAACCTGAGCGCACCTTGATCAGAACTTGGTAGACCCTTTCTGGACGCACCTTTCCAGACCCAGTCTAAAATTAGATTTACACCCGTCCATATTTGTTTTATCAAAATTTACTGCCAAATGGCGTTGCGGAACATCCCGGACCATAGAGAGAGACATAGCAATAACTGTAGGTTTGCCGTGTTTATGGTTTCTTGGGAAATGGCATCGTTGTTTTTGTGAACGAATTCTCGTATCTGTAGCGGCAAAGTTGTTTTTTTCATGAGATGAAATATGCATGTGTGCGTAAGTTTTGATTGTGTTTGTAGGATGCGTAGGAATATGATTCGATTAGATTTTCGATGTTGGTGAGAATTTTGTTACCTAAATTATTTCGTGTGACAGAAACTGCTGTGGTTCGATAAGAATTGTAATTCTGAGACTTCTTATAAGTTGTTGATCATTTCTTGGTTATAAAGAAAAATTGTTTGAGGCTTTTACTGCTAAAAAACGAGAATATTATGCCACTGGAAGCTAATTAATATGATTACTTCGTCATAGCTGCAGCAACTTGAGGTTCTCTTTGGCTTTCTATAGCCTATGCTTTTCTACATACATACTACTACATAAATTAAGGTATAAATCAGTATGACGAGATAAAACTACCTACTACCAAGTCGAGGCCTTTCTGATCGATAATAAACCCTGATTAATTCTTATGTGCCGGCAAAGATATTATCGATATGTAATTGCAAATACATTTTTAATCTTAACTAATATTATAAAGCTGAAGAGTTTGTTTGTTTGTTTGTTTGAATGCGCTAATCTCAGGAACTACTGGTCCGAATTGAAAAATTCTTTTTGTGTTGAATAGACCATTTATCGAGGAAGGCTTTAGGCTATATAACATCAAGCTGCAACTATTAGGAGCGAAGAAATAATGGAAAATGTAAAAAAAAAATCGGGGAAAAAATAACTATTCCTCGCGGACGAAGTCGCGAGCACAGCTAGTTATACAATATAGCCAGTTCAATTGGTTGAATTTGTACCCCCTCGTAAAGTAAAAAAACTTGTACCTTTGTGCTTTCTAATCTATTACTCGTACTAATTTGAAATTAAAGAGTGACTCTGAACATATAAAATGTAGGTACTTTGTAATGCCATTCGTCAGTAGAATGCTACCGATTGCAGCCGTTTTGGAAGTACGAAATCAATGTTTTGGATGTGGTGCTCCTTTAGATTTGATATTGTGATTTGATATTTGAAGAACGCCCTAATATATCATACTGAAACATATAGTATTTATGATAAACGATGTAGAAAGAAAAAGTTGAAAAGTTAACACACTGGCGAAACGAAGAAATACGAACGAAGAAATAGACCTCACCGGTTAGTTGTTCGCCACTTTGAACAAACACCTGAAGGCTTTATAATCGCCTCGATGGGCAGACGGGTTGGCAATCGCAGGGCGTTTATTCTCGCTCCGGTGACGTTGTTGCCCGTCATCGCCCTCAATCGCGATGGTTATACCGCCACCATTCGATTACCAGGCGTTTGAAGAAAATAATTTTTTGGCTACATTACCTACTGGCCCTATTACTTAAGTTTTATCATTAATTTAGAGACTCGTGTCTGATCTGAAAAATTCCTGTGCATCTGATTGAGCTTTACTCATTGGACTTAGATATATAAATTGCCTGATCGCCGCTACCAAAACCGACAAGCAAGAATACGATATTATCATACAAGAATGTTGCTTCCACCTCTCCCGCTTCCAAGTCTCTCCACGGCTGCAGTAAAGCCTAGCGTCCCACGGGAGAGCGTCATGTTTCCTGCTCGGTACATTAACGCCTCCATAAATATTCTTAGCCGTACCCGTCTCCGTTACCGTGTTTACATAAACTGTTAACGTACGAGTAACTATTCGTATTGGGAACATCTGTAGCAAAGGTTGGTGTACAAAGTCTTGCATCGCTCTTTTATGGTGCGGTGATATTTATTGCTTTTGCTTAAATAGGTACCTTCTTTTTTCCGTAGTTTTACTAGTTCGAGAACGTAAACCAAGGAAGTTCACGGCTACCTGGCTATCCACAGGTCATAGTTGGAGCAAAAGGGGGTGGGATGGTCCCACTTTTTTAAATCCGGAAACCACATGAGCTTATAAAATGACTTGAAGTACTCGTAAATAAATCTGTAGAGAGGTCAATAAAATGCTGTACAAGAAATATTTTTTCAAAAAAAATTTCAGCGTGTGATTCGTGATCGATATCTACTGATGCCAAAAATGCAATCAGTAAAATTTTCTGTGTCTGTTCAGACGAACAGACACAGAAAATTTTACTGATACTAACGAACATACAGACAGACAGACGTCTGTCTGTATGTTCGTTATGGAAACAAAAACTACTGAACGGATTTTTACAAAACTTGGTACAATTAGTATTCTTCATACTCCTGGGCAGGTTATAGTATATTTTTTATCACGCTACAATCAATAGGAGCAGAGCAGTGACGGGAAAACGGGAGAACATTTTATCTGTATGTTTGATCGCGCATCACGCGAAAACTACTGCATGGAATTAAATGCGGTTTTCACCAATGTATTGCTAGAGGTCTAACTTAAAATTTAGGTACTATTTTATGGAAGTCCGTTATTTATGGAACCCGATATCCACGCGTGCGACGCCGCCGGCACAGCTAGTTATAAATAAATTGTTTATTGTAAAGAATATCCGAGTACTTGATACGACAGGATTAAGGTTTTAAAACATCCGCGTCTCCCTCGGGATGGGGCCGCGTTTCCCGCTCTACATTAACGGGTCCATAAATATTGCCGGCTGGGGCACTTCTGACGTTACGTCGTGTTTACATAAACTGCTAATTCGACACTAAGTCTCGGAGCACGTTACCTGCAAAGCCGTAGACCTGAGTATGGTCTTGGAATGGACGGTTCTGTCGAACTGTCGTTGGATTATGAGAGTGCATCTGTGTTTAGGTTATACTTCGAATTTTTTAGAATTAGAAATAGTGGACACAAAGAAGCAGTGGTAATAAACCTTTTTCTCGCTCAAATACATTAAAACAGTGTTATTGAGTTGTCAAACAAACAATTTTGTGTTAATATTTCAAATGTTGCCATTATTGTATGTTAAGAAAGGGCAAAAAAATTTTTTTGTATAAATAAAAATTTTCCCTGTCAAATATTAATTTAATTTTATTTTTAATATCAGTTGTTTTAGCATATTATACTCGTATAATACATAATTTGCGAGATACAGCTTGATGACCGATAGACGAACGGACAGACAGAGACATTTTAGTAATAGGGTTTCATTTTTAATCTTTGGGTACGAAACTCTCTGGTGGTCTCCACATTTTAGGGTTTCTCCCTGTCACAGTTCTAAAGAAGGGCCTGAATTCTCAGTTTCCTTAAAGCTATCTGTAGTAACGCTTACTCTATATTATACGTGGTGCTATGCCTAAAAAACTGCCAATTTCCATTTCAACGTTTTCTAGCTAGTTAGCTATTAAAAAGCAGAAACATGAAAGTTTCCACTAGCCAACGGACGCGTCCATAAATATTCCTGGCTGCGACCCGTCTCTCGTTACCTTGTTTACATAATCCGTTAACAGCGAACTCGCTTTCAACTCTCTCGCTTCTTAATTTGTAACTGCCGCTTAATTGTGTGAAACGGCCGACTGGATTGCACGAGATTTGTTATGCGTTTTTTTTTCGTACGGAAGCTTTGTGACTGCGCGTTGAAATGGTTAATGAAATTTAAAAAGGTGTTATTTGTAAACGTTACAACAATCTGTGGTCTTTATATAACAGTGTAATAAAATTCCGGATGGTGAACAAATACAAATCGAGTTGCAAATAAATATCAGACAACAATAAATACATTGCTCCGATTCGAAAGTAAGTAGCTTAAGCACTTGTGTCAGGAGTTTTGAACAAGGAAGGTACCTTTTTTTTTAAGAAGAGCTTTCAGGATGACCTCACTCCACCTGATGGCTAGGATTAGGTCGACAGGCATAATAGGCCTTAAATATATACTCAAAAACTCAGACTCAGAACATACTCAAATCACAGGTAACATTAAACATCAGGCATGATTGTGATTAAATGCTTTCTTAGGAATAAAAAATAATAGTTCATCAGACCATTTATAGCTTCATCTCTTCGCTTGTTATTAAGCGAGATTTAGGTCTACCTACATTAGAAACGGGTTTAATCTCGCCTTGAAAATCTGTAAGACCTCTATAAGTACAAGGATCTCCATTAAAAAATACCTCATACCTATTTTACAAATGTGATTAGCCGATGTACACTAAAAGGACATTGACTAAATATCACTACACCCTTCCAAGACCCCTCCCGCCAAACGGGCGCCAACCAACATTCGGCAGCTCGATCGCGTATCAGTTTGCTATCGACAAAAAACACGCGCTTATTTCATATTTCTGATCACGGCTTAATCGTAAATATGAAGGGTTGAGCGCACCTTATGTTCGCTATTGCAAAAAGAGCGCTGCGCACTCTCCATAAAATATATCTGGGGTCTGGCGCATGTACCTATTCTAGGTTTCAGTGCTGTGCTCACGACGAAATGAAGGTGTGTTTTAGAGATGATTTATAACTCGATGAGCAGTGATACCATCATCAGGGTCACCCCTGCCTTCGGAACCGAGGGTCGTCATGAAGTTGTATCTTATAGATAATTTAAATGTGACTGGCTCGAAGGCGCATGATTGGTTAGGGCTGGTAGTAATCCCTGTCTCCTGAAATAAGTGTCGTGAGTTGGATTCCCATTCGTAACATGAACATTTGTGTTTATTCAGGGTTTAGGTATTTCCATTTGTATTTTATGTATATGTTTGTGGTAGCTTCGTTGTTCTGATATCCACAACATAAGTCCTTAAGCTGTCGTTAATTTAACTAACTCGTTGTACCACTAGATAGCAGGTGCGGAAGTCAGCGGTGATTATTCCCCCGTGCATAGAAATCCGTTGGTTCTTATAATCTCTTCCTATAGATACGACACTTGTCTTCTTCACATCTTACGATTTGTATTATTTTCCGTCATCACAGTTCGCGTCTCATACATTTCAAAAATCAAATACGACTAACATAGCGTCACATCTTTTCAGAATAAGGCCGTAGGTAGCGATATTACATATTTATGTATGTGGGAGCCAGTTCTTCGCATATGTTCTCGCTGTTTTATTCCTGCGAATAAAGTGCGTCTCCTTAAGGTTTTTTCTGTGTTTTTTTTTATAATAATTCGGAATGTGGGGTTGATTTTGTGAGATGTGAAAAGTATTGTGAGAAGGCACCGTCTCGGGACTGTAAAACGAGGGTACATACGATATAATATAAATAATGTGAGATGATTTTTATCGGCTGTTCTAGTATGATGAGTGGAGTATTTTGTTCTCGCGTTTTAAATTAGTTTAAAGAAGCTAAGCTTTGTATACCATTTTGATGTTTAAATAAGCAATCGAATATATAATTTATCAAGCCTTTAATTGAATTTGGATTTACATGATTTACTTAAGTGTTATTAAGTATTATTTTTACTACTAACATGTTTTTGTGTATGCCGAGGAAAATGCTTTTACGCATCCTCGCTACCCTGGAGACTATGTGAAACTTACACCGCTCTCAGGAACGTGAAGACAGCACTCCGCCTCATGATGAAAGTAAGGCAGTGAATAGGTACCCACTAAAAGCCCCCGCCGCGCCCTACTCACCGGCAGAAACACGACCCGGAGGTCACTAGGCTGCGGTATACTATAGGGTGGAAGTTCTTCCCCGGACGGGCGGCTCAATTCGAGTGAAGAATCCCTATGCTCTACCTCTCTTAAGTAAGAGATGTACGGTACGATCACCTTTTCGCTCCAAGCCATCCTCAGCCACCCGTGGTTCATCCTGCCGAACAACAAACGAGGCTCTGGCAAACCGACTGGTGACGGTAAAACCATCCCGATAGAAGGCGTCGTTAAATATCACAGGCCGATAACGGGCAGCAGCGTCACCGGAGCAAGAAGCTACGCCCTGCGATCGCCAACCCGCCTACCCAGCGTGGCGATTATGGGTATATCCTCCAGAAGTTTGCCCTAGGTGGCGAAACAACTGGAGAGGCCTATGTCCAGCAGTGGAGTGCAATATGCTCTCTTATTCTTCTCTTTCTCTCGTCTATCTTTTTCTCCACTCCACGTGACAGTCCACGTCAAACAAAGGCTACGATCGCTCCAATTAAGAGGACGCCGCGATAAATCCGCGGGCACAATGCCGTGCCCCTAACTTTCGGCCGCGAGTAACGAGTTTTTAACTTTGTGGCAAAGCGAAAAATGTCTCTATCTCCTTTACGCACTTGCTCAATTTAGAAGCGGGAGCGGGACTTGTTTTCACTTGGTATAAATCATCATCAGCCTATTACAATCCACTGCTGGACATAGGCCTCTCCAGTTGTTCTCCACTTAGAGCAAACATCTGGAGGATATACCCATAATCGCCACCCTGGGCAGGCGGGTTGGCGATCGCAGGGCGTAGCTTCTCGCTCCGGTGACGCTGCTGCCCGTCACCGGTCGTTAGTATTTAGCTACGCCTTCAATTGTGATGGTTATACCGCCACCAGTCGGTTGCCAGCGCCTCGTTTGTTATTCGGCAGGATGCACCACGGGCAGGTGAGGTTGGCTTGGAGCGAAAAGATGATAGGCCGCTCCCTTACATCCCATGGTATAAATATTATGTAGAAACTGATAGGTATCAGTGATGACGATGATGATGAGGTCATCATCATCATCAGTCTGCTAACGTCTACTGTTGGACATAGGCCTGTCAATGGTAATTGTCATTCGGGGGATTTCCCTTGGTGACCGCAGTACCTTTTATGTCACATAAGCTCATAGATTTAAGATAATTTTCTTTCATGTTCATAGTTCTATGTTTTGTAACTTTTTTCTTGTTTTTAGGGTTCCGTACCTCAAAAGGAAAAAAACGGAACCCTTATAGGATCACTTTGTTGTCCGTCTGTTTTTATAGTAGCTCGACATAATGACTTCCCTACGCCTGATGGAAAGCCAAAGAGAAGCCCAAGTCGCTGTAACAACTGGCAAGTAACTGGTTAGTTACCTGTCAGTTGCCACTGCCAAGCCGGCCCATTTCCCAGAATGGGAGGGCAAACCCACTAAACCCCCCTTTTTTTTTTTTTTTTTTTGTTTCACCAGGGAGAAATGCAGTTTACGCATACCCGCTGCCCGAGGGAGCAGACGGGTTATGTGGGACTCGCTCCGCGTCGGCAGAGAATACCCACTAAAAAACCCTGGTTTGCACCGTCTAACGCGCCTTGGGCGACAGCAACGCGGGTCCTGGGCTATAACACCGCGAAGCTGTCAGCGCTGGTCTGCTAGGCAGACTCGGGCTGGCCCCCCCACTTGGGGCAGCCTAGGGATCGGTCCTGAAAAGGACGTCTCCCTCCTCCAAGGACGGAGTTCGTGCAATACGTGGCCGACTCCCTCGTGCCGACCTCGCGGAACTCCGTCGGGCGTGCAGCCGCCGCCGCACGGTGGTTTTTTATTGTGGTTTTCTCCACTTGAGCTCGCGCCCCCTGGTCCCGACCGAAGTCGGGATAACAGGCGGTTTTTTATTGTGGTCTCACTCCACTCGGGCTCGCCAGTCAAGGCAAGCCCCCTGGTCCCTCCTGCGAGGGGAAACAGGTTGCACGGCGACCAGTCCAAAAGGACCATATCCGACGACCACGAGAACCGTGGCCATCGGACCCGCCGCGCCGCAGTGATCCACTGCCATCCCACGCCGTCAAACGGCTCATCTGGTAAGGCGGCAACGGTCGCAGAAGACAGGGAGGACGGCAACGATAACACCGCGAGGTCCCCCGAAGGGCACTCCTCTTCCTCTGCGACCATCGCCGACAAACCGGCGCAAATGCGCCCGACAACACGTCTCTCACCAATCGGACAAACGCCCCGCCATTGGGAGAGACCCACAGGCCAAAAGGCCCCCATCTTGTAAGGCGGCAACGGTCGCAGAAGACAGGGAGGACGGCAACGATAACACCGCGAGGTCCCCCGAAGGGCACTCCTCTTCCTCTGCGACCATCGCCGACAACACGTCTCTCACCAATCGGACAAATGCCCCGCCATTGGGAGAGACCCACAGGCCAGAAGGCCCCATCTGGGTGTGCCGAAGCACGGCCGTGGAAGGCGTCGCTCCCCAAACGACGCCAACGCTGGCCCCCGGAGCCACGCACAAGTGCGTGCTCCCACAGGGAATTAGCCGTCGGGCAGTAGGTGAACGACTTCTACTACCCGCCGTTGCCCGGGGTACGCCGGGCCGTCTGAAAGACGACCACACGTGGAGGCTTCCCTTGTTGTACCCCCACTAAACCCCCCTGTGTCGCCAGTGGGCAGCAAGTTGCAGGGACACGGGTAGCGCCGAAGCATACGGCCACATCCCTGCCTGCCCTGGCCAGCCGCAGATGATAAGCGGGCGGCACCCGGTGCCATGCCGGCCCAACCCTAACCCCCTACGAGCTCCGGAGACCCTACTCACCAGCAGAAACGGCGATTGTTTCTGCAACCAGATTTACCAAACATACTTTTGCTCGTGAAAACTTTTTTCTACTGCATTTCGTACATGTAACTATTAATAATCTACGCACGTAGGTAAGCACTGTTTTAATCTACGCTTTTTGACTATAACTTGCACCACAACTTAAGGGTATCCCGGGGAAATTACAGAAGGAAAACGGCCCTACTTTCAATAAAACTGTCGTCTTTATTTAACAGGGCAAAAGTTATCTCGCCCGGCGACCGACAACTCCAGAAAGTGAGCATGCACGCCCGTTCCGACCTTCGCCCTGAGTCTTGTGTAAATATGGCCTCTATCCGGATGGTAGAACGAGGAGAAGTGCCATTTGTAGGTAGAGTCAAGTGCTTGCTTGTAACCTAGATGTTTTACTGCCTGGTTCTGCTGTTTGACTGGCCTTTATCGTTTATTATCAATATAATCTATACTTCTAATAAATCTGTAGAGGGGTCAATTCTGTACATGAAATATATTTTGAAAATAACTATCAGGGGTGATAAGTGTCACCTTGATGTCAAAAATGCAATCAGTAAAATTTTTATCTGTCTGTCTGTATGTTTATTTATTTAATGCTTATTGTACAATTAAACTGTGTACAAAAGGCGGATTTAATGCCACATAGGCATGTTCGTTATAGAAACAAAAACTCCTGGACGGATTTTAACGAAACTTGGTACAATATTATAATTATTCTTCATACTCCTGGGCAGGTTATAGTGTACTTTTCATCACGCTACAATCAATAGGAGCAGAGCAGTGAAGGAAAGTGTTGGGAAAACAGGAGAATTTTTTTATCTGTTTGTTTGAACGCGCATCACGCTAAAATTACTGCATGGAATAGGAAGCGGTTTTCACCAATGTATTGCTAGAGGTCTAACTTAAAATTTAGGCACCATTTTATAGAAGTTCGTCATTTTTGAAACCCAATTCAATAAATAGTAATGTTTCAAAGCCTTACTTGTCTTTGATTCTCCAAGTCTCATAAATATAACGCCTTAATCGACCTTGCAAGGCCACAATTACTCCATAGTAATCTAATAACAGTCTGCACCTAATAACAGCATAACTGCCTCTGATTTGCGATTTGGTAGAAATTAACTCGGTAATACAGCCTTTGTGGGGCCTATAAACTTTGATGAGATACGATATCACTTTAATTAACACCTTCTAAAAGCGATATTATGTGCTAGCTGCAGCCTGTGGCCTTGCTTGCGTGAACTTCGGTAGTATATGAAAAGCTTATCGATATGCTATCGATCTGATGCCTCTGCCGTCTGAGCCAAGGGTCGTGGTTTCGATCCCCACACATTACAAACATTTGTGTGCATGAACATGTCTGTTTGTATTGGTCTGGGTTTTTTCTATGTAATATGTATTATTTACAAAAATAAATGTATCTAAGTAAGTTTATCAGTTGTCTAGTGCCCATAGTACAAGCTTCGGCTTAGTTTGGGGCTAGATTACGCTGTGTGGCCCAGCGTGGCATGTCTTGGGTTATTTATTTATTAATACGAGTATGATGTAGATACCTATCAGATATATTACTGTAAATTTTAATGAAAATATGTTTTGTACATTTCGCGTGAAGAACTAACAAACATACATCCACAAAAGCTTTCGTATTTCTTATATTATTCGAAATTAATTATCTGGTTAAGTTATTATTGATATCAGTCATCCAAAAGTTCGAATTAGCTACTTGGATATCTAAATGTAAGTCAAAAGATACATAAGATTACTTATTAGCTTTTCTTCTTAAGAGGCCAACTAATAATTCCAATCTTATGGCTGGAAACGACGGTCAGCGCTGACCATCGGTTGAGCACTGTTTCCAGCCTATATCTTTGAATGGCACAATTGCTTAGATAACATTTTTATTTCAAATTTCAACGCAAATTGAACGAAAGAACCCATTATTTCACCCCCACTTATAACCTTTAGAACAAAATGTTTACGTTGGAACGTTGTTTACCCAACAAAAAAGCGAGTAATGAAAAGTAAAATTTTAACCAGCAACATAGCGACTCGAAGATAAATTCCGGGGACGTAACAATAAAAACTTTTCGGCCTTCTCACCTCCTTAATTCGGCTTCCTCGGGCCGAAAGTTGGTGCCGTTTCGCGAAATAATTTCGTTGGACCGCGACTTTGTCGGGGCCATCTTGTACAATTAAAATTCAATGTTGTGTTTTCGAATTGTTAGATTGAATTTGTTGGGAATATGCTGTGTTTCCTGATTTGATGTTTATTTGTATGCCGTGTGGTGTAAATGTTGTGTCGACACGCCTGGTCAGACGGATTGGCGATCGCAGGGCGTAGCTTCTCGCTTTGGTGACGCTGCTGCCCATTATTATGTTTGCGGTATTTAGCTACGAATTCAATTATGATGGTTATGCCGCCTCCCTTTGGTTGCCAGAGCCTCGTTTTTTATTCTGCAGGATGCATCACGGGCAAGTAACTTGGAGCGAAAGATGATGGGTCGCTCCCTTACTTCCTCATGTTCTACGGAACATAAAATCGCCTGTTAACATAAAATTATAATTCATCAAAGAATAGTAAAAATTTCAGTGTTCTAAATTGATTGTAAGTTGCTACGTTGGTTGCACGGCAAGTGTTATAAAATCCCGGCTCAATTTGCTAGTTAGGCGCTCGGTGACGCATCGACCGCGATCGTCATACGAAACTTGAATAGAACGCGGCGTATAAATCTCTTTCGATTTTCCACTGAAATGTTTCGCCTTTTTTTATTTTATCATAAATCTCGCTCCGGTAAGGATTACAGCGCTTTACAGTTAGTTGTGCACATATATTTTGAGAGCAAACGACCCGAATAAATTCAGTAGTGTGACGCACCGAGACTCAACTTTGCGTCGGTATAGTATAGAGCGTGACCGCAAGGAAGATTGGTTTTATTTCTATGTTGTTTTTTAGGGTTCTGTAGTCAAATGGCAAAAACGGGACCTTTATAGATTCGTCATGTCTGGCTGTCACAGCCAGTTTATTCCGAAACTACAAGAGCTACATTATTAAAATTTGGTGCGTAGATGTATTCTGTTAACCGCATTATGATGTTAAAATTAAATCAGAAAAAAATTAAAAAATTTTGGGGTTCCCCATACGTAGAAGTGGAACTAAAAAAAAACTGAATAATTAGCGCGAGAGACTCTTCCAAAGCGGCAAAATGTGTAAAAATACATTTGGCATGTGTTTCTTTAAGTAATTATGGACTTAACATGCTGTAACTCATTTAGTTGTGGTTTGGCTGCAAACAGAGAAACTGCCAAAGTTTGCCGCTGTATCGCGGACCGGCAAATATGTTTATTAATAATGAATTGGCGAGTGCATCCATTAGCATATTTGCTTACTCCGTGGTTGCGCATGAATACATTCGAAACTTTGTGAAACAACTGTTATCTTTTAATTATTATTTCGACGTTTTCGCGAACATTTGCGGGAAGTTCGATTTTGTGTAATAGTAATAATAAATGCTCTTTTAAATTTTGATCACAGCCGCCAATCTTCAAGGAAACCAGCTAAATTGAAGAGATACTACGCTTAACAAGTGAATGAGATAAAATTAAACACAAAAGAGGTATTACAAGCATATTTAAGCATTTATAGTATGGGATGTAAGAGAGCGGCTTATCATCTTTTCGCTCCAAGCCACCCTCACCTGCCTGTGGGGCATCCTGCCGAATACCGTCTGGTGGTGGTATAACCATCACATGATCATTAATCTTTCAAATCATAATTATCATAATCTTAATCATTTAGTATATCATATTCGTAAGATTTGTATTGAAAACTTCCGCATTACCATGTAACTTCAATATTTTTCTCCAGCTTGTTCCGAAATTCCGCCAAACAAATTAATATTTAACACCGGCATACGTGCTCAAAAGCGGACAGCGCGCTCTCGACCGCTTTGTCGGCTCAACGAGGGCGGGCGCAGCGGCGCGCGCCAAAATTAGTTTATATTTTGATGTTTTTTTTACTTAAAAGTAGACAAACGAGTTGCTCTATGTAACAATAACTTAGTATACGTTACAAACCGTAAAGCGAACACAACGTACACTCAAAGAAGTCGATAAGTCAATAGACGCGTTTAACTGTTCTTTGACTTAGTTGGCTAAGGCTACATTATTTTGTGCTTTCTTATAATTATTTTTTTATTTATTTATTTATTAGAAAACCAACAGCGATTATATGCAGAATTATACATGAAATGATATGCCAACAATAAGGCCAATAACAGGTTCTCCTTAATTTAACAGTGAATGTTCATATTGCCGAAACTCGAGATACAAATTAAATTAATTACAAATTAAATTTAATTTAAATTAAATACAATATTTTAACACTTATTGAGATTTATATTATAATACTTATTGATTCGGAAACAAGTCATAAATTATTAATTGGTACCCACATCCGCCCATACTTATTCACTCGCACCACGAATACCAGATGATGACAGATGAAATGAAAAACATAATAAATGTTATTAGCATATCGCATTGGGGAAACTTGTGATCGAACCCACGATCCTCGGTTCAAAAGGCTGCTGCCCCTACCTGAATACCCTTAGTCGTTTTCTACGTCACCCACGAAATAAGCTATTCTAAATCCGGAATCCACAAGGACATAGGCATCTTCATATTCTGTATCAGCAAAAAATAATTTGGCCAATCTTTAACTTCGAAGCCCATCACCGAATAAACATTCTTTAATAGGAAATGTAGAAAAACAAGTTAACTTAATATTTAACACTTAATTATTATGCTCGGCACAGGTCGAGTGTGCTTGACCGCTATCTCGAGCTCGAGCAGAAAGAGGTTGAGTAACGCGAGTATTTCACTAATATACTCGTAATACCTGATATAGCTGTCTGTGATATACCTGGTATACCTGATAAGTAATAAATAGATAGATAAAGTAAGTAATAAATAATAGATAATAATATCGTCGCCGTAGAGCGAAAAGTCACTAAGTCGACATATGGCCAAAATGGAGTTAAGTACCTAACCAGATTCCCCAAATTTTTCTGCACAAATTCTTCTTTTTGACATTTCTATACGCGCCATAGTTTTTGTTTTACAGAGAGCGAAAACACATTAACTTTACGTTTGCACTACTCATTGGCAGTCGAAAACTAACCAATTTTACTTAACACTATTTTTTATGATCTAACAAAGCAAATCTGTACCTAAGTCGAGTTGGTTATTTCTCTCTTTTACAAATCAAATCATAATTTTGGACCCAATCCATACTAAAAATTACCTAAAGTGACTTAACTACTTTTAGAATTACTGGTTCGGTACAAAACATGAAAGCGAAAACTAACTAAGTCGACTTAATGACTCTCGATATGATCCAAACATGAGTGAAATAGTCACTAACTCAAGTTTTTTGTCACTAACTCAGTAATTAAACATAATTAATTTGAAAGTGATATTACAATCTTATTTGTCTATCTATTCTTTAAGATATATAGCAATGAAATTAGAGTTATCTTTTACTAAAATTAAGTTATATTTTTTTTTGTTTTATAAAACTTTAAACCGCCATAACTCAAAACACGTCATGACCTACTTAGTGACTTTTCGCTCTACGGCGACGATATATATTTTTTGAATAATCTTCTGCCTCATGCAACATTTTCCAGCTTCGACTTTTATGACATACTACTAAACTTAGTTACATAGATATTGCGTGTCTAAAATTTTCTCAAGGGCCGTCCTAATCCAGAACTTTTACAACAACAATTTTTAAATAAGATTTATCGTTTTACTAATAAAACACTAACTTATGAAATGCTGTTCATTTAATATAATACGTAGTACGTAAGTTGGATAAACGAATAAATATTAAACACAAGCACACGCGCGGCGCAGGTCGAGCACACTCCGCCGCTACCTCGAGCAGAACGGGGTTGAGTGACGCACAGGGCGCCTGCAGCCAGCTGGATAAATATTTACAATTTTTTTACAGGTTTTATAGGGTTTATATAGAGAATATACTCTATACGACTGACATAAAGTATGAGCCAATCGGTAAAATTAAAAAAATAATATTGATTCTTTCCTCCGTCGTCGCGGGTACACACCACGATGTTAAAATCAAGTTACTAAATTAAAGAACTTATACTGAAATTTTATAAAATTATGTAGTTACATACATAAATTTAATGGAAAGAGCCCAACCCATCAGAAAAATCGAGGTAAATATATAAACTGTCACTTTTGTACCCAGTCTCCCCTTCTAATGTTTCTATGATTGTGATGCATCAATGTTCATCATCAGCATTTCAGCCTTTATTCACAACTTTGTTCGAACCTGGGCTTCTCGCAACCAGCAGTTTCCAGCCGTCCTGCGCAGATCGTCACTCCAGTTGGCCTGAGGGCGTCCGTCCAACACTACGTTTGCCGAGTCTCCAGTGCAGAACTCGTTTACTCCAACAGTTATCGGTTCTGCTATGTGTGGCCAGCCCACTAACTTTTCAGTTACTAATACCGGGACGGTGAGCTATGTGGGTGACTTTAGTTCTCTGTCGGATCACCTCTTTTCGGATCCGATTCCGCAGATAGACATTCAATATTAGTAACAAAAAATGTCATCATGGTTATTGTTGATCACTCTAAAATCTGCAGTCTTCTTTGCCGCCTTACCGAAATCTAGCAAGATTAATAAAACCATCTTGAATATTACATTCGAGGTTCATTTAAAAAATCAGCGCGTGTCCCCGTCGCGCACAGAACGCGTGAATAATTAAAATCCACGCCTGTTCTCAAGAAAAATTGATAGCGATCCGCAGCCAATCGCAATATGGGGAGCGTGACTCGACTGCGAGCGGGTACGAGTCGCTTTTAACCGCCCTTTTGAGCGAGTAAGTGTGCGCAATTGGTAAGGCGTGCACACACTTAGTCGAACATTTTTTTATCTATACTTTTTATAAATCTATCAGTAGAGAAGTCAATTCTGTACATGAAATATGCATATTTTAAAAATAATATCAGGGGGTATGATTAGTCATTGATACTGATGCCAAAAATAAAAGAAAGAAGTCAGTAAAATTTTTGTCTGTATGTTCATTATAGAAAACTAAGTACCTACTGGACGGATTTTGACGAAACTTAGCACGATTATTTTTCATACTCCTGGGCAGGTTATAATATACTGGGCAGGTTATAACAATCAATAGGAGCAGAGCAGTGATGGGAAGTGTTGGACAAACGGGAGAAATGTTTATCTGTACCTATGTTTGATCGCGCATCACGCGAAAACTACTGCATGGAATTAAATTCGGTTTTCACCAATGTAAGTATTGCTAGAAGTCTAACTTATAATTTTACCATCTTATGGAAGTCCGTTATTTTTTAAACCCGATATCCTCGCGTACGACGCCGAATGATGACAGTGGGTTGAGTGAATTATACAAGGGAATCATTATTTTGGGCCAATGATATTGCTCAGATCACGCATGTCATCTTTGCTCCACTTCAATGGAACAATAATCATTGGTCTATTTCCGCTCAGCCTCGTAGCTGTGAAAAAAACACTCTTAAACCTTTATTGCAAACTTTTATGACTCTAGGTCTGTGTGATTAATGGGTCTGTCTTCTTGATAAGAACCTCGTTATGTACTGTTTTATTCAGCGTTAACATAAATTAATACATTGGTGCATAAAAGCCTTTATACGTAGTCTTAAAATTTTAATAGTGCCCTCGCCTTAAGAGCTATTTCAGGTTTTTTTGCATACGAATCGTGTAAGAATGTGTAATTTAATAATGAGTTCTAGCAACATCTTTAGAGAGCTATATTAAGTTACATGAGTCACCTTCAAATAATGTAGATAAAGACAATAAAGGTTAAGGAATTTTAAAGGCAGAAGGGACAGATAAGGCATAGCGAATCTTCGCTCGGATTGAGCCACCCGTCTGGGGAATGACCTCCATCCTATAGAATACCGCAGCCGAATGACCTACGGGTCGTGTTTCTGCCGCTGAGCATGGTTTCCGGATTAGGATTGAGCAAGCATGGCGGTGGCAACTGCAGGTAACTGACTAGTTACTTGCCCGTTGCCAAAGAGATTGGGGCATCTCTTTTGCTTTGAACAGGCGTAGGAAAGCTATTATATCGAGCTACTACGAAAAAAGGCTTCGCTTTAAAAGGTTGCATGAATGAGAACCATTTCGTTCTTGATTTTTCTTGACACTGACAATGCAGACAAAATCGGAATGAAATCATCATCATCATCATCGAAACGTTATTCCCGGTGCCTTCCAAAAGCCGTTTCTTGGAGCTCGGCGCCCGCTTTCCTACTTAATCTCCTCGATCGAATCGAAACAATATACCTTTCATCATCATCATCATCATCATCAGCCCACATCAGTCCACTGCTGGACATAGGCCTCTCCCAATACTCGCCACTTCGATCGATCCCGGGCCTCTCGCATCCAGCTCTTGCCAGCCGTCCTGCGCAAATCGTCACTCCACCTGGTCTGAGGGCGTCCTACACTACGTTTGCCGAGACGCGGTCTCCACTCCAGAACTCGTTTACCCCAGCGGTTGTCGGTTCTGCGGATAATGTGGCCAGCCCACTGCCACTTCAGCTTACTGATCCGGTGAGCTATGTCGGTAACTCTGGTTCTCTGCCGGATCACCTCATTTCGGATCCGATCTCGCAGAGAGACGCCGAGCATAGCCCTTTCCATAGCTCGCTGAGCGACTTTCAACTTGTGGACTAGCCGTATCGTGAGTGTCCACGTTTCGGCTCCGTATGTCATAACCGGTAGAACGCACTGATCGAAGACTTTCGTCTTTAGACACTGTGGGATCGACGATGTGAAGACTCGACGAAGTTTTCCGAATGCTGCCCAGCCTAGCTGAATTCTCCTATTTACCTCGCCCTCAAAGTTGTTTCTACCCAACTGCAATGTCTGCCCGAGGTATACATATTTTTGAACAACTTCGAGGACGGCGCCGTGAACTGCAATCGGTTCCGGTAGAACATGTTCATTGAACATGACCTTGGTTTTATCCAAGTTCATCCGTAGGCCGATGCGCACAGAGGAGTCAGCCAGTTCATTCAGCATCTGTTGTAGGTCCTGCAGCGATTCTGCCATTATGACGATGTCGTCTGCAAATCGCAAATGAGAGATGTATTCGCCATTTATGTTGATGCCACGTCTTTTCCAGTTCAGCGTCTTGAACATATCCTCCATTGCATTAGTGAACAGTTTCGGGGAAATAACGTCCCCCTGTCTCACCTTTGTTTACCTACCTTTGTTTTCTTAGTATTCTGAAATAGAGGGCAGGTCCCATAGAGGTCATAAGCATAAAGGTTAACAAAAACACTCAACACCAAACATTTCCAATGAATAAACACGCACTTACCTACTTACAAGTTTAAGTACACAAACAAAATTCTCGCGTGCAATACATCAAACACAAAGGAAGCTACGAAGGAAGATAAAACGCTATCAGCAAACATGGAATATTATTAGGGTGGCAAACGGTCGGCAATAAACGTGTACTAGATTTTTATGTGATTGTAATAAAATGTTGGTTTTTTTTACGGGCGTGAGTAACGCTGTATTCTGACGAGCGATTTTTGGAAATTACTACTTCCAAGGGATTGTTCGGGTTACTGGTTTATTCAGACTTCTTTAATTTAATTAGCCTATGGTTGTTTAAGTGAAGTTTTTCAGCTAGTAACAAATTAGGGCTTTCGCTATCCACGAGGAAACGGTCTCCATCTTAAAGAATAAAGCAATGAATTTCTATTTGGTAGGTACACCAAAAGTAAAAAAAAAATATTACTTTAAAATAACTGAAGAACTTAGAACGCATCAAAGCGATAGCCCTCTTGAGGTTTCCGGGTCTGGAGGTACTTTTTCGTCGATGTCACTCTTGACAAAGCGGCCATGGTTTCAGGCGCTGGTGTGCGCCGCCATTCTTCTCTCACAGCAGCTGCCTTCCTCGTGAATTCTAGTAGCGACGATGAGCCCTTAACTAAGTATAGGGATGTTTCCAGGGTCAAAATAATTACATTATTTAGTCCGTATTTTAGATTAAGTATAAAAATATATTGGTCACGTATTTTTCCTTTTTTCATTTAAACGAAAAATAACAAAGATACAGGGCATCAAATGTAGTGGGGGTCTTCGACGTCACTCATTTGCGAAAAAACTCCCAAAATCTGACGTCACGCGTAATTTTAATGGGCTATATCTTTGTCATTTTTGGTCTAATTTACAAATGAAAAAATACGTGTCTTTTATTTTTTAACAATCTAAAAGACGGACTATAACTGGGGTGATTTATATTCTTTTCCGACACTGCACGGAATAAAGACCTCAAAGATTCCACGATGAGGACTTTATCATACTAGTTTTACTTAAATCTTACTCAATAAAATATAAAGACCTACCTAGTATTATTATTCCATTATGTCTAGATTATTTAATCTGATTAAAAATTTCATTTATTTACTTTATTAGCGAGCGTTATTCACAAATCAACTTTATTATTCAACTTAAGACACCCTCGCGCCTCTCAATATCATTACAGGGCTCCGAAATACACCCCCGGTACCGTCTAAGGCACGTAACGGAAGAGATGGCTTTATTCATTCAGAATTTCAATGTTCTTTATCTGTAAGCAGACGCGTAAACACCGTTATAAATTGTCGTTATTTGTGAAAATTCCGCCAGACACAATTTTACAGAGTCCCATTGAAAGGTGGTCCGTTAAAAAGGACGTTTATTTTACGCGCTATTAAAATTGGTTTATGTTACAATATATTTTAGCGCATATAGCCTAACAAGGTTTTCATATACAAAGCTTAGACCGAACTGACCGGTTAGGAGTTAGGGGTAATTTTTAAGTTTCTAATAAATTCTAAAAAGGCATTTGACCATACGTTCGAGTTATTTAGCTGATTCCTCCGGCCCCTTTCTATTATCGGACGAGCAGGAATATGGCGAATAGGCAGTCAAGCGCAAACTCATTTTGAATAAAAATAAAAATAGGCACAACTTACACACAGTTTCGCCTCTACTTTCATAGTATCTACGTAGGGCCATACTATGGAACTCTTTGCCAGGCTCCTTATTCCCCGAGACGTGCAATCTTCCGATGTTCAAGGCGAGAGTGAACCGGTTTTTGGTGAGGTGAGCGCGCTCCGTCGTATACTGTACTTTCGCTTACCATCTTATGAATATAGTCAAGTGCAAACCCATATTGAATAAAGATTTTAAAAAACACTACTGATGTTGAGCGATGCATCATCGCTTGGTTAGCGTGCTTTTTGATGAAAAATATTAAATAAATAAATAATATTAGATAACTTAAGACCACACAGCGCCATCTAGCCCCACACTAAGCCGAAGCGTGTACTATGGGTACTAGACAACTGATAAATTTATTTAGATACATTTTTTTTGTAAATAAATACATATTATACATAGAAAACACCCAGACCAATACAAACAAACATGTTTATGCACACAAATGTTTGTACTGTGTGGGGATCGAACCCACGACCCTTGGCTTAGATGGCAGAGGTCACTACCAATTGAGCCACCGAGCGAGTATTATAGTAATAAGCTTACGTATTAAAATAGTTCATCAGCTTCGTTGCCATACACTCCCTTGCAACGACATAGACAACTCAACCCGCCATCAAAGTGATAAAACGAGACATGAACTGCAACGTCGCAACGCTAACTAAAAATTGCTGTCGCTCGGTAAGTGCCTCGGCGCACTCGAAAAACTTTAATAATTACTGAACCTAACTCCATCACCTGCGATTCAGCCGTCAAAGTTGTATACCTAGGCAAAGACGAAACAACTAAGAGACATTTTATGAATGAGAGTACTTGACGTCCTTTATAAAGGACATTAAAAACTTGGCGATTTCAGTTGGGCATTTGTTTATCTGATCCTACAGCAGACATTAGATGTTTCTTTTTTTTTTAATTTGAAAGTATTATACGAAAAAATATACTCGTCCATCTAATGGTTCAGTGATAAACACTACTTATCTTAATTGTAATCAGTTCTGCACTACTTTACCTTTCTCTTCAGCATATATCCTCCACTGAAGGTTGTCTGGAAGAGATCGCTTTCGGCGATAAGACCGCCTACATTGTACTAATATAATATCAGTATAAAACCTCTTTCCTGTACATTTTTCTTTCTGTTGCAATAAAGTGTATCTGCTCGTATCTATCTATAAATAACTAAATAGGTGTTCTGTACAAAAAATCTTTTCCCAAACATGCTTTAGGTGATGCAGATGCATAATAGGCATGACGAATGATTTTGAAATCCTCTTCCGTAAAGAGGGTACACATTTACTGATTACGAAAAAACCTTTATTTCTATAAAAACTCCAAATTTAACGAAGATTAAAGCTAATTTTCTGATATTTTTTCAATGTGGCTCAAAAACAGCTCGCAGTGTCATGGCGTCGGGTCTGACGTCACCATATAGTAGACGTCAAATTTGTCAAATACGCGTCCAAGGACAATGTAAACAAACATTGTTTAGTATCGTGTATCGTGTAAGAAATGAATAATAGATGTTATAAGTGGTATGCAGTGTAAAAACACGTTAATAAAAACACCCGACAAGGTTTTTGTACATGTCCCTTGTAAGAGATTAATAAGACATCAAAGGTTAAAGCTCGCACGGCGCAACCCGAACGAAGTAAGCACGAATTCACCACTTTATTTCTGTGAAGACCACTTTGATTTAAGTATGTTATCAATTATCATGTTCTGGTAGGTTTTAAACGTAAAATGTTACGTAAACCAATAAAAAACCAATGAAATGCGTAAATGCGTAACCTAACATATCATAACAACAAAACACAATGACAGGACTGACAGGTGACAGCATGTTTACCAAATAGCGGTGAGGTGTATTTATCGTAACAGATACGCATAACAGATATTTATCTATGGAACATTGAGAACTGTTACTACGAAGTAATTTATTGTTTTTGGACATATTAACACCTACATTTAACATATCATTACCAACAACATAAACAAACTTTGCCGTTTTTTTTTAAATAAAATTTCAGAGAATAATACGTCGCGTAGCTACTGAAAGCACCACAACTATTAATGAAGGAGGAAGCTCCAGCCAACAATATGTGTTAATAATAATATTGTGTACAAATCAGATGAAGTTAAATCAAAGAATAGCAGGTGTTATTTCAGAACAGATATTTGGAACTGTTATTTTAAGATAACAAGTATTAAATTTTACCTGTTACGACCCATCACTATTACCAAATCGTGACGTTTTGCGCTGTGATTGGTGTTTCAATCAGAATGGCCGATTGCCGTATTTTATAATTTTCATTTATTGAAAATCTTGTTAATCTTAATTTTCTTATGAAAATTAAATCAACGATTTAAATCCTTTTAATATGTATTTTTTCCCAAAGTCATCAAATCTTATATTATTTGATACTGTCGTCACGCCTATTAAAAGATGGGTTTAGGTGCATATCGTACTTATGCACCGGTGTGAAGCCGGCGCGGTTCGCAAGTAATTCTAATAAATATGGTTTTCGGATTCCTTGCCTTTCTATACCTACATCATCATTATCATCATCATCAGCCTATTGCAGTCCACTGCTGGACATAGGCCTCTCCAGTTGTTCTTTTTTTTATAGTGGCTCGACATAATGGCTTCCCTACGCCTGATGGAAAGCGAAAGAGAAGCCCAAGTCGCTGTGACAACGGGCAAGTAAATGGTCAGTTACCTGTCAGTTGCCACCGCCATGACGGTGCACAACCCTAACCCCCCACGAGCTCCGGAAACCCTACTCACCGGCAGAAACACGACCCAGAGGTCATTTAACTGCGGCATTCTATAGGGTGGAGGTCTTTCCCCGGACGGGCGCGGGCGGCTCAATTCGAGCGAAGATTCGCTATGCCCTACCTCTCTTGTTCGCCACTTAGGGCAAACATCTGGAGGATATACCCATAATCGCCACGCTACCATACCTACATATTTACACTAAATTTCATATCATGAACAGTTTCGTCTTTTACCTGTAATCACTAAAATCCTCTCACTCTGTTATTCTATGACGCCGTTTAGCATCCAAAGTGCTACTAGAGCGAAGTGACGACGGCAAGTTTCTATGAAAGTTTTGTTGTTACTGCTCTTGGCAAATCTATCGTCTTCGTCTATTTCACTTAGTTAATAGATGCAGGACGTAAGAGAGTGCCCCGTGCCATTAAGTCATGGAATGAAATTAGTTCCGAAAAAAAAAAGATTGGTTGGGCCAAGACTTTTTTGGGGGGCGTGAGGAGGTGGCCGGGGACCCCCCAAACCACTGATTTCGTTTTGGCGCACGATGCACCAAACACCCTGTATTTATGATTATAATTATTATTATGCAAATATTTCCCCTAACATTACTTGACGCGCACACACACATACACACACACACACACATATACACACACAAACACACACACACAAACACACACATAAATATTATATTTTTGGAAGTGTCGAGGAATCACTGACACTGAAAATACAGTTTATAACAGACTAGTTTCGGTGTCAGGGTTCACCTTTTGTTGCAACCTTAATGTAAACCTGCCATTGATGAAATTGTAATGACTAATTTGTATCACATTTTGGGTTATGATTAAATGATTATTGTTATTTATATAAAAAAATGCCCTTCCAGCTCATGTATTTCCTTCCTCTTACAATCCTGGGTTCTTTAGGCAGGGCGTGAAACGGCATCTCAGTGGGCCTTCAGGGTGAGCGACCAAGCGCAATGGGTTTGTTCTATTCTGCCTGTCAACCTAACTTTTGGACCTCACGACCGCTTACCATCAGGTGGAGTGAGGTCATCCTGAAAGCACTTCTGATAAAAAAGAGAGTGACCCATCATCATCATATTCGCTCCAAGCTACCGTTAACCCTTTACCGTAACTGTTTATTTTGGACATTGCAACAGCAGCGTCTGGTCGAATGGCCCTGAATTATGTGTTCATCTTTGTTTGTGCGTTTACTGTATATGTTGTGATTTCCAAAAATAATAAACGTTTCTTATCATTTCTCAATTTTCTTTATTCATATTCCTTTTATTTTCATTTTCATTAATACTCGTAGTTATAATCATAGTATTCTGAAGAAGCACACCCGAATTTGCCATTCATTATAATTAGTGTCTTGTCGCGTGGACATATAAGGGGCCCTCGGTTATTATTTAAGCGGGCTTGTAGATACTCATAAAAACCAGACGTGCTAGCGTTGGCCATTGCGCAGAAGAGAAGAAAGACGAAAATAGTAACCGCAGTACCTGAAAATGACAAAAAATTTACATGACAAAATGGACTTTTCATGTTACAGACAGGATCATTTTACTGTTTTATTTATTTAATCTATGCAAAAGAGTACCAATGAGGAGCTCGGTAGCGCCGCGGTCTTGTTCGCTCGACAATGATCGCAACGTTGTGCAACCATTGGCGCGGTCAATCCGATGATGGGTGACCAAAATTTGATACCGATTTCCTCCGTGCTTCGGAAGGCACGTTAAGCTGTTGGTCCCGGGTGCTATCTTTACCAACTCAGATAGCAGTCGTTACATCATATCAGAGATGATGATAACTTTGACGCCTAAACTGGGAATGGGTTTATCTTACTCTAAGTGTTGCGGAGGTCTGATGGCAGTCGCTCTGTGTAAAAGCTTAGCCCTCGCCAAATCTCTCAGTTTGGGAAACCGACCCTGAGACAATCGGGAAAAAGGGCTAGGATGCTGCTGGATGAAAAGAGTACCAATGGCGGACTAATGCCGTATGACATTCTCAATTATTGGGCAGGTCAGAAAACTACGATGAGATTCGGTATAGAAACCACTGCTTTAATTGTATTTTTTTAATAACCTAAGACATGCCACGATGTACCACTCATCGCCATTTAGCCCGAAACTAAGCCGAAGCTTGTACTATGGGTACTAGACAACTGATAAATTTACTTAGATACTTTTTTTGTAAATAAATACATATTATACATAGTAAACACTCAGCCAGACTAATACAAACAGACATGTTCATAAACACAAATGTTTGTGCAAAATAAACAAAAAAACTGTGCGGGGTCTAGACCATGGCCCCTGGCTCAAAAGGCAGAGGTCACTACCAAATGAGCCATCGAGCCAGTCCAAAAAATCAAAAAAATAAATAAAAGTATTGGCCTCCCTTAAGCCTATAGTTATACAAGAGAGAGGTAGGGCATAGCGAATCTTCGCTCGAATTGAGCTGCCCGTCCGGTGAAGGACCTCCACCCTATGGAATACCGCAGTCAAATGACCTCCGGGTCGTGTTTCTGCTGGTGAGTAGGGTTTCCGGAGCTCGTGGGGGGTTAGGGTAGGGCCGGCATGGCAGTGGCAATTGACAGGCAACTAACCAGTTACTTGCCACTAGGGCTTCTCTTTCGCTTACCATCAGGCGAAGGGAAGCCATTACGTCGAGCTACTTTAAAAAAAAATAAGTTATAGGGTTCTGTTTTTACCTGTTGGATACTAAAATATCCATACTAAATAATCCTAAAAAAATACTTTATGAAGCAACATTTACACTCACCAGAACTTTTGTACATGTTCATTATAAAATCCACTTCCAATTGAAATACTTTTCGAGTTGACAATTTTATTACAAAATATTTATACGGACCCTAACAGGAAAGTTGTAATGAATTATGTACTAATATTCTATCGTAACTAAATATTTGTTAGTTCATACGAGTATTTATATTATTTTGTTAAACTGTTTCAGTTGGAACGTGACTCATACTGGTACATACATGTTTATCCTTCCTGTATTATAAAATATAAATAAATAATGCTATCGTTTATAATAGGTATAATAAATAAATACCCACTTAATTGTTTCTGCTTAGCCGCGTAGGCATTCTCTACCAGTCAACACTGGTAGAGAATGCCTACGCGGCATTAAGTTTGCCTTTTGTACTGTAATTTTTATTGTGCAATAAAGATTAAATAAATAAATAACCCAAGACATTGGACGCTGGGCCACACTACGCCATCTAGCCCCTAACTAGGCCGTAGCTTTTACTATGGGTACTAGACAACTGAAAACTTACTTAGATACGTTTTTTCATATGCTGTGGCACATAATAATATCTTGCTATTGAGACCATAATTATCATCAAAAAATATTCCGAAAACGATTAGCTTTTGACCCTGACTTTGCCTGGTATAGCGTATTTGGTTTGGTGATGGCAACTGTCAAGCCATTGATTTGGCAACGTATCCGTTGCCACAGTGATTTGAGGTTCTACGTAGTTTTCCATTGAGTGGGGGTAAGCTACAATGCTGTTTTCGATTCATCAGCCTACTGCGGTCAGCCTACTGCTGGACATAGGCCTCTTTAGTTGTACGCCACCTAGTGTAAACGCCACGCTGAGTAGGCGGGTTGTCAATCGTAGGGCTTAGCTTAGCAAGACGCTCCGGTGACGCTGCTGCCCGTCACCGGTCTGTGGTATTTAGCTACGCCTTCAATTGTGATGGTTATACCTCCACCAGTCGGTTGCTAGCGCCTCGTTTGTTATTTGGCAGGATGCACCAAGGGCAGCTGAGGTTGGCTAAGAGGGAAAAGGTCATAGGCTACTCCTTTATATCCCACGATAATGCTGTACTGCTATATAAACCTACTATAAAAACTGCTATAATTTGACAGGCTCGGTGGCTCATTTGGTAGGGACCTCTGCCCTCTGAGCCAAGGGTCGTGGGTTCGATTCCCACACAGTACAAACATTTGTGTGTATGAACATGTCTGTCTGGGTATTTTCTATGTATAATATGTATTTATTTACAAAAAAAAATGTATCTAAGTAAGTTTATCAGTTGTCTAGTACCCATAGTACAAGCTTCGGCTTAGTTTGGGGCTAGGTGGCGCTATGTGGCCCAGCGTGGCATGTCTTAAAAAAACCGACGTTTTGCAAAATCATGTACAATAGTGCAAGATTGAGTCACGGTTTTAGGCCGTTCTATCCTTGCTACAAGTCCACGGATGGCACCCGTTTTCAATTCAATCAACATCGCTTCAAGCCATCAAATATCGGTTACGTTACGCAAACATATCAACTATAGTTCGTAACAATTACTCAAATGGTAATCAGCTTAGTGGGTAAATACGGCAAACCGCAAATATGAATTTTGTAAATGGACTCCGGTGACGCGTCATTGGAAAACCAAAAACAACATACTCGTAGCATAATAATCCACTTGTATGTACATCCGAGTATGTACAATAGGCTTAATGCCGTAAATAATGTAATTAATCCGTCTTTTAGATTGTTCGAAAATAAAATGGACATAATATTTTTTCAATAAGGATTTTTTCAATTGTAAATTGGACCAAAAATTACAAAGATATAGCCCGTTAAAATTACTCGTGACGTCAAAGAGTGGGAGTTTTTTCGCCACTGACTGACGTCAAAGACCCCCACTCCTACATTTAGATGTCTTGTATCTTTGTTATTTTTTGTTTAAATGAAAAATGGAAAAATACGTGTCCAATAAAATATATTTATAATCTAAAACACGGACTAAATATAATGTTTTTTGTTTAAAATTTTACCCTGGAAACATCCTTATTAATTACTAGCTGTGCCGGCGGCGTCGCACGCGTGGATATCGGGTTTCAATAATAACGGACTTCCATAAAATGGTGTCTAAATTTTAAGTAGACCTTGTAAAGGATCCCCCCCTATGAAACACCCTCTACCCCTTGTCGTTATTTCTCTACATAAATAAATATTATTAAATTATTGAATAACTTATACATGCAGTTATATGTGCATTTAACGAATAGTTATTACGAAGTAAGTAGAGAAACAATTATTTTGGCCAGATAGAATATCTTTGTGATCGTCTAGTATGATTGTAGGACCCTTATTACGTTGTGTTTTATAATTGTAGTAAATCAAATTCTTTTATGAAGGTAGCTGAGTTCAGATTAAGCGTATGTCGAAAGCCTTGTGAAGTTAAAATTAATTAAATTAATCTACAACTAATTACTTAAATCTAAATAAACTAATCTGTTACTAAATATCTATGACTAAATATTTATAACTATATGTAAACGTCCTAGTGAGAATTGTATGAGAGATAGGATAACTAGATTTTAAATGAACGAATATCTATTAAATATAAGTTAAATTACACCGGCAAGAAAGGTATATCAAAATATCTATCATAGATAAATAATATTGGAATCTTTATCATTCGTGATAAGCACATCTTCAGTAAGATTCCAACATAATTAAATAGGGATCATTTCGAATATGAAATGATCATTGTAGCTTAATTGATTTGATTGAATTCGAGTAATAATAAAATGTAGTAATTTTAGTTACTTTAGGAGAGAGTAAGTTTGTGGAAAATTTGGAAAAGTGTCAATTTGCAGATACTTTAGAAAAGTATATTTGCAGATACTTTTTAAAAAAGTATTTATTTGGGGATATCTTAGAAGCCCCCTTCCCGCTTCTAAGTTGGTGGAAAATCGCCCTTACTACTATTTTCCTCCCGAAGATTAAAAGGGGACATGTAGATATGACCGTAAGGCCATTCTAATATTATGAAAAGAGAGTTTTCCTTAGTACCAATTACAATTAACTAATCAATTATGAATACATCCAATCTCACCAATATATCTCATGTGAATAAAGACCAGCCGACACTGCCACGGTACCGTAGATTAGCGAATGATGGCCATACAGTTAGATACAGGCACAAAAAATACGGAAAGTCAACACCATCCTACCTCCATTTTTAGGAGATCAACAGACAGCTCATCCAAGTTGTGCCAAGTAAACTAACAAGTATGACAGGTCCCTAACATTTGTAAGATTTGACCAATGACATATGCCACCAGCCCCCATTCACAGAGATACACAAGTCAAACCGGATGTAACATTGCAGTATTGTAAAAATAGCTACAATGAGAATTTGTTTGATTCATATTTACCAAATAAATCGTACTAAGTTGAACTCTGAATTAAGTAGGTTTGTAGATGTAATTACCTTGTACATAAGTAGCACATTCCTCGTTTTGGCAAGTCAACACTGAATATTTCAGCTCAGCCGAGGATGTACCAAATATACACAAAGTAACCGATTGGTTTATACTATTAGCACAAATACAATATAATTAGGCAAGTCAACACTATCTCAGATAGCTCAGCCTATATTGTACAAATACCAAAGTATAGCCATATCGTTGGGAATAACTTGCAAGTTATAATGATTAAATCATTTATTGGTATATTTATGAGGAATTGTGTTATTTGTTTATATTTTTGATGGAGTACTCTCATCATCATAATCATTGATTATCGTCAAGTTCAACTATGGAACTCTAGATTGAAGTATAACCATTAGGTTTAAGAGTTTCATTTAGTATTGGACGTTCTGTCTAGTACTAGCGTTTATAAATTTATATTGGATAGATAGATTAGTCTACTATTGAGACTGATCTTAAATTGTTTGGTTGGTATACGAAGGTATTTAAGAATTATCCATTCATGGTAATTCATTTTATATACTTCACATACTGTGATTTAGCATGAAATTGTAATTAATATCAGATGTTACCGGTGCAATTTATTAGCTGAACCTAATATAAAGAGAACCATATCTCTTATCTACCTAATCTATATTTAAACTGAGGCCTCAGAATTTGTTATTAGAAATTGACAAGTCTAGGAATCGAACCTAGAACTTGCTAAATGTTTTCTTTAATAACCTTACACTCTAAACTTATAACTAACGCATTTAATATCCAGTTGTTTCTTTCCTATTGTGTATTTTGTTTAGGTTGACCCTAGTTGTTTCCTTAATTCCAACTGGAATAACTATAAATCTGTGTCTTTAGACTAAAACCCTTAACTGACTCATTGTGAAATAAGCCCAGAAGTCAGATAAATATCATCATCACCAGCAACATCATCATCTAATCGGGAAATCGAACCCGTTTAATCCTCCTACATTTTGCAGCTGTACTATTTTACTTATAAACTACTTTATAGTTAACTAATAAATTAGTACAAATACTCATTCAACATAAATCCTGATTCATTTTCAATATCTAACATAAAATGTATTTCATGCATTAGTTTATATTATAAGGTTCATGTCCGGGAATCGAACCCGTACCTTTACAACCCTAACCAACACTCCATCGTATAGTTTGTATTTAAATAATAGCTTGTTTAGGACTCGAACCCAAACACTGCAAGTTACTTGCTATTTAAAATTATGACAAGTTTAGGATTCGAACCCGAACTTAATATACTTGTATGTCTAACACTCTATAATTCGCTTTCCATCTCTATTGTTCGTATTTCTATTGTTCTGATTGGGAATCGAACCCAATAGCATTTCTATAAGTTTTGTGGCAGCTTCATGTGTATTGTCTACTTGTAGTTTATGAATGAGTATTGTGACTAAATCTTAAACATTTAACTTATACATTAAACACCAATAAATTATACATGCAAATAAAACCGCATAGCCATGCAATAAAATTAGTAACTATTATTCGTCCTATCGATACCTAACTGCCTACGACCTAAATCCGGATTCCTACTCCTATCCACCCTAACCGTCTTACTTGCGGTCTGAATCAGAGGATTCAAACCCAATTTTCCCTCGAAGTCGTTATATCTGCTACTTGTGTATTTCTCCTTCTTTTGATTATGATTTAAGATTTATTTACGCGCCCGAACTCTATCGGTAGAGTTAATAGAAAGCAGACCGAACGATGCCTTCGAACTTTCTGTAGTCAATTCTGATTTTATTTAATTTTTGTTTATCACTGTCACTGAAACACTGAAATTCCAAAAGTGAATACTGAATTACTAATTAAATGTAACAAAATCGCGTCCCGCTCTATTCGTTAAAAATCGCGCCTCGCTCTCCTCCTGAATATTCCTGAACTTCCCCTTATATAGTCATGCCAATATCCCCACTCCTACCTTCAATGTTCCCACGCGTGGGCGTGACCAAAATTACTTATTATAAACAGACTTCAACTGTATTAATTACTATATCGAAGAGCGCCATCTAACCCCTTTCTGTATCACTTTAAGTAAAGAATCGCAAGTGACTGCTTCTAGCACCAAATTCTATCAATTTATATTGATTTTCCTACGTCTCGATTCATGCATTGATCCCTGAATAAATCATCTATTAAATATTAAATGTATATTATAGTATATTTATCTTTGTTTTATACCCGCAAATAATAAAATTGATACTCACAAAATATAAAAAAGGTTAAGATTAAATTTTCTAATCACGCCAACTATCGTCTAGCACGTGAACTAGCGTTACGTAAGTAGAGGGCTTAAGTAGTCAAGTTGGGCCGATAACAATCCCTATCGTTACACGTTCCTGGTGTTTCACATAGATGGCGGTGCGACAATAATCCATTTCTCAGTACATTATTTCCAACCATGGAATTTTATTGATATCAAAAAAATAAATTTGTGATAGGGTGGGGTTGGTTCCGTTACAGTCGCCCCCTAAATTATTGCGAAGGTTACCGTAGTAATAATTTACAAATAAAAGGAACCATCGGTATGTAATCTTCAATATTAAATGATTTTTTTTATGATTTATTTTACTACATACATTTTACCTTTTGAAACGTTTTAATCATTAAATTAGTTTCTAAGTATTGGATTTGCCTGACAGACTTGACAATACCGGGCGCCGAACTCGACCTGACAAATCGTATATGTCCCATCATGCAACACTCATAAATCAACAATCCAGATCAACGAATCAGAAAATTTTCAGCTTAAGGAGCTGCGCAGACGACAGGCTCCCTGCACGACAGAGTCCGCGTCCGAGATATTCAAAAAGAGCATCCAGGTCCCTAACTCCGTACAGCTTTGCCGACAAAATGATCGAAGATGTACGTTGAGTCCGTGACACATCCGCGACAGACCCCCGCGCGCCGCGTACGTCACCGCGTTCAATTGCATCACAGACTAAAAAGCGCGTCACGGACAGTCCGTCGTCCACGCCGCCCCCTATAGTCTTAGAATAGGTGTTATTATTCCAAGTTTATAGTATAACACAAGGTGATTTATATTAGAATGCAAAATTCAATAAATTTATTAGTTTTTAGAGTTGATGATACGTAATTTCGTGATTTTTCATGTTTAATTTGGTATTAAGATTATTAATGAAAATTGTAACATTTAATTAAATATTGATTATAACAGTAAATCCAATGTACGTGTAAGTTGTTGGCTTATTTTTTTCTTTATTTGACTTGTTATTAAACCGATTCAAGCCTATCATACTTTATGTAGGTACAGAATACGGACTATCGCCCCCACTAAATTCACAGTAACATTATTAATAATATTAACCTTATGCATAACATGCGCCCAGCTATACCCCAAACAACCACTGACAACCCCACATCAACTACAAGTTTTCTAATGCCAATTAATTAATAAAATAAATTATCATTGTTTCGCGCGAGCAATCCATCTATCTATGTATATCTATCCATATAAGTGTATAAGGTTCCAAAAAAATAAGAAAATCAAAATATTCACCCAAACGAAGTTGGGTGGGTTGCTAGTAAAGATTACTTAAATAGATTTGCAAAGTACAATTAACTTAAAAAAGAAAATTTTTAAGTTATTTTTATCACCTCTTAATCAATTTAAGTACCTAATCTTAAATTTAACTAATCTTTTATCTTATCTCAAATTGTGGTCTAAATTGTGTAAAACTAAAATGGCATTCTGTTTTAATTCAGCTAATAATCGTATTAATTACGTGTGCAAGTGATGTCTCAAATACGTACAACTTACGTTGTTTAATAAGTATTTATCTGTAATTTTATTTGAAAAAAAATATTCAGCATACTCGTAGGTATTTCTAGCATTTATTATTAACAATGTTATAAAAGTAAGTAGTTTGTTCAATAAAATAACGAATTATTTTGTCCCATGGATAAATGGCCTATGTCCAGCAGTGGACCAATGCGGGCTGATGATGATGATGATAGATAAATTATTTAATAAATTTCTTAGAATAGGCCAATGTCCAGCAGTGGACCGCACCCCGCTAATGATGATGATGAATGGAATTTACTGATTTGTTATTAAAATATTTGTTATTGAAGCTATATTAATAAAAGGGACCCGCTCAAAATTACCATAAGTTAAACGCAGCAAAACAATTTAACCATAACATTCCCATAGCTTAAGTCATTAAACACAACACTCAAAAGCTAAACACTCGCGTTGCGTTTTAACAAAAGTCATTATTGAGTTGCTCACAATTCATAACAAAGGAACTCTTGACGTTACAGTTTTAACAATAACAATCATTATGAAATTGAACCTCTTAAACTACTCTATGAAATCGTACCCTAGACCCGAGATCCGTTCTCAGGCCATAAATTTAAGAAACGTTGACCAAGTGTTATTTCGATTGTTATTCTTAGGAGTCAAATATTTAAACAACCTCTGATAAAGAGTTTTGTTTACGGCCCGCTATTTAGAATATGGTTTCCATGACACAAAGAAATAAAACACCTTATAAGTACCTTATAAAGTTTTACCGCAAAGACCGCGTAAAGATTAAAACCAATCCCACCTATTGTATTTCTATACACGCTTACCTACGTTAAAATTTTATTCTAGACTTACTAGATGGAACCTAGGTAACCTAACTTCTGTCTACGCTAACTTATAAACTATGATTACAAAAAAAAAATACCAGTACCTACCTACAATAATCTAAATAAACCTAGCTAATCCTATCTTCCTATCGCCCTAGCCCTAGCCATACCTACTCTGAAATATATACATAAATAGATAAAGAGGGATATCTGATACCATGAGACCTAAGATATCAGAAGGAATTTGGGAAAGGAAGGTAAGGATAGTGCACGTGGTGCAATGTGCACTGGATTTAGGATTTTCTCACTGCCGATCACACAGGCTCATGTGACCGTGGTTAGGCGAAAGGTGTCTTGGCCGCAGTGAGAGGAATACTGAAATGGCACACAGAAAAAAAATACAACACACAATAAAATAAAAAACAGTAAAACAAACACAAAACCGAAAATCTAAGTTGAAGCTAAATGTTTAATTTGGAATCAAAATTAATTACGATAATACCTTAAATAAGATATGAACTAAATGTTTAATTTAGTTAAGCAATAATGTAAATTAATAAAATACTAAGAAACAACTTCTCGCCCCCTATTGCTTTCCAATCTTTGTTAATTCTACCCATATCAAACATTAAAAAAAAAATTGTATAAAAATTTAATTACATTAAAACTGGAAATCAAACATTTCTATAAACTAACTTCACGCCCCCAGATCGCTTAACCATCACTCAGTCTTTGTAAAACCTCATAATCCTGGTCACGGCACCAATTGTAAAGGATCCCCCCCTATGAAACACCCTCTACCCCTTGTCGTTATTTCTCTACATAAATAAATATTATTAAATTATTGAATAACTTATACATGCAGTTATATGTGCATTTAACGAATAGTTATTACGAAGTAAGTAGAGAAACAATTATTTTGGCCAGATAGAATATCTTTGTGATCGTCTAGTATGATTGTAGGACCCTTATTACGTTGTGTTTTATAATTGTAGTAAATCAAATTCTTTTATGAAGGTAGCTGAGTTCAGATTAAGCGTATGTCGAAAGCCTTGTGAAGTTAAAATTAATTAAATTAATCTACAACTAATTACTTAAATCTAAATAAACTAATCTGTTACTAAATATCTATGACTAAATATTTATAACTATATGTAAACGTCCTAGTGAGAATTGTATGAGAGATAGGATAACTAGATTTTAAATGAACGAATATCTATTAAATATAAGTTAAATTACACCGGCAAGAAAGGTATATCAAAATATCTATCATAGATAAATAATATTGGAATCTTTATCATTCGTGATAAGCACATCTTCAGTAAGATTCCAACATAATTAAATAGGGATCATTTCGAATATGAAATGATCATTGTAGCTTAATTGATTTGATTGAATTCGAGTAATAATAAAATGTAGTAATTTTAGTTACTTTAGGAGAGAGTAAGTTTGTGGAAAATTTGGAAAAGTGTCAATTTGCAGATACTTTAGAAAAGTATATTTGCAGATACTTTTTAAAAAAGTATTTATTTGGGGATATCTTAGAAGCCCCCTTCCCGCTTCTAAGTTGGTGGAAAATCGCCCTTACTACTATTTTCCTCCCGAAGATTAAAAGGGGACATGTAGATATGACCGTAAGGCCATTCTAATATTATGAAAAGAGAGTTTTCCTTAGTACCAATTACAATTAACTAATCAATTATGAATACATCCAATCTCACCAATATATCTCATGTGAATAAAGACCAGCCGACACTGCCACGGTACCGTAGATTAGCGAATGATGGCCATACAGTTAGATACAGGCACAAAAAATACGGAAAGTCAACACCATCCTACCTCCATTTTTAGGAGATCAACAGACAGCTCATCCAAGTTGTGCCAAGTAAACTAACAAGTATGACAGGTCCCTAACATTTGTAAGATTTGACCAATGACATATGCCACCAGCCCCCATTCACAGAGATACACAAGTCAAACCGGATGTAACATTGCAGTATTGTAAAAATAGCTACAATGAGAATTTGTTTGATTCATATTTACCAAATAAATCGTACTAAGTTGAACTCTGAATTAAGTAGGTTTGTAGATGTAATTACCTTGTACATAAGTAGCACATTCCTCGTTTTGGCAAGTCAACACTGAATATTTCAGCTCAGCCGAGGATGTACCAAATATACACAAAGTAACCGATTGGTTTATACTATTAGCACAAATACAATATAATTAGGCAAGTCAACACTATCTCAGATAGCTCAGCCTATATTGTACAAATACCAAAGTATAGCCATATCGTTGGGAATAACTTGCAAGTTATAATGATTAAATCATTTATTGGTATATTTATGAGGAATTGTGTTATTTGTTTATATTTTTGATGGAGTACTCTCATCATCATAATCATTGATTATCGTCAAGTTCAACTATGGAACTCTAGATTGAAGTATAACCATTAGGTTTAAGAGTTTCATTTAGTATTGGACGTTCTGTCTAGTACTAGCGTTTATAAATTTATATTGGATAGATAGATTAGTCTACTATTGAGACTGATCTTAAATTGTTTGGTTGGTATACGAAGGTATTTAAGAATTATCCATTCATGGTAATTCATTTTATATACTTCACATACTGTGATTTAGCATGAAATTGTAATTAATATCAGATGTTACCGGTGCAATTTATTAGCTGAACCTAATATAAAGAGAACCATATCTCTTATCTACCTAATCTATATTTAAACTGAGGCCTCAGAATTTGTTATTAGAAATTGACAAGTCTAGGAATCGAACCTAGAACTTGCTAAATGTTTTCTTTAATAACCTTACACTCTAAACTTATAACTAACGCATTTAATATCCAGTTGTTTCTTTCCTATTGTGTATTTTGTTTAGGTTGACCCTAGTTGTTTCCTTAATTCCAACTGGAATAACTATAAATCTGTGTCTTTAGACTAAAACCCTTAACTGACTCATTGTGAAATAAGCCCAGAAGTCAGATAAATATCATCATCACCAGCAACATCATCATCTAATCGGGAAATCGAACCCGTTTAATCCTCCTACATTTTGCAGCTGTACTATTTTACTTATAAACTACTTTATAGTTAACTAATAAATTAGTACAAATACTCATTCAACATAAATCCTGATTCATTTTCAATATCTAACATAAAATGTATTTCATGCATTAGTTTATATTATAAGGTTCATGTCCGGGAATCGAACCCGTACCTTTACAACCCTAACCAACACTCCATCGTATAGTTTGTATTTAAATAATAGCTTGTTTAGGACTCGAACCCAAACACTGCAAGTTACTTGCTATTTAAAATTATGACAAGTTTAGGATTCGAACCCGAACTTAATATACTTGTATGTCTAACACTCTATAATTCGCTTTCCATCTCTATTGTTCGTATTTCTATTGTTCTGATTGGGAATCGAACCCAATAGCATTTCTATAAGTTTTGTGGCAGCTTCATGTGTATTGTCTACTTGTAGTTTATGAATGAGTATTGTGACTAAATCTTAAACATTTAACTTATACATTAAACACCAATAAATTATACATGCAAATAAAACCGCATAGCCATGCAATAAAATTAGTAACTATTATTCGTCCTATCGATACCTAACTGCCTACGACCTAAATCCGGATTCCTACTCCTATCCACCCTAACCGTCTTACTTGCGGTCTGAATCAGAGGATTCAAACCCAATTTTCCCTCGAAGTCGTTATATCTGCTACTTGTGTATTTCTCCTTCTTTTGATTATGATTTAAGATTTATTTACGCGCCCGAACTCTATCGGTAGAGTTAATAGAAAGCAGACCGAACGATGCCTTCGAACTTTCTGTAGTCAATTCTGATTTTATTTAATTTTTGTTTATCACTGTCACTGAAACACTGAAATTCCAAAAGTGAATACTGAATTACTAATTAAATGTAACAAAATCGCGTCCCGCTCTATTCGTTAAAAATCGCGCCTCGCTCTCCTCCTGAATATTCCTGAACTTCCCCTTATATAGTCATGCCAATATCCCCACTCCTACCTTCAATGTTCCCACGCGTGGGCGTGACCAAAATTACTTATTATAAACAGACTTCAACTGTATTAATTACTATATCGAAGAGCGCCATCTAACCCCTTTCTGTATCACTTTAAGTAAAGAATCGCAAGTGACTGCTTCTAGCACCAAATTCTATCAATTTATATTGATTTTCCTACGTCTCGATTCATGCATTGATCCCTGAATAAATCATCTATTAAATATTAAATGTATATTATAGTATATTTATCTTTGTTTTATACCCGCAAATAATAAAATTGATACTCACAAAATATAAAAAAGGTTAAGATTAAATTTTCTAATCACGCCAACTATCGTCTAGCACGTGAACTAGCGTTACGTAAGTAGAGGGCTTAAGTAGTCAAGTTGGGCCGATAACAATCCCTATCGTTACACGTTCCTGGTGTTTCACATAGATGGCGGTGCGACAATAATCCATTTCTCAGTACATTATTTCCAACCATGGAATTTTATTGATATCAAAAAAATAAATTTGTGATAGGGTGGGGTTGGTTCCGTTACAACCTTTAACAACACATTGGTGAAAACCGACGACCGAATGCGATGGAGAAATCCAAATCCCTGCGAAAATAGAAAACCATCCAGTTGCCTCCGGCATGCCGGCGCGTAAGGTGCTTCTTTAAGCCCCGTTCAAAAGATCCTATATCGAAAGAAGGAGAAAACAAATAATTATTTATTTTACCTATCGAAATCATCATGTCGTATGGCTTGCTTCTGCTCGAGTCCTCAAAGATTAATATCCAGTTGGCGAAGCCAATTTAACGCGGCCGGAGTGAGCTAATGGAGCTCCTGCATACCTCCAGGAAAACAACGCAGAGGACATTCCTCTACGATGTGTATAGTGGTCTGATCCAGAGCCCCACAATCACAATCCGGCGCGTCCCTGAGACCCCACTTGTGGAGATGGTGGTTGCATTTCCCAAAAAGGGACCTATCGAAATTATGATAAGAGCAAACTCTAGTTAATGACAGAAATAGAAGCAATTAAGATTATCTTGATCTGGGTGCAGGCGCAACAAAGAAGGCCCGTTGTGCCAACACTGTGGCCGCTCTAACAAGTCAGTGTCTCGCTCTAGGGCTGTCACATGGGACAAACGATAGTATGAAACTCTTTACCGGAGTCCGTGTTCCCCGAGGAATATAATCTTCAGATTTTCAAGGCTAGAGTGAAACGGTTTTTGTTAGGTTAGCGCGCTTCATCTTAGGCTTCAACATCGCTTAACATCACGCTAGTTGAGGTCAAGCGCTACCCATTCAATAATAATAATAAAAAAAGTTGTTATTTTTTGTTTAAGGCACCAAAGACTCATTTTCTTGTATCACCTGCCCGTGCTACATCCTGCTGAATAACAGACGAGACTTACCACCGACTGGTTCCCATTCATGGGATGTAATTTGTATGTATTTGCTAACTTCGTTGTACTTGTGCTAACTTCGTTGTTGTGGTACTTATGATACAAGTGCTCGAGCTACTTACTTTGGAATTTGAGCAATGTATTTGATGTTGTCTGATATTTTTACTTATCAATATGTAAGTAATAAGATAAAAGGCAAATCGACCTCGTAAAGAGTTGGACTTGTTATGTTGGAGTGTGGTATGATCACGGTATGACGATTTTCCATGAGATTTTTTAGTTACATCGCATTAATGGACATAATAACAATAACCCAAGACATTAGCTGGGCCACACAGCGCCATCAAGCCCCAAACGAAGCTTGTACTAAGGGTACTAGACAACTGATAAACTTACTTACATACTTTTTTTGTAAATAAATACATATTATACATAGAAAACACCCAGACGAATTCAAACAGACATGTTCATGAACACAAATGTTTGTACTTTGCGGGAATCGAACCCACGACCCTTGGCTCAGAAGGCAGAGTTCACTACCAAATGAGCCATCGAGCCAGTCAAACATAAAATTTTACTGAACAACTCAAAATCAGTGATGTATGTTGATTGCTCCAAGAGGTGACATAGTAGTGCAAATACGACTAACTCATCCCGGGACTCGAAGTCAGAGACGTGTAAATAACACCACAAGAGGCAACAGAGTATGAAACAAGCCTGACAACCCTGGCTGGTGACGCACAGTACCTGAGATGTTATCTGGAATAAACTAGTTGCCCGGGCAACTGAGATCCTGGATGATATAACATTCTGCTGGATGTGACTGTAAAGATTCACCTACTGCGGCTTATGCCCGAAGAATCCTAAATCATACAACAACAATACATTAAATAGGTAACAAAGGAAGTAGTTCAACTCTTGACTAATTTTCATCATCTTATTTTCGAGTCAATGGTCCTCTGCCTCAAATAGCATCAGTCCAAAACCTGGCGACCTGGTTGCCACTGACGGTCAACTTGTAAAGGTCACCCACCGTGCACGTAGTGGGACACAGCTGCTAATTGAGGCATCATCATCATCATCATCATCAGCCTATTACAGTCCACTGCTGGACATAGGCATCTCCAGTTGTTTTCCACTTAGGGCAAACATCTGGAGGATATACCCATAATCGCCACCCTGGGCAGGCGGGATGGTGATGGCAGGGCGTAGCTTCCTTCGGCGACGCTGCTACCCGTCATCGGTCTATGATATTTAGCAACACCTTCAATTGTGGTAGTTTTACTGCCACCAGTCGGTTGCCAGCGCCTCGTTTGTTATTAGGCAGGACGCACCACGGGCAGATGAGGTTGGCTTGGAAGGAAAAGATGATATGCGGCTCTCTTACATCGTACTCCGCAGTCACAGTCAGCATACAATTTTCTGTGATACTTTTCCCATAAATTTCGGCCTCAAGACTATAAGAAGAAGGGAAGACGTGTGCTGAAGCAGAGTTTTACTGCATAACATATTGGTTCGGCAGAAGTAAAACTCTACTTCATAGTATGAGTCTTCCTTGATTGCATATTTTCATGGCTTTTCAAGCCTGCACTAGTAATTTTTTTTATGAAAAGGAGAAGGAATGATTAGATCTAAGAGTTCCTCGAAGCATTCACCATGGTATACGGTGAGAAAACACATAGTGACGCCTTTTTTCTTCAATTCACGGCATTATCTACACTAATATTATAAAGAGGAAAGATTTGTATTTTTGTATGTCACGAATAAACTCAAAAAGTACTTGACCGATTTTAATAATTCTTTTTTTATTAGAAAACTACATTATCACTGAGTAACATACGCAATATCTATTTAGCTTAAAAATGTTTATCTGAAACACCCGAAGCGAAGCGATGGCAGGTCGCTAGTCCTGAATAGAAAGATAACACTTCCAGTATTTATAAAGCTTCGAGCTTGCAGCGAGCTTTCGCTGATAAGACTAGAATTTACGGAGCGTAACGAACACTGTGTATGCAAAGCTTTATTGGTTTAGGTATTCGGATAAATTCCGTACAAGCTCAAATGATCCGAGGAGTTCTGTATTTGTAAATAGCGCGTGTTTACTGGTGCCGATTCGCGATCAGACTAATCAGTGCGTGATTGCGTGTGTTTAAAAGCATTAGAATTTTAATAGTAACTTATTCATGTTTATAAGTACGGGTATCATTTATGTGAAGACTGCTAAGGGAATATCAGAAAAATGCAGCAGCGTTTACTTGGGTACAAATAAAACCAACATAATTTTCCTTCATCATCATCAGCCCGTGTCAGTCCACTGCTGGACATAGGCCTCTTCTAATGTTCGCCACTTAGGTCGATTTTGGGCTTCTCGCATCCAGCACTTGCCAGCCGTCCTGCGCAAATCGTCACTCCACCTGGCCTGAGGGCGTCCTACATTACGTTTGCCGATACGCGGTCTCCACTCCAGAACTCGTTTACCCCAACGGTTATCGGTTCTGCGGCTGATGTGGCCAGCCCACTACCACTTCAGCTTACTAATCCGATGAGCTATGTCGGTGACTTTGGTTCTCTGCCGGATCACCTCATTTCGGATCCGATCCTGCAGAGAGACGCCGAGCATTGCCCTTTCCATATAATTTTCCTTATAGTGGTAAATAGGTTCGATGACAAGGGAAAATCTTAGTTCAAGACAATCTATGGAAACTGTGTGGCACCTTAATTAATATTTTTAGCGGCGTTAATTACAGACTCATCAGCTAGCAACCAGCGAGTATTACGAATTTTAAAAATGCACAATAAGCGACATCTAACCGTACCTCTGTGAATTGCGAAGGGAAGTTTTCCCACAACATACTTTCAGCTTACCTGACTTTCCACGAAGATTTTCCTTCGAAACTTTTACAGTAGATGGCGTTAATACTCATGACGCAACGCTCTTTATTTTCATTGTAAGTTAGATAGATGGCAATAGTATGAATTAAATTCGTTTCTTGTTAACGCTTTCCATACGACAATCACCGCTCATAGACTCGGCAATACCAGGGGCATAGCCAAACAACTGCTGGTTACCGTGAGCAAAGCATTCTCTGTAAACCATGTTTTAAGAGAGATGTCGTAGCGATCAGGAAATACCGTAGCCGATGAGTTGTTAAAATAAGAACGTTTAGTACCTACACAGAATATCCAAGTTTCACAATGTCCAGTTTTCAATCGGAAATCGGGGTAGCGGACTAAGAATCTAATTAAATGACGACACTTTGTGTCGTCATTTAATTTCATTCATATGGTTAGCTAGTACATACTAGTATTTTGCACAGGCACGTATAAGATCGAAAAAAAGCTTTGATTTTATAATTTCCTCTACGTTATAGACGTATATAGCAAACATTTTCAATTCCGACATTTTCACACCGCCTCCTGCGATACAGGCCTGCGAGCCTAGTGCAGGAGTTACTGTTACTTCATTATGTTTTCTGAACTTGGCAATAAAGAATTTATTATTAAAGAATTTATTAATTTAAACTTGCAGCTTGTTTATCCAAACGTTCATTCCTCGTTGTGGTTAGAAACTGCGGGAGCCATTTCCTTTTTTTGCGCCCAAAAGGTTATGTTTTTTTTGTCCCACTGAAAATTCTGACAGGCATACTTTTGAGTAGGATATCTGCGGTTGACCTAAAAAGGTTTTTCTCTAACCAAGCCTGCTCTTGTATATAAAATCTAGGGCGTTGAAAGGTTTTTTATGAGCAGTAAAATTGTATGGCATCGATTTACTCGTTATTACCTACTGTCGGACTTTCTGGTCTAGCGATCGCACGACCATTTAAAAACCACGTCGAGTAAGGGTCTCTGGGTCCGTATTTTGGGTCGACCTATACTAATTAATACCTAATTTGTTACTGGGATTTCAGGGAAAAGGGTGGTAGTAAGTGAGCAATGTTAAAACATAAATATCCCCTTCTTCTTACCTCCTTATGTATGTATATTATTACGTAAGACATTTTATATGGAAATGCCAAGTTCAATTTTGTTGTAACAAATAAGTAAAACCAAACCGTATATCAAGTCTTACCAAAGCAAGCTCTTGATTAACTTCAAGTCTTAATTAATCAAGTAGAGATATTTGTTTAAGAGAAAACTTTGTTTCAACTTTACCATTAGGCTCCAAACATAGTAATTGAAGTAAGTTTTAATTGTACCAAGAGTGCGAACTGTAATTTAAATTTTTTTAACCAAAGTGTTAACATTTTAATTGTAATAAAGTAGTAGTCATTATTGATCAGTTCTTTGTGATTGATAGAATATTTAAAAAGCTTTTTAGAATCGATGATCGTGATATTGCCTTTTTGTTCGTGAAGGCTTAATGACGTGAAAATCCAAACTGAAAATTGTTTAAAGTAACCGGAGTACCTGTAAGGTAAAACCTAAACTATCAATAAATCTAAGTTACTTATTATGTAATAAATAAAATAAATATAGTGATTTAATTTACGAAACCTTTGTAGCTGCCCACACGTACGATTAGAAAAATGTTCACGCTAAGTGCAACGTGCTCGGAAGATATTTTGAGTGAAAATATGTTCGATCATATCTAAAAGCAATACCTAAATTGCTGTTGAGAACGGTTTCATTGTTGTATTAAAGTATTGCTAAAATCTTTCATAGGTATTTTAAAATACTAGTACACGAATTTTATTGAAATTGCCTTAACCTCCTAAGAGTTTATATTATGGAAATACATTTTCTCATTGTATTTCCATGATCAAAAAGAGGATAAGAGGTGAAAAGTGTATGATTTTGAGTGAGTGTGGATTTTGGTCTGAAGCAAAATAACTTTAATAGCTCTGCAATAAAAATATGGTAAATATTCTACATGTCGCTGTACATTATTTGTTAATTTTTATTGAATGCTAAAACTTATTAATTTAATTCATAAAATCCGAGTTGTGAAGCTTAAATTATAGATCGGACTTTTGCCACCAAAAGCAGAAAACAATAAAACAAGCTGCTTTCATTGAGAGTACTTTCCATAAGCTTGAACAAAAATGAGATTAGTTATTTGAAACATTATTATTTTTAAAGAAATATTATATTTTAGTATGAAATACTTTCGTAGATCACTGACCCGTCGGATGTGCGGGCAGGTTATTTCGTTGTCCGACGGAATATAGTAAAAATCTAGTGAATACCCTACACTACCCTAACAACTGACAAGAACATTCTTAGGAGCTGCTAAGTCATGCTCTCGGGTGAACAATTGCGTTGGAGAAAGTTTTTAATTTCAGAATTTCTGCAATTAACGTACATCCTTACAGTGACTAGTGATAATCTCAGGATCACTGTTTTACCAATTAATAGTGCCCCCTACGTTATAAAAGGAACGTACCCCAGTGAAAAATTTCAAGTTTCTAACAGCTTACAATCCTAGGTTTGTTTTTAAGGCGGGCCTGAAGCGGCATCTCTGTGGGCCTTCAGGGTTAGACAACCGGCGCAAATACCAGGTTTGTTCTATTATGGCCTTTCGACCTAGCTTTTAGACCTCATAACCACTTACCATCATTCATGTGGAGCGAAGTCATCCTGAAGGCTCTATTATAAAAAAAGGTTCTGATACATCAATAAGTCAATCAAAATTTGAGGAAGCCTATGTTTGCATAATTATAAGATGATAATGAAGATCTCATTATTATATTAGCTGTGCCGGCAGCGTCGCACGCGTGGATATCGGATTTCAAAAATAACGGACTTCTATAAAATGGTACCTAAATTTTAAGTTAGACTTCTAGCAATACATTGGTGAGAACCGCATTCAATTCCATGCAGTAGTTTTTGCGTGATGCGCGTTCAAACATACAGATAAAACATTCTCCCGTTTTCCCAACATTTTCCTTCACTGCTCTGCTCCTATTGACCGTAGCGTGATGAAAAGTATACTATAACCTGCCCAGGAGTATGAAGAATAATTTTACCAAGTTTCGTTAAAATCTGTTTAGTAGTTTTTGTTTCTATAACGAACATACAGACAGACAGACAGACAGACGGACAGACAGACAGACAAAAATTTTACTGATTGTATTTTTGGCATCAGTATCGATCACTAATCATCCCCTAATAGTTATTTTGAAAATATATTTAATGTACAGAATTGACCTCTCTACAGATTTATTATAAGTATAGATATAGATGTATTTTTTTCCTATTACAGAATGAACAAGAAAAACAGAACAACCCATTCCGTCCTGCTCCACAATTTCAAATGGTTCGTGCAGAACATATCCGCGTTGCACGGCATCAACCAGTTGGCCAGCAAGTCTGGCAAAAGCCTGATCTTCTGGTTCATCATGATTATCTGCAACATCGCGGTTACGGCTACGTTTATACTGATCGCTAAACATAAGTATGACGACGATGCCATTGTCACTAAGGTACGTTTATACCTACACTATCATTTAAACAACGTGATCGTTTTGACGCCGCGTCCTACGATCGCCAACTCGCCTACCCAATGTAGCGATTATGGGTAAAGTCTCCAGGTGTTTGACCAAAGTGGCGAGCAACTGGAGATGCCTATGTCCAGCAGTGGAGAGGCTGAAGATAATGATGCTCCTTTTGATATACGATAAATCAAAAATATGAATCAGATCATTTTGAGAACGATACAACGTAAGAATTATTTTTAATGATAAAATTTTTCGTTTTATTTTTTCTTAGATTCATTGTGCAAACGGCTAAGCTATGGAACTCTTTGCCAGTCTGTGTGACCATTGGGGCTACCTATATATCGATATAATCTTTTAATTTTCAAGGCTAGAGTGAATCGGTTTTGTTGGGTGAGCGCGCTTCATCGCTTAACATCAGATACGTTGGGTCGAGCGCTACCATCTAATTATAAAAAAAAAGATACACAACATCAACAGCTAAAGCTCGTCCAACTTTTGTTGGCGTTTGAACAATATGCTCATTGGTAATGTGATAAAAAATTAGGTAGGTATATCTTTTAAATCAATAATGAAACTATTTTTTGTACTCTTTTCAGATCAATGCAAATTGTAACGTTAGTCAAGTGCCTTTTCCAGCGGTCAGTATCTGCAACTATAATCTAGTCTCCTATAAGGAATCTAGACCTATCGCTAGTTTGTTGTAAGTGAATTTGTTTTAAACGTATCTAATTATAAGTTGTCTAGTACTCATAGTACAAGCTTAATTTGGGACTAGATTGCGATGCGTGGTCCGGCGTAGCATCGTCATCATCAGCCTCTATCAGTCCACTGCTGGACATAGACCTTTCCGAATGTTTGCCACTTTAATCGATCCTGGGCTTCTCGCATCCAGCACTTGCCAGCCGTCCTGCGCAAATCGTCACTACACCTGGCCTGAGGGCGTCCTACACTACGTTTGCCGAGACACGGTCTCTCGTTACCCAACAGTTATCGGTTCTGTGGCTGATGTGGCCAGCCCACTGCCACTTCACCTTACTAATTCGGTGAGCTATGTCGGTGACTTAGGTTTTCTGTCGGATCACCTCATTTCGGATCCGATCCCGCAGAGAGACGCCGACAGCGTCGCATGTCACTGTTGTGTGTTATGTATTTACTTATTTTAATGCTTATTTATTGTTATAGGAAGTCCCATGGCGTTTCCGATTCTGATATTGATGGATTTTTACATGCACTGCCATATTTGAGGGACTACAGAGTGAACAGCACGAAACTTGGGAATTACACAGATATCATGACTATACTGAAATACCACTTTTACTCTATGGATAGCATTATGGCTGAGGTATTTTTTATTGCTCTATATTGAAGTAAACCTATAGGAGGGAGATTTATAGGGGGGATATAATACCTTATCTTTTCGCTCTAAGCCAACCTCATCTGCCCCTTTTTTTTCTAGAGGGGAATGCATTAGGCACCGTCATGCCACCTCCGGGGAACCTCATCTGCCCCTGGTGCATCCTGCTGAGTAACAAACGTGGCGCTGGCAACCGACTGGTGGCGGTATAATCATCACAGTTGAAGGCGTAGCTAAATACCACAGACCGATGACGGGCAGCAGCGTCACCGTCGCCGATTTTTTTTAGCCGGGGAAAATGCTTTTACGCATTCCCGTTACCCCGTTGGGGGGAACGATGGGATATGTGGGACTCACACCGCTCTCAGAAACGGAAGAGCGGCACCCTGCCTTAGATAGTAGGAGGCAGGGAATACCCACTAAAAACCCCGGCCCCTTCATCAAACGCCATGGGGCGACGTCAGGGGTCCTAGGAGACCCATGCTGCCTGACAAATCCACCAACAAAATCGCCAACCCACCTGCTTAGCGTGGCAATTATGGGTATAACCTCCAAGTGTTTGCCCAAAGTGCTCAACAACTGGAGAGGCCGAGTTTAACCAAGTTTTTCCGTTACTGCCTCCCCAATCACCTCCACAACAGCCGATTGGAGACTGCTCGCAGCCAGCCTCATCTTGCGAATTTAATTATATCGTCATCATCTCGCTAAAGGGCGCCCCACGCTGTGTTTCTTTTCTACAGGTCTTATCGAGAACTTTTCTGTTCTAACGGCTATATAATGTTCTTGCTTATAGTGCATATAAGAAGTGCTAGTTGGTACGTGTAGGTTAAGTTGTGATGTACAAGTATAATAAAGTAAGTTTTCTTGCTCATAAATAATTATTAATTTCAGGTACATCAAAAGTGTGAAAATCTTCTCCTCTATTGCGAATTTAATAGGAAGAAAAGGGATTGCAAGAACATATTCCGCTCTACCAAAACGTTACTCGGGCTGTGTTGTACTTTCAACTATGCTGGTATCAACGATGCTAGCGATAAGTAAGTTTTTATTATAAACTAGCTGTGCCGGCGTCGTCGCACGCGTGTATATCGGGTTCAAAAATAACGGACTTCCAAAAAATGGTACCTAAAAAAGTTAGACTTCAAGCAATACATTGGTGAAAACCGCATTTAGTTCCATGCATTAGTTTTCGCGTGATGCGCGATCAAACATGCAGATAAAAAATTCTCCCGTTTCCCACACACTTCCCGTCACTGCTCCGCTCCTATTGATTGTAGCCTGATAAAAAGTACACTATAACCTGCCCAGGAGTATGAAGAATAATCGTACCAAGTTTTATTAAAATCCGTCCAGTAGTTTTTTTTTTTCTATAACGACAGACAAAAATTTTACTGATTGCGTTTTTGGCTTCAGTATCGATCACTAATCACCCCCTGATAGTTATTTTGAAAATATGTTTCATATACAGAATTGACTTCTCTACAGATTTATTATAAGTATAGATTTATTATAAGTATAGATGACCTAATTGGCCATTAAGACCTTTAGCTCTTTAGGATACGAAGTTCACTACTTCTGCCAACATTCAGTTGAAAATGAGAAAGTACTGCTGGCTGTACTGAGGCTGAGGGCCTCTTAGAACACTCGTGCATGAGATAGTCAAGAAATGTTCATTTTTTAGATAAACCTGATCGGGTCACCGGTAGTCTAGCCTCATCTTAACTTTAAGAATTGAGTCACTATCAAGAATTATTAAAATATCAGTAGCAGCCCTAAAAAGGATGGTGATTTTTTTAGAATGTTCTGTTGCTTAATTTCCCATGCATTAGGCATCTCTAAGCCAAATCCCGAGGGGAGACGGAGTCAACCTCATTTTTGCCTCTCTCCACGAATACGTGACACGTGAAAAGGCGTTAACTTTACATGCAGGCAAACCATATTTAAAAAAATGTGAATTATTCCCGTGCACTGTAAGCTGTAGATTCTTTGTTTGATCTGATATCTCTATATTATCTAACTGTTTTCGTGTGGGATAATGGACGGATGTTTAGAGAGTGCAATCGTGTTTGCGTAAACTCTGCAAACTCCGCTTACGAGAGTACTATTACAGTGCTAACCTATTTTCTTCCCGAGAAATGTTCAAATATTGATCGAATTCAAGGGCAGTTGCCAATTTATTGCCTGGTAAATACTTACTTCCATCCAAGCTGGATGGAACGGAAGACTAATGAGGAGGTATTGGAGATGGTTAAGGAGAAGAGATGCTTGATTCAAACAATTGAGAACAGAAGAGGGAGAATGGTGGGACACCTCATACGTCATGTCAATCTAATAAAAACAATACTTGAAGGCAAAGTGGAAGGCAGGAGAGGAAGAGGAAGGCCAAGACGGACATATCCCAAACAGTTGATGGAAAAAGTTGATGTCATGTCATGAGTTCAAGGTGCTGGCGGAGTCCAGGGAAGAATGGAAATTGATCCACCGACAAGAGCGAGCTCTTAAATTTTGAATGAAATGAAATATTTACTTACAATGATAGCGCAATGAACCAAAGTGTGTCTTGGCCTCCGATATCCCATGTTGCCACCTCGATCTGTGGTGTGCCATTTCCTGCCAGTCCGCCACGCCGAGCTCGCGCAGGTCCTTGTCAACTTCGTCGCTCCAGTAGTGGTATCTAGGACGTCTAGTAAGCCATCATCTTTCCCTCCAAGCCACCCTCACCTGCCCCTGGTGCATTCTGCTGAATAACGGACGAGGCTCTGGCAACCGATTGGTGGCGGTATAACGATCACGATCGAAGTCGTAGCAAATGTCACAGGCCGATGACGGCCAGCAGCGTCTCCGGAGCGAGGAGCTAGGTACGTCCTGCGATCGCCAACTCGCCTGCCCAGCGTGGCAATTACGGGTAAGCCTCCAGATGGGTATAAATCCAGCAGTGGACTGCTATAGGCTAATGGTGATGGTGATGACATACGCCCGCTTCACCGACGGTCCTCTCCCATTCTCTCGATGTAGCCGAACCAACGAAGTTTGTAAGCTTTTATTTCGCCGATGGTGTTAGGGTCGGCAGACAGCTGTTCTATCTCCTAATTCTTTCTCGTCCTCCACGTAACGCCTTCTAACCTCATATAATAATAATTTTAATAATAATTTATTTTAATAATAATTTATTTATTTCAAGAAACATAAATTTGTTTAAGTTAGGCCCCAAGATTTCCCGCATGAACCTTCTTTTTGCTATCGTCAGTTAATTTTCCTCTTTAATAAGGAACTTTGCTTGGTTAATAAGGAATGCAAATACATTTTCATAATATTTGTCTTTAAGCACAAAATTGTAGCTCCCTTATTCCACATGGAAATCAATTTGGTGTAGCAATTCGTTTTGCTTCGTCGCCTCTCCCGCGGGAACATTATATTTTATAAATCGTGGTTATTATCCAGCTATAATGTTCAACATTAAAGTTTCACAAGAATATTCTTGTTTTACGTGTAGGTGTGTTAAGGTATGTACTAGTTTGTTTCAAATTTGAAATTCATTGAAGGTTTAACATTGTGAGGAACCTTGGACAACTGTAAGGAAACTCTTCTTAGGTTTTGAGTGGTGACAAAGCCGCTTTTGCCAGGTTGGCTAATAAAACCTTATAACTTTTGTTGCGAGATGTAAGGGAGCGGCCTATCATCTTTTCGCTCCAAGCCAACCTCACCTGCCCGTGGTGCATCCAGCCGAGTTACAAACGAGGCGCTGGCAACCGACTGGTGGCGATATAACCATCACGATTGAAGGTGTAGCTAAATACCACAGACCGATGACGGGCAGCAGCGTCTCCGGAACGAGAGCTATGCCCTGCGATCGCCAACCCGTCTGCCCAGCGTGGCGATTATGGGTATATCCTCCAGATGTTTGCCCTAAGTGGCGAACAACTGGAGAGGATTATGTCCAGCAGAAGACTGCAATATAGGCTAATGATGATGATGACCTTTGTTTGGGTTGGATCGAGCCCCCCAAGAGGACATTTACATGCCTTATTTATTTTGTTTTAATGTACTTCATGATAGAGATAAATAACATCTTTTAATTTTTTTTAGTCCATTCACGTTTGAAGATGGCGATTTTGAGTATTTCGAAGACGATGACGAAGACACAGGGCCAATCCCTCGTAAATTGATCATGACGACTGAGTTTGGCAGGTTGGTATCTCGGTCATGTTATGGAGTTATTTTTATATTTCGAGTTTGAATTGGAAAAAAATTCTCTTGATTCTTGATTCATGGAAAAATAATCAAAGCAATGTTGTTCCCTGAGAGATATAATCTTCCGATGTTCAAGGCGAGATCGCAAGAGTGAATCAGTTTTTGCTATGTAAGAGTGTTCCATAATAGATTGCAATATCGCTTACCCTCAGGCGAATCGCAGTCAAACGGAAACCCATTTCAAAGAAAAAAAAACACCCGTATAAGAATTCGTAATATTCACATATTAATCAAATAAAATGTCCAAATTTACACTACAATTTTAAGATTAATTAACTTAAAAAGCTATGCAACAATTTCAGACTTTCAGGTCTTTACGTTGTCTACGACGTTGATGCAGATGACTATCCACCCTTTACTATAGCCTCAAACTTCGGAGCTAAGGTAAACAACACGATATTTCTTAAAACAACGTAACGATTTAGACAGCAGCTGAGCTAAGCCTTTGGCATTAGAAAATCCTTGAGTGGCGGTAACCGCTTAAAATCTGACGTGCTGCCGAAAATCATTAGCCTGTCCCGTTACTGCTGGGCACAAGCTCCCCCCAATGATAATTATAATTTAGGGGGATATGCCTAAGTCTTCGGGCCACTCCAGTCGCTCCCCCTAGGGGAGGGGGGGGGGGGGGGACCTGTTGGGCAAGCGTAGGCGGGCAGTGTTGATGGTGTCGCGGAAGCTCTGGTTTCTGGGTCCCGTGACACCACCTCATAGACGCTCAACGAAGGGACCGGGGTGCGATATGCTGATGATGATGATACTGATATCAATTGAAAAATCCTATCTGGAAGGAATATTGGTGTGATAATTACAATTTGTTCTCTGGTATATTTCAGCTATTAGTAAACGACCCTTACGATTTCCCTGAAACCACAACTACTTACCATCTGGCTACTATGGGAGAATCTACGGAGCTCAAAGTGGAACCGAAGATATTCCAAGTGGACAACCAGCTACGTAAAGTGGTGCCTTCGAAGAGGAAGTGCTGGTTCCACGACGAGGTGCATCTGGATCATACGGACAGATACAGTTATGAGACTTGTAATACGGAGTGCCTCATGCAAACCTATCAGACCTATTGCGGTTGTGTGCCGTATAAGTATCCGCGAGGTAATTCATTAATATTAATCAATTATTTTTTTTACTAGCTGTGCCAGCGGCGTCGCACACGTGAATATCGGGTTTCAAAAATAACGGACTTCCAATAAATGGTGCTTAAATTTTAAATTGGACTTATAGCAATACATTGGTGCAAACCGTATTCAATTCTATGCAGTAGTTTTCGCGTGATGCGCGTTCAAACATAGAGATAATAATTTCTCCCGTTTGCCCATAACTTCTCTTCACTGCTCTGCTCCTATTGGTTGTAGCGTGATGAAAAGTATACTTTACTATAACCTGCCCAGGAGTATGAAGTAAAGTTTTGAGTAGAAATTTGTAGGCTCGCTTTTTGACGGTCCCTAAGTCGTATCCATTAGAAAAAGTCGCAGCTGGAAGCTGATTACAAGGAGCCGTTGCACATTGCAATAGAAATAATCAATGAAAAAAATATAGCCATAACTTTTAAACTCGTAGCGTTATTTTAATCTGTTCTAAACCAGTTCTGCAGTGAGTATTTTGAAACGTTTGTTAAACTGGTTACGAAATTAAATTTAACTGTAGCTTTTTTGTTCTTACCTTTGCGCTTTGATCCCAGAGGCATACATATTCGTGGAAAATGTATAACAATACAGTATTTTAACATTGTCCGGAAAAGTAACTTGTTCTTTTCGAGGTTTGCCAACGTTTTTGTTCGATGACAATTCACAGCCCAGTCGCACGAATTTGGTGTTGTTTAAACTGTATAAATTGTTTTTCAGAGAAGTTGAAGAGGGTCTGCGAATTAGAAGATCTGAATTGTTTGAACAATGTGACAGGTGAATAATATTTACATAAAATATTAAAAAGCAAAATTGGCGTAAGAGAGTAAATTAATGCACTAGACAATTCCCACCAACCAACAGCTTGTCGTTTGTGGTTTATATTACAAGGCTAGGAGTACTAGATAATGACTGGACTGGGTTGACCTATTATCATCATCAGCTTGATGTCCACTGCTGGACATAGGCCTCCCCTAATTCATTAAATGACAATGTTATTGTCATTAGGAGGGGACTTGCCTAGTCACCTTTGCTCTTGCCAGGCGAGTTGGCAACCGCATTGGGTTTATTTGTAACCAGGTAAACGCTGTTCCAGATATTCCAGATATTCCCTGAATCATCTTCTACGACATGAGAAGTGGTGGTCCTATTCTAAATCCAGAAACCATATGGACAACACCTTTATCTATAAATTAATACTTTAATTGATGGATGGATGTTTCCAGGGTCAAAATAATTACATTATATTTCGTCTTTATTTTAGGTTATAAAAATATATTGGACACGTAGAATAGAGTATTTATTTGCGTATTTTCCTTTTTTCATTTAAACAAAAAAATAACAAAGATACAAGGCAACAAAATTTGGAGTGGGAGTCTCTGACTACACTCTGTGCAAAAACAAAACTTCCACTCTTTGACGTCACGCGTAATTTTAACGGGCTATATCTTAGTGTCGTCATTTTTTGTCTAATTTACAAATGAAAAAATACGTGTCTTTTATTTTTTAACAATCTAGAAGGCGGACTAATTACATTTTTAGGGCAACAGGCCTATTGGTTACTTCTATCACTTAATACGTCAATTGATGTGGTAACCAGTATTCACCGGTCACCAGTAATCAATACCTTTTTTATTGTCTGGTTTTACGGCTAGTAAAACCTCAATACTTTTGTCACTAGGACATTTACTCAAGTCTAACCAAAATGTGTTTTATTACTTTCAGTAAGCATTTCTAAGAAGGAAATGGAGTGCAATCCTCTATGTTACGTGGAATGTTCTGACAAGAAGTACGCTATAGCTGAAAGCGCAAATACAATATTATCGGAGAAACTGCCTTCAGATGTTGGGTAAGTACTGTATTTTTAGCAAAAAACCGGCCAAGTGCGTTTCGGACTCGCGCACGTAGGGTTCCGTACCACTGATTGAATGAAAAAAATTTGGTAATTTGATTTATGACGTTTAAAAAAAAACTACTGTCTAGATTTCATTCAAACCAATTTTCGTTAGTAGTTTGCATAGTAATACACATCATATATTTTTTTCAGTTTTATCATGCTCATATTTTAGAAGTTACGGGGGGGGGGGGACACATTTTACTACTTTGGAAGAGTCTCTCGCGCAAACTATTCAGTTTAGAAAAAAATTGTGTTCGAAACCTCGACATCATTTTAAAAGACCTATCCATAGATACCCCACACGTATAGGTATGATGAAAAATTTTTTTTTGAATTTCAGTTCTATGTATGGGGATATGGGGAACCCAAAAAGTTATGGATTTTTTCTGATTTTATTTTAAAATCATAATGCGGTTAACAGAATACATCTAATCACCAATTTTCAATAATGTAGCTCTTATAGTTTCGTAATAAACTGGCTGTGACATACGGACGGACAGACAGACATGACGAATCTATCTATAAGGGTCCCGTTTTTGCCATTTGACTACGGAACCCTAAAAACCGACTTCAATATGGTGACAAAGGGACCAAATAGGCATTAGAGAAAGATTTTTCAAATCGGTTCACAATTCTCGGAGATATGTGGTACAAATATACAAAAAAAATCGGTCGAATTGAGAACCTCCTCCTTTTTTTGAAGTCGGTTAAAAGTACAATATTGTCATCATCAGCCTGCAAACGTCTACCACGCTTTTTAGGCGTGTTTATGACTGCAGTAGGTCTTATTTTTACCTAGATAAACGCTGTTTTCCGTATCCTGTTAATTCCTTAGGGTGCTTACATAAAGATACAGGTTTCCGGTACAGACAAATCTGTGCGGGTCGGTACCGACTGGTGCAGGGTCAACTTGCATAAAGTAACAGGTAAATCTGTCCTTATTTGTTAAACAAAAAGACGGCTCGGTCCAGATTGTAGGCACGAACAATTATAAACCTGGGGCCCTACTACAGAAAACGAAAACGATCGTTCGTTGAACGGATCGCGTATTTTTGCCCCATAAATCCCTCTCATTTGTCCCCCCCGTGTTCTAACATATCAATTAAATTGTTGAAAATCGACGTTGACGAATTTTAGTTCGTATATTCGAACACGGGAGGGTCAGGGATTTATGGGGCAAAAATACGCGATCCGTTCAACGAACGATCGTTTTTAGGGTTCCGTAGCCAAAATGGCAAAAACGAGACCCTTATAGATTCCCCATCCGATAAGGGCTGGCGTCCCCCAAGGATCCGTGCTCTCCCCCATACTTTTCACCCTGTATACGAGCGACTTTCCGAAGTTTGAACCGGCTCCCCTCACGGCACAGACGGCCCTTTTTGCAGATGACACAGCCATCTACTGTTCATCGCACAAACTGGCCCAAATCACAAAGACCCTCCAAAACGCCGCAAACCGCCTAGGCGAGTGGTTTAGGAAATGGAGGATCGAAGTCAACCCTGAAAAGAGCGCTGCCATCCTCTTCCGTAGGAGTGCAGCCCTCCCTTCAGTGCCACCCCTAACAATGTACGGGCGTCCAATCCCTTGGGAACGGAAGGTCCGGTACTTGGGTGTACACCTTGATAATAGACTCCAATTCCAAGAACACATTAAAGTCGTACGCGACCGAGCCGCTTTCGCGCTAGGCCGCCTACACTACCTCATCAACAAGCGTAGTAAACTGTCCCTTAGAAATAAGGTCAGACTTTACACGACATGCATTCGACCGATAATGTCCTACGCTAGCGTCGCATTCGCGCACGCGGCCCCTCGACATATCCATAGGCTACAAGTGATCCAAAACCGATTCATGCGCAAGGCCACCGGCGCTCCATGGTTCCTCCGAAACGAAAACCTACACATTGATTTAAAGCTGCCTACCATCGCGCAGTATTTTAAACAATGCTCAAAACGTTTCTTTGACTCTGCCCTTCATCACCCCAACCCCTTAGTGGTCCACGCCTCCAACTACCACGCTTTTGAGGAGCTCCGCGGCGCACGCCGCCGCCCCCGCCACGTCCTCTTGGAGGCCGACGACCCCATCACCCTAGCCATGACCGCCGCCGAACAACTCGCGACAAATAACACTACAAATCAACCGTCATTCCGCCCCCGCCGGCGGGGACTCCCGTCGCGTCGCCCCCCAGCTTTCGCGCCCTATTCACGATACCGGCCCGCGCCTGGTCGCTTTTCTCCCCAAACATACGTCCGTAGGGCATCTCCCAGCAACGCCCTGAGCCGAGGCTCGAGCCCCACAGGGGGCGCCCTCAGCGCCGTTGCTTAAATTTTTAGGGGTGAGAGCCTTCCGCTCCCCCAACAGTCCGGTGATGATGACAAGGCCGCCCTGGCCATCATCGTAGTCATTTAGAAAAAAAAAAAAAAAAAAAAACCTTATAGATTCGTCATGTCTGTCTGTCTGTCTGTCTGTCTTTTTTTTATTTTTTTTTATAGTGGCTCGACATAATGGTTTCCCTACACCTGATGGAAAGCGAAAGAGAAGCCCAAGTCGCTGTGACAACGGGCAAGTAACTGGTCAGTTACCTGTCAGTTACCACCGCCATGCCGGCCCAACCCTAACCCCCCACGAGCTCCGTCTGTCTGTCTGTCTGTCTGTCTGTCTGTCTGTCTGTCTGTCTGTCTGTCTGTCTGTCTGTCTAGTCAAATGGCAAAAACGGGACCCTTATAGATAGATTCGTCATGTCTGTCTGTCCGTCCGTATGTCACAGCCAGTTTATTCCGAAACTATAAAAGCTACGTTATTAAAATTTGGTACGTAGATGTATTCTGTTAACCGCTATAAGATTTTAAAGTAAAATCAGAAAAAAATCCAAAATTTTTTGGGTTCCCCATACATGGAACTGAAACTCAAAATTTTTTTTTTCATCAAACCCATACGTGTGGGGTATCTTTGGATAGGTATTTAAAAATGATAATGAGGTTTCTAACATCATTTTTTTCTCAGATGAATAGTTTGCGCGACAGACTCTTCCAAAGTGGTAAAATGTGTCCCCCCCCCCCCCGTAACTTCTAAAATATGGGCATTATAAAACTGAAAAAAATATATGATGTGTATTACTATGTAAACTACTAACGAAATTAGTTTTAATGAAATCTAGACAGTAGTTTTTTTTTAAACATCATAAATCAAATTACCTAATTTTTTTCATTCAATCAGTGGTACGGAACCCTACGTGCGCGAGTCCGACTCGCACTTGGCCGGTTTTGTTTTCTGTAGTAGGGACCCTGTTTATTTATAAGTGAGCGCATAAGTAAATATTAAACATTATACCTGCACCGGTCGGTACCGACCCGCACAGATTTGTTTGTACCGGAAACCTGTTTCTTTATGTAAATAAACACCCTTAGTCCATTAGGCCTGACAATACAATGGAATTTGGGGGAGGAATCATTGTTATTTACTTTTGATCTTGACAATTCATAACTTCTTGTTTTATGTCTAAATAAATTTTCTGTTCTTCTATTCTATTCTACGTAGTATAGCAATAACAAAGCAAAACTTCCAAACTCTGGTCAACAAAAACGCTAATTTTCAATCCATTCGAAGTTGAAAGCTGACTCCGATATGTTGGCATAGAAATCAGAAGCAGGTTTTATTGTTCTCGTTAGCGAAATAAAGAGCTTTGAATTCAAATTATTTTATTTGAAAAACTAGCTTATTCGCGATCTACGTATCATTATAAAGTGTATAGTATCGTATAAAGGCTAATCGTTGTTCTTATTAATCTATCGTCTATACTTATAATAAATCCGTCGTACGAGAGAGGTCCATTCTGTACATTGAATATATTTTCAAAATAACTATCAGGGGGTGATTAGTGATCGATACTTATGCCAAAAATGCAATCAGTAAAATTTTTGTCTGTCTGTATGTTCGTTATAAAAACAAAAACTACTCCATGGATTTTAACAAAACTTGGTACAATTATTCTTCATATTTCTGGACAGGTTATAGTATACTTTTCATCACGCTACAATCAAATAGGAGCAGAACAGTGAAGGGAAATGTTGGGAAAATGGGAGAAATTTCTATCCGTATGTTTGATCGCGCATCACGCGAGAACTACTGCATGGAATTAAATGCGGTTTTCACCAATGTATTGCTAGAGGTCTAACTTAAAATTTAGGCACTATTTTATGGAAGTTCGTTATTTTTGAAACCCGATATCCACGCGTCCGACGCTGCTGGCACAGCTAGTTGTAATATATTTTTTGTACATATTTCGTATTGCAGCTTGCAAAACCGCACAGTGGAACGACTGTCAGCTGTCCACGTGTACTACGGCCAGTCGTCAGTCAATTGCTATAAACTGATGCTTCTGATTGACTTAAACTATTTTATTGGTACGTATTTTAATACATATTGTTATCTAATAGTAAAAAATAAGGAGCTCGGGATGATTCTCAATTATATTTTAAGAGAGGTAGGGCATAGCGAATCTTCGCTCGAATTGAGCCGCCCGTCCGGGGAAGGTATACCGTAGCCAAATGACCTCTGGGTCGTGTTTCTGCCGGTGAGTGGGGTTTCCGGAGCTCGTGAGGGGTTAGGGTTGGACCGGCATGGCGGTGGCAACTGACAGGTAACTGACTAGTTACTTGCCCGTTGTCACAGCGACTTGGGCTTTTCTTTCGCTTTCCATCAGGCGTAGGGAAGCCATTACGTCCAGCTACTATATGAAAAAAAAAATCTCACTAGAATGGGTCGTGTGTGTAGGTTAGCTTTTTGAAGATCCCTAAGTCGTATCCATTCGGAAAAGTTGCATTCTAAAGAACTGCAGAAATTCGCGCGCTAAATTTACTATGGAATATTATAAAACTTAGCTTAAACAGTATGAACGGCCAAACTATGAAAGTCTTTGTCGACTTTAACAAGACTTAATTTTCTGGCTGACAGGTGAGAATGATTTGCATTTGGTTGGTAAACGCGCTCTATCATACGTATCAATAATAATTCCACTTCATATCAGAGTGTTCAAAGCGTATCCAATATACATGGACCTAAACGTTTTGACGAATTTAGATGGCTGGGTGTAAGCGTAAGCTATTAAGCTAAACCTTTAAGTGTTATTTGGAAGCGGTGCATCAAGCCACAAGGTTCTATAAGCCTAAGAGAAACTATTCTGTAAAGAAAGGCTTATTTACTGAATAAGCAATGTTACAGATTTTAAACGCGAGGTAAAATGGTTTTTGTTGGGTAAGTGCACATTTAACAGCGAATTGGGTCAAACGGTACCCATTTACTTAATAAAAGAAATGAAAAACGATTTCATTATTTACTATAATTTACTAGTGGTTGAAAAAAATATGTGGTAGAGCAGAAAGCTGGATGCGAGAAGCGCGGGATCGAACAAGGTGGCGAACATTGGGAGAGGCCTATGTCCAGCAGTGGACTAATACAGGCTAATGATGATGATGAGAAAAGAATACAAGACTATTAATTTATCACATGCGTGGTAAAGCTTACTTCTATACTTAGGTATATAAGCCTTATCATCAAAACATACTGAGTAAAAATATAGGTTAGGTTAGAGGAAACATAGGTTTTGCACGTGTCACTAGTAATGCAGGTTCACGAATAGGTCAGTTATCCCAACAATTTTCAGCTTTTCCCTAGAGGAACTCTGTGGAAAATACCTCTCGTATTAAAACGGAAATACGACGCAGCAAAGCTATTTCGATACAGTTTTAACTGCAGTATGTTTAATATAAATCAAATGAAAATATATATACTCGTGTAAATTCACGCGACACAACGTCCACTCGACTAATGAGACAGACGTACGAATTAGGGTCTCCCCATATTTATCGATGCAGAATCGGCTAACGCGCCGGTCAAAAAAGCCTTAATGTCTATGATATAAGGGCGTCGCGACGCGTCGTCCGAGCCGAGCCGATGCGAATGGCATTAGTAACACCCTTATATCATAGACATAAAGGCTCTTTTGACCGGCGTTAGCCGATTCTGCGTCGATAAATGTGGGAGACCCTTACGAGGTGAGTTTCCCCATGGAAGCCGCCGGCCTTAGCCCGCTCCTTACATATACATATACCTATTATAGGACTCAGTATCAATATTTATTAAATTTTACAAAATACGAGGTTAGGGGACTACCCCTAAAAAAAGTACGATACCTACTAAGGTACCTTAGTAGGTATCGTACTAGATTCAGGTTACTTACAACTTCTTCATATTTCCCTCTTCTTTCTCGAGGTCTTTGTGCGAGGTACTCGTATATGTTCAGCAGTATAATCGCAACGTCTAGCAGTTTATCATGATAATGCTGAAACAAAAAAAAAATAACCCAAGACATGCCAAACTGGGTCACACAGTCCAGTCCTATGCTACGCCGAGGCTTGTACTGCTGGTACCCAACAACTGATAAAACTTATTCAAATACTTTTTTTTGTAATTAAATAGGTACTTATTCTACCTAGTTAGCACTCAGGCTAACAAAAACAGACAGACACACAGATATAATTCAAACAGTTTAAACTTAAAACACCTCTTATTGCGTTGGAATTTTAAAAATGCAGATTTTAAAATTCACAGACTTCCCTCGTCTGCTTAAAAGTTAAATAAAATTGTTTGCATTGTACACGTGCAAAACTTTTCGTGACAAATATTTGTTCATGCATACACAAAACATTAAGTGCACGGATCACTAACAAAACGTTTGCTCGTATTAAGATCAGGCCAAACCGTTAGCGGAAAAGCGCAAAAAACTTTTTGAAAGGTGAAACGATGCCAAATGTATGGCCGCTCTTAGGCTAGCTAGGAATGTAAGGGAACGACCTATCACCTTTTCGCTCCAAGCCATCCTCACCTGCCCGTGGTGCATCCTGCCGAAAAACAAACGAGGCTCTGGCAAACCGACTGGTGGCGGTAAAACCATCACGACAGAAGGCGTAGCTAAATACCACAGGCCGATGACGGGCAGCAGCGTCACCGGAGCAAGAAGATACACCCTGCGATCGCCAACCCGCCTGCCCAGCGTGGCGATTATGGGTATATCCTCCAGAAATTTGCCTTATGTGGCGAACAACTGGAGCGGCCTATGTCCAGCAGTGGACTGCAATAGGCTGATGATGATGATGAGGCTAGTTAGCAAGCTAGCCTAATGTACGGTTTACATTCAGCCGCTGCTGCTGCTGTTGCTGGAAACGTTGCTCTAAATATTTCCGCGGCAACGTCGACGCGAGCGAGTGTTAACATTCAGCCTTCCTACTTCTTTATTGAATAGCTCGCAACAATGGCTGACGTCGAGATTATCGCGGCGACAGCATTCTGCTCAGTTTAAACAATTATTTATGTATTTCGAAATGAAAGAAGTGAGCGAGAATGCTGAATATAAACACACGCTCGCGTCCGCGTTACCGTCCTTTGACTTCCGCGCGAAAAACCGACAATAGAGGGAGCGCTGAGCAATGTCAGCGGCAGCGGCAGCATCAACGCGAATGACCTGTTTACATTCTCGTGCTTCCCACTTCCCTGCTCACTTCCCGTCCCAACAGGGCTGAATGTAAATAAGAGCGGCCGTACACGGACTGCTTCAAGCCATAACCGCGCGGTGAACTATAGTCATTCATTGGGTGCTATATACGGACTGCTGGAGCAGTTGCGACTGCTTCAAGCCGTCCACTGCACGACGAAATTCCATCGTCTATTTCCACAGTCGGTTGCCAGCGCCCCGATTGTTATTCAGCAGGATGCACCACGGGCAGGTGAGGTTAGCTTGGAGCGAAAAGATGATAGGCCGCTCCCTTACATTCCTTTCTTGTGAACTGAACAGTCAGCGATAAACTATTTTATTGATTGATGTGTCTTATTTTGTTTAAATACAATGTATACGTATTGTACCCTCCATACATACACTATTTCTAAATATTTTGTATAAAACGCATCATTCTCCGCCCGCCTCATCATATCTGCTCTAAGTGGGGTCGGCACAACATGTTTTCTTCTTCCACTCTCCTCTATCAGCCGTCATCTCCACACTCACACCTTTGACTCTCATTATCATTCCTCACACAGTCCATCAATTCCTTTTTGGTCTTCCTCTTCCTCGAAACACCACGCCTGCGCCCGAAGCCCTATCCCTAAGTTTCCTTCTCTCACTTGCTCATCCGCTGACAGTGTGGCCTGCACCTTAAACTAAACTTTCTCCTTTCATTTCCAGCTACGTACGGCGGAGTGTTCTCATTGAGTTTCGGCGCTTCGATAATTACCGTGTTCGAGTTGCTCTACTTAATTACACGCTTTGTAATCATTAACGCTCATCACTTTATTGAGAGACTCAAACATAAGTTGGTTGTCTCTGAGCTGAGTGCGAGATCTCATAAGAAGACCCGAAGATCCCGCGTCCGATTCCCGGACGGGACAATTTAGATAGTGAAGTTTCTGAATCGGGTCAGGCCTGGACAGGGCTTAATGTACCCACAGGTTAGAGGCAACAATTCTGAGTGGGAATCACGTGGCAATCCAGCGTGGGTGGTGATCTGCAAGACATTAAAAAACCCTAGGCTAGTTAATGTTAGTACCTACATCCAATGAGGGCTATCGCGTGTGAATTCGCCACCAGAGGTGCTAGTGTAGCGTAAAGTATCCGAAATGTCAAATTACATTGGTTCTGTGGGTCAAACGAGTTTATTTCGGAAAATTAAATAAATAAATAAATAACCCAAGACATGCCAAACTGGGTCACACAGTCCAGTCCTATGCTACGCCGAGGCTTGTACTGCTGGTACCCAACAACTGATAAAACTTATTCAAATACTTTTTTTTGTAATTAAATAGGTACTTATTCTACCTAGTTAGCACTCAGGCTAACAAAAACAGACAGACACACAGATATAATTCAAACAGTTTAAACTTAAAACACCTCTTATTGCGTTGGAATTTTAAAAATGCAGATTTTAAAATTCACAGACTTCCCTCGTCTGCTTAAAAGTTAAATAAAATTGTTTGCATTGTACACGTGCAAAACTTTTCGTGACAAATATTTGTTCATGCATACACAAAACATTAAGTGCACGGATCACTAACAAAACGTTTGCTCGTATTAAGATCAGGCCAAACCGTTAGCGGAAAAGCGCAAAAAACTTTTTGAAAGGTGAAACGATGCCAAATGTATGGCCGCTCTTAGGCTAGCTAGGAATGTAAGGGAACGACCTATCACCTTTTCGCTCCAAGCCATCCTCACCTGCCCGTGGTGCATCCTGCCGAAAAACAAACGAGGCTCTGGCAAACCGACTGGTGGCGGTAAAACCATCACGACAGAAGGCGTAGCTAAATACCACAGGCCGATGACGGGCAGCAGCGTCACCGGAGCAAGAAGATACACCCTGCGATCGCCAACCCGCCTGCCCAGCGTGGCGATTATGGGTATATCCTCCAGAAATTTGCCTTATGTGGCGAACAACTGGAGCGGCCTATGTCCAGCAGTGGACTGCAATAGGCTGATGATGATGATGAGGCTAGTTAGCAAGCTAGCCTAATGTACGGTTTACATTCAGCCGCTGCTGCTGCTGTTGCTGGAAACGTTGCTCTAAATATTTCCGCGGCAACGTCGACGCGAGCGAGTGTTAACATTCAGCCTTCCTACTTCTTTATTGAATAGCTCGCAACAATGGCTGACGTCGAGATTATCGCGGCGACAGCATTCTGCTCAGTTTAAACAATTATTTATGTATTTCGAAATGAAAGAAGTGAGCGAGAATGCTGAATATAAACACACGCTCGCGTCCGCGTTACCGTCCTTTGACTTCCGCGCGAAAAACCGACAATAGAGGGAGCGCTGAGCAATGTCAGCGGCAGCGGCAGCATCAACGCGAATGACCTGTTTACATTCTCGTGCTTCCCACTTCCCTGCTCACTTCCCGTCCCAACAGGGCTGAATGTAAATAAGAGCGGCCGTACACGGACTGCTTCAAGCCATAACCGCGCGGTGAACTATAGTCATTCATTGGGTGCTATATACGGACTGCTGGAGCAGTTGCGACTGCTTCAAGCCGTCCACTGCACGACGAAATTCCATCGTCTATTTCCACAGTCGGTTGCCAGCGCCCCGATTGTTATTCAGCAGGATGCACCACGGGCAGGTGAGGTTAGCTTGGAGCGAAAAGATGATAGGCCGCTCCCTTACATTCCTTTCTTGTGAACTGAACAGTCAGCGATAAACTATTTTATTGATTGATGTGTCTTATTTTGTTTAAATACAATGTATACGTATTGTACCCTCCATACATACACTATTTCTAAATATTTTGTATAAAACGCATCATTCTCCGCCCGCCTCATCATATCTGCTCTAAGTGGGGTCGGCACAACATGTTTTCTTCTTCCACTCTCCTCTATCAGCCGTCATCTCCACACTCACACCTTTGACTCTCATTATCATTCCTCACACAGTCCATCAATTCCTTTTTGGTCTTCCTCTTCCTCGAAACACCACGCCTGCGCCCGAAGCCCTATCCCTAAGTTTCCTTCTCTCACTTGCTCATCCGCTGACAGTGTGGCCTGCACCTTAAACTAAACTTTCTCCTTTCATTTCCAGCTACGTACGGCGGAGTGTTCTCATTGAGTTTCGGCGCTTCGATAATTACCGTGTTCGAGTTGCTCTACTTAATTACACGCTTTGTAATCATTAACGCTCATCACTTTATTGAGAGACTCAAACATAAGTTGGTTGTCTCTGAGCTGAGTGCGAGATCTCATAAGAAGACCCGAAGATCCCGCGTCCGATTCCCGGACGGGACAATTTAGATAGTGAAGTTTCTGAATCGGGTCAGGCCTGGACAGGGCTTAATGTACCCACAGGTTAGAGGCAACAATTCTGAGTGGGAATCACGTGGCAATCCAGCGTGGGTGGTGATCTGCAAGACATTAAAAAACCCTAGGCTAGTTAATGTTAGTACCTACATCCAATGAGGGCTATCGCGTGTGAATTCGCCACCAGAGGTGCTAGTGTAGCGTAAAGTATCCGAAATGTCAAATTACATTGGTTCTGTGGGTCAAACGAGTTTATTTCGGAAAATTAAATAAATAAATAAATAACCCAAGACATGCCACGCTGGGCCACACAGCGCCACCTAGCCCCAAACTAAGCCGAAGCTTGTACTATGGGTACTAGACAACTGATAAACTTACATAGATACATTTTTTTTGTAAATAAATACATATTATACATAGAAAACACCCAGACCAATACAAACAGACATGTTCATGAACACAAATGTTTGTACTGTGCGGGAATCGAACCCACGACCCTTGGCTCAGAGGGCAGAGGTCACTACCAAATGAGCCACCGAGCCAGCCAATTTTGTGCACTTTTGGCATAGCCGGCATTAATTTTGGAAAATATGAGACACAGCTCAATGCTCAATTGTCTGCGCTTTTAAAGCGGAGCCAAGAAAATGAGGTGTAAAGTTTAGCGGTCTGAAAGAAAAGCTAGTTCACTGGTTTGTTTATTAACCGTTAACGAACAGTTCTGCCTTTCGGAAACTTATGTCATCCTTCTTTTATCGAACACCTCACTATACAGTGGCGCCCTCTGGTGAACACAAAAACGGTAGCCCTCATTATTAATAGGTAATCTCTGTATTTATTTAATAGAATCTTTACTGTTTTTGTATTTTTGAGCTCTGTGGTGCACTTTTAAAATACTTTGTTTTTGGAATAAATTAAAATGAGAATTACATTTCTATTGCTTCCGTTACATAGATAATATATTGATAATTTACCTAAAGTTTTACCCGAATCATAATAGTGTTTAACAAAGTCCCGTACATCGACGTCTATCCACGTCTGAAACCGGTTGGCTATCTATTTATTCTAAAAAAAGAAGATTAGATTACACCTACGTTGTACATTTTAAAAAGCAGGGCTTGGAATACCGGTAAAAATATGGTAACGTTACTTTGCCTGGCCGAGGTATCGCTACTTAAAAAAGTATCGATACCTAAAGTAGCGGTAATTTATAACGTTATAAATTACCGCTACCTTCATGATGATATCGGTAAAAGTATAGGTAAACGTTTAAACGTTACTTACTTAATTTTGGATTAAATTCATTCTCTGTCTCTATCGCTCCCACTCAACATGGTCTCATGCGTCTCGTGTCGCGAAGTTGCCGCTCTGCTATAGGTAACCGTGCGGAGCGGCAACGCAGCAAAGTAGCGTAATAAGTATCGTTACTTTTACCGGTAACTAAAGCAGGTATCGATACTTTTAACGTTATATTGCAGTATCGATACCTGAAACTTAACGTCAAGTTTGCGTTCCGGTAAAAATTACCGTTATTATTTACCGTTAAAATTTAGTATCGCTACCAACTTACCGGTTATTATTTTACCGGTAAAAAAGTAACATTATGAATTAACGTTACTTACTGCTACTTATAATGTTAAATTGGTAACGTTACCAAGCCCTGTTAAAAACTATAAATTAATCTATATCTATACATATATTACTTATAATAAATCTGTAGAGAGGTCAATGTACAGAACATTGGATATATTTTCAAAATAACTATCAGGGGATGATTAGTAATCGATACTGATGCCAAAAATGCAATCAGTAAAATATTTGTCTGTCTGTCTGTCCGTCTGTCTGTCTGTATGTTCGTTATAGAAACAATAACTACTGAACGGATTTTAACGAAACTTGGTACAATTATTCTTCATACTCCTGGGCAGGTTATACGTAGTATACTTTTCATCACGCTACGATCAATAGGAGTAGAGCAGTGAAGGGAAATGTTGGGAAGACGGGAGAATTTTTTATCTGTATGTTTGAACGCGCATCACGCAAAAAATACTGCATGGAATTGAAGGCGGTATTCACCAATGTATTGCTAGAGGTCTACTTAAGATTGAGGCACCATTTTAAAGAAGTCCGTTATTTTTGAAACCCGATAACCACGCGTGCGACTCCGCTGGCACAGCTAGTATAAAATTAAATTGTCATTTTTTATTGGCCAGTTTTAACTAATACTTAATTAAAAATATGGGCTAAGCAAGTTGTTTTAGAAATATGATACACAGTAATTTAATAGTCGTTTAAGATTATCTGTTAATTAACAAACTTTAATATTTATAAGCGTTTTTTTTTGTGACAACATCACAGTATACGGAATGAATTTATTCCATAGGTATACCGTGATGGATAAGGCACGTGTTAAAGAAAATCAATGAAGCGCCCTCATTCCTCCAGCTATCAGTCACTCTCAATCAGAAAATGGAATAAATTAAGGATATTTTCAGAAGAGATTTTCACTGACATCATATTGGAGCATTGCTTTTATCAGCGATTTCACATAAATTTTATTAAAGAGTAATTAATATAACGTTATTCATATTGTACCTAATATCAGTGACGGACCAAACATTGTTTTGGTTTCGGTCAGTTTTGGCAAAAAAATCTAATTTCCCATTCGCACATTATTTCGATTTCTTCCAAATTGAAACAGAAACTGGAATGTTCGCGAATTATCGACCCATTAACAAAATATTAAAGGGAGTGTCTAGTGAAAGCTACTACTAATAACCCTGACATATTTCACAAGATTACAGAATTATAATCTAAAAAGTATAAAAAAAGTAAAAATTGTTTATTTCCAAGAAAAATTTACAACTTGCAGTATTGCTATCTTTGTCTTTATCTCTCTTTAATATTAAATTATCTGCAGGTATGTATCATCAAGCTGCTGCAGTCTGAAAGGGCGTTTTTGGTTTCGGCTATAATATACTGAGCCCTATTTCAATCAATTAATTTTAATCATTAATTTATTTGCGATAACAAGAGAATGGGACTATATTGGCAGCTATGCAAACCCAAATCAAATTATGTGTTTGTTTTGTTACGCAATGGGAATAAACAATTTTAATTAATCACCAAATTACAATTAAAAATTTGCCAATGGGTACAGAAATTTAAAAGCGACTTGCATTCTTGGTTGATTCAACAGAACTTTTATTTTATAAATGAATATTTAAATAAGAACTCATTAATTTACTTATTATTGTCTAAATCAGTAATTTATTATTATAATGTTTGCTTGTGATGTTTGCATGCTATGATATATATAGAACACGGATGCTTATTTTGTATTTAACAACTTATATCACCTGTTTCTAGCAAATAAATATTCGTTTCATTTGTTGTTAGATACAAAATAATTTTTAATTCCTTTTCAGCCGTACAAATATAAATGGAAGTTGTGTGCTCATTAAAAAAACCTTAACGTAATTGAAAATTATCTATAAAGATATAAATACAAATCGAGGCACCGATGACTATCGCTAGTTAATAAAAAAAGGATTGTTTTTAAGAGTAAGTCATCACGCTATATTTTCTTTGGCCTGTCTCGTTGGCGAAATTATAAATCCTTTACTTTAAATACAATTGAAATCATGTAGTTCTCACTTATCTTCTAAATATATATAATTCGATGGTGACTGACTGACTGACATAGTGATCTATCAACACACAGCCCAAACCACTGGACAGATCGGGCTGAAATTTGGCATGCAGCTAGATGTTATGATGTAGGCATCCGTTCAGAAAAGATTTTGATCAATTCCACCCCCAAGGGGATGAAATAGGGGATGAAACTCTATTCCACGCGGACGAAGTTGCGGGTACAACAAGTTTCAATTATAAGTTTAGAATTCCGTTAGATCATATTCGTGCATATTGTTAACAATGTCCTTCTAAAAGAAAAATGTCTACATTCTTCTACTATATCAAGCTAATTTGCATTCTGAAAACAGCTGATCCGGCGATTCATAATTGAATTGATAAGTACGCTCGTGATGTAAATTTTTCAACGCTTGAGAAATTTAGATTGTGTTAAAAAATTCAGAGTTTGCTACGAGCTGTCGTCATCTTTACTTAAGTTATTCCTATCATGGAAGTACCTAACTAACAGTCGACATGGTCTTTTTTTTCTGAACAGAAAGTTTTTTTTTATACTGAGTACCTACTAGGGTTGACAAAATGGCTGCCGGCCTTTCTGATGGTGAGCTTTCACCGCAGCCCATGAACGCATGCAACCCCACGGGCATCGTATGCGTTTTCTCGACCCTTAAAAAACCTATTTACCTACTTTAAATTTGAATCATCATACTGTTTTCTAATGAGAAAACCTTGACAGGGAGCTTCTCCGAAGTCGCAGAGTTTTGTGTCACGTCACATATTGATGTGCGATTGCGCCTGCGTACTCGGCCGGTCTCCGTGAAGATTGGCTACTGTTACCGCAATTTGGTCTTCATCATCATCATCAGCCTATGGCAGTCCACTGCTGGACATAGGCCTCTCCAACTCTCGCCACGATGGGCAAACATCTGGAGGCTTTAGCCATAATCGCCACGTTGGACAGGCGGGGATGCTACTACCCGTCATCGGCCTGAGCGTGAATGGATTTTCTGCTGAAATACAAATATATTTTAATTAAACAAATGGTTTTTGAAAGGTACTAATTAAATGCAAATAAGATATGTGACTGTCGGAGCTGATAATGTCTAAATGTAATAGGGTCCTGTTGGATAGATAAAAGTTTCGTAGGTGCATTACTCATAAATTAATAATATTATGAAAATAATATAGATGTATTTCTAAGGTACTAATATGCCCCTAAACGGGAATGTACGAGTATACCATTTGTCTGAAAATCATTAAACGGCGGAGGGTCCTACTGGAATATAATTAATGATTTCTCTAAAACTATTCAGGTACTAATTTTTTATTTGTACAATTTGGAAGGTACTAATTACTCCGGATGTTAAACTATAGCTGTAGATCGAATTCAAGGCAGGGTCCTGCTGGGTAAACACACATATGGCTTCCCTACGCGTGATGGAAAGCGAAAGAGAAGCCCAAGTCGCTGTGACAACGGGCAAGACTGGCTCGGTGGCTCAATTGGTAGTGACCCATGCCTGCTGAACCAAGGGTCGTGGGTTCGATTCCCACCCGGGACAAACATTCGTGTGATGAACACTTGTGTTTGTTCCGTGTCTGGGTGTTTAAAATTTGTATTTATGTATTTATTTGTGTTACCATCGTTGTTCTGATATGGGTATCAGAACAACGATGGTAACACAAATAAATGTGCACTTAACCCATTAATGGCCAAAGGAAAAGTACAAGGATTTATTTAGATTTTTTTTATTTAATTATAATAAGGGTTACAAAAGAATATTAGAACATGAAAAAAAATCGAAAATTTGTTTATTTAGATTTTTACAGGGGCGTACCCAAATTGGCACACTGGCCACTTAAGGGTGTTAATTTTTGTAACAAGTTTTTTTTAAATGCGCAATATTTCTTGTGTTTTTTGTAGCCACTATGGCTTCGATTGTGTCAAATACACAGACTCGTTTCGGTAGCTTTTCAGGAACAAGGTCAGCACCGTCTAGTTTCAAACCTATAGATGTCGAAGTTCAAGCAGAGTGTCGCTGAAGCGGTTGTTTTAGATATAATCTGATTATTATGTTTCATTAAAATAGTAGTTGGTCCATAGCTTCCTCTTAGGATTGTATGTGCAACCAACAAGCATTTGATAAGACCATATCAATCATGAAGGTAAACCCACCACCATTTTTACCATGAATGCCGATTCTGTATAGTGAAATGGATTGATTTTTTTCATCAACTCCACCCATGTTATATTCTTTAGAACATCCTCATGTCAACCTTATGTTTCTTTTCTGCAGACCATCTTTTCAGTCCCTGCCGGAGTCTAAAAATCGTAATTCGATGCAATTGGGCAAATGCTGTTGTCTGTCCAGTGAACCAGTAAACTTAGTTTTTTTTTATCGAATCTGTAATCAAAGTCTCCACTTGACTATTTCTTCCCTAAGAAAGTGAATCCGAAAGAAAACTGAGAAGAAAGAAGAAATTGAGAACTAATCCTACTCAATATTTTCGGAAACTTCTATCTGAAAATTATGTGGAGAATAGAATCGAAACCCTCTTCTTCATCAGTAACCACACTGGGTTCTAGTGGTGGTTGATCTAAATCATACTCTAAATTTACACTATCTTCAAGGATGAAATATATAGCCTCTTCCTAACTTTCAAAGCTGTTACTTGTACTATATCTAAGCTTACGACTCTTTATAACTCCGAAAAAAAGATAGATAATATTATTCCATTTGTGGCCACTGTACCCGAATTGGCACAGCGATATTTCGAATGTCGCTGAAACTTATATTCTCATCATACGTTACTGCAATATAGTACAAATCAATAATTAACTGTTTAATTTCATATAATTAGAAGCAAATATAGTTTTTACATTTGTCTACATATTATAACATTTAAAAAACTATACATACCTCCATGCCAATTTTGATTAGGAAATTCAGCAAGTAATTATTACAAAATTACAAATGTTCTCTAAAATTTATAATTGCAAATTAAATCTCTGTAGTCTTAACTACTCAAAAACGCAATAATATTTCCCCTGGTGTCTTTACTGTATTTTTTTACCATCAATAAGTAAGTGTTCCCAAATGGGTACAGCAACCAAGAATGGGTTAAGCACTTGTGTTATGGGTAACACAAGTGCTTAAGCTACTTACTTTGGGATTAGAGCAATGTGTGTGATGTTGTCTGATATTTATTATTTATTTATTTAAGTAACTGGTCAGTTACCTGTCAGTTGCCACCGCCATGCCGGCCCAACCCCAACCCCCCACGAGCTCCGGAAATCCTACTCACCGGCAGAAACACGACCCGGAGGTAATTTGGCTGCGGTATTCTATAGGGTGGAGGTCCTCGCCGGACGGGCAGCTCAATTCGAGCGAAGATTCGCTATGCCCTACCTTTCTTAGTGCGAATGTTTCGAAGGATTCTGCATTCGATTAGCGTTCGGGTCAATTAAGAAAATGAAATCTACATGAATGTCTCAAGTGTTTTGGGAGTGAGTCATCATCTGGTCGTGACGCTGCTGCCCGTCATCGGCCTGTGGTAATTAGCTACGCCTTCTATTTTGGTGGTTATACCGGCACCAGTCGGTTGCCAGCGCCTCGTTTGTTATTCGGCGGGATGCACCACGCGCAGGTAAGGTTGGCTTGGAGGGAAAAGATGATAGACCGCTCCCTTACATCCACCACGATGACCACCGTCCCTTTACCCTGCGATCGCCAACCCACCTGCCCAGCGTGGCGATTATGGGTATATCCTCCAGATGTTTGCCCTAAATGCCCTAAGTGGCGAACAACTGGAGAGGCCTACGTCCAGCAGTGGACTGCAATAGGCTGATGATGATGATGATATTTATTATTAAATATTATTCGGCACTTTTTTATTGAGCAATTAAAGTGGCAAAGTTTTGAAGATCTTTCCTTGTTCCCGATAGATTTTATAACTATCAAGGTTTTGAAGGCGACAGTGCATAGGTTTTTGATGGGTGAGCGCTCTTTATCGTAGGCTCGTAAGTCGCTCAACATCAGGCGAGTTAGGGTTATTAATTTTTTACATACAAAGAGTTTGCTTACTGCAAGGATCTACAGCTTTAAATTTTGGACGATAATATTCTTCCCTTCCATTAATTGGATCCCTTTTCACTCTCCTGTCATCATTTTATGATGTAGGTAAGGGCGATTTAAATAGAAGGATCCCAAAAATAGTTTGTTATTAGAACAGCTACCTATATGCAAGCTGCTTATATGTCCTCGTTAGCAGGAGTTTTGAAATAAATGAATAAATATCATTATTCAAGTTTATAGCGTCTCTGGCCTAGTGGTTTCGATTAAATAAATAAATAATCCAAGACATGCCACACTGGGCCACACATCGCCATCTATCCCCAAACTAAGCCGAAGCTTGTGCTATGGGTACTAGGCAACTGATAAACTTACTTACATACTTTTTTTCGTAAATAAATACATATTATACATAAAAAAACACCCAGACCAACACAAACAGACATCTTCATGGCTCAGAAGGCAGAGGTCGCTACCAAATGAGCCATCGAGCCAGTCGGGCAAGATTTGGGAAATATAGGTTCCAAAAACCTCGCCACAAGCCGATGTGTTTTTAAAATTGAAATTCTTAATCACTTCTTCACAGTCCACTGCTGGATTCTCCATAAAAAGTCTCCCAATAGTTTGCCACTCTGATCGATATCGAGCTTCTCGCAGCCAGCACTTACCAGCCATCCTAAGCAAATCGTCGCTCCATCAGGCCTGTGGGCGAACCACTCTCACTCCAGAACTCACTCACCACAATGGTTATCGTTTCTGCGGCTGATAAAATATATGTTTACCTTTATTCGACGCTTTTGTTACGGCAAAGGAAAACATCGTGAGAAAACCTGCACACCATTTAAATTTTTTTAAATAGTGGCACAACATGCTGGTTTTCCCTCGCCTGATGAAAAGTAGAAAGGAACCAGAGTTGCTACGGCGACAAAGAAGTAACCAATACAATGACATATCAGTTGCTACATAAATGCTGGCCATCGACTGATCCCAAAATGCGATGGTAGTCAAAATAAATTAGTTTTATAAATGTTTACAAGGCGATTAGTCTAAATAAACTTTCTTAATAAATATTGATGGCTGTATTGTAACGGTTTATTGCTTTAATTCCCTCCTTCATGATTGCCTAAGAATCTGATGGATTTTAAATCCCAATAGCTCTTTCCTTTCAACTGACTTAAAAAAGGAGGAGGTTTCTCAATTTGACCATCATCATTACCATCAGCTTACAAACTTCCACAAGGGTATCTAGGATTTGCCTTAGTCCCTACACTTGGCAGTTCAATTGGTGACCGCAGTATGTTTTATCTGTACCCAGGTAAACGCTGGCTGCCTGTTTCCTGATATTTCCATATTCGTCTTCTGCGACACCCGCGGGGGGTGGTCCTATTCTAAATGCGGAACCCGCACGGACAAAAACGGATATAGAAACTGCTTTGTCCGCAACACTGAATTTGTATAGTGCTATTAATAGATCAACGTGGCAGTATCTTTATTATTACTACCGATCTCGAATATAAACTTCCTGAACATGCTTATCAAAGCAAAGTTGACCGAAGTGCTTACCAACAAATATTATTTATTTGCCTAAGACTTCTTAGGACTGTTTCGATTTTCCTTATCCGAATTCGTCATGTTTTCCTATTGCATAACATATTTTTAATATCAGTAACATCTTCACCCACTTAAGTTCGAAGGCAATCATAACAATTTATATGGAGACTTATTACTATGGATGTTAAAATTGCTAATTTTCGCAAACTTTCGACACAAACTTGCTAGGGAATCTAAACCTACCGGGTACTTCCCGTGAACACAGTACAAATGAAGGAAGAATTGCGAAAATCGTAAATTTTAGTTACGAGTAGGTACATCATCATCCTAGCCTTTTTCCCGATTGTCTCAGGGTCGGCTTCCCAAACTGAGAGATTTGGCGAGGGCTAAGCTTTTACACAGAGCGACTGCCATCAGACCTCCGCAACACTTAGGGTAAGCTATACCCATTCCCAGTTAGGCGTCAGAGTTATCATCATCTCTGATATGATGTGGCGACTGCTATCTGAGTTGGTAAAGATAGCACCCGGGACCAACAGCTTAACGTGCCTTCCAAAGCACGGAGGAAATCGGTGTCAAATTTTGGTTACCCATCATCGGATTGACCGCGCCAATGGTTGCACAACGTTGCGATCGTTGTTAAGCGTACAAGACCGCGGCGCCACCGAGCTCCTCAATTAGTACATCATTGTAATAAAAATAAATATAATAATCCTTACAATGGAACGCTCGGTGCGTGAGCCCTACTACATAATTATGTGCGTCAGATTTTTGTGCATTAAAAAGTAGGCATTATCTATTTATTCAAAGTTTTCTAATCCAGGGAGAAATGAGTGTAGTTAATAGGCTTGCCGGCCGGGTATCGAATCGATGCAACGTGGCACGCATTTACGAAGTTTCCAAGTACAGCTTGAGAGCTAAATACGTTGACAGGACCTAGACTTTGTATACTAACTAAACAGTAACATGTTTAAACAAACATCTGACATCTTCAAACCGAAGCAAATGAAAGCACTGGTGCAAATGGTTTAGGTGAATATTGTAAACTTTACAACTTGCAAGCCAGACTAAGCAGTATCTCGTGTTACGTAAAGTCGCAATTCTAATGCCAGTTGTTTCGGGGCTAATGGCAAACACCTACTGCTAACTGGATTTTGGTTACCGCGGCTTTGGCTATCTCTAAGGACTGCTACTACTTGCCAGGTACGCAGGAAATATAAGTGTACAACTGTGTGCGTAACCATTAGTGCACTCTCTATTCCATCATTCTCTAACCCGTAGGGAGTACAATTCGACACGGCCTGTTGGAAAACAGACGCTGTAGTACAAATGGCTCGACGTGATTTCATTGAAAACTAGCTGCAACCCGCGGCTTTGCCTGCGTGAACATCGGTTTGTCATGAAGAACTTCATCTATCTTATTATCATGTACGTGTTTTTGTGTCTTATTATAGCCTATGTGTTAACCTGCTGTACAAACTATATTCCTGTAAAGTTTCATTAGAATCCGTTCAATAGTTTGTGCGTGAAAGTGGAACAAACATCCACACATCTATCCAAACAAACTATCGCGTTTTTAATATTAGTGGGATGGGATAGTGGGATAGAGTACAGAAGTTATAGCTTTGGATTAGAAAAATATTTACTATGCATACACTGCAGATTTTGTCTTGCGAGCTAAAAAATGTAGCACTTTTTGAACCTTATGACTATGCAGTAAGATTTTTTAGGTATTGGATCTCCCTTATCAGATGCAGTCTGATTCACTGGTTTGTTAGCTTTGTTTCAACTGTACACGTTTCCTGAAAACAGTGTGATTTGTTGTTGGGATGGGATGGGATAGTGGGATGTCATTACTGTCATGCTGACATTTCTTGACAAAGTCAAATGTCAGTATGACAGTTATTCTTTAGTCTTTGCGTGTTTTTGCGTGAAAGTGGAACAAACATCCATCCATCTATCTATCCATGTATCCAAACAAACTTTCGCGTATATAATATTAGTGGGATATTAGTGGGATGGGATTGCATCGCCACAAGGCTAACTTCGTAATTCTGTTTTGTAAACGATTTTTAGTTTAAGGGGTTTAAATGTCACGCCTTTCTCCCAGAGGGGTGGGGTTTAAACCTGACTTCTGACGCTTAGTGGTATTACCGGCCACCAGACCAACGGGGCAGTATTATACCTCTAATATGTGATGCCTCATCATCATCATCAGCTTGCAATCGAGGACTGCTGGGCACCCACCACCAAAATCGAAAATGATCGTTCGTTGAACGGATCGCGTACTTTTGCACCATAAATATAAGTTTTCAGAGGTTAACAATATAAGTTTCAATGAGTTCGTTTGAAACAGTTTCCTGCTTCAACAAGCCCACTTAACAGATGCGGCTCTCTGTGATCCCCCATCCTTTACGAATCTCCATCCGTAGATCCCCATAAGTAGTTTGGTTTGTAGCCTGATTTCGGATTGTTGCAGCTACCAGGCAGTCGTAATATTATATTGTACTAGCTGTGCCAGCGGCGTCGCACGCATAGATATCGGGTTTCAAAAATAACGGCCTTCCATAAAATTGTGCAAAAATTTTAAATTAAACCGCTGGTTAAACCTCTAGCAATACATTGGTGAAAGCCGCATTCAATCCATTCAGTAGTTTTCGCGTGATGCACGATCAAACATACAGATAAAAATTTCTCCCGTTTTCCCAACACTTCCCTTCACTGCTCTGCTCCTATTGGTTGTAGCGTGATCAAAAGTATACTATAACCTGCCCAGGAGTATGAAGAATAATTGTACCAAGTACGAAGTCTAATTTGAAATTTAGGCACCATTCTATGGAAGTCCGTTATTTTTTAAACCCGATATCCACGCGTTTAATTATTTTATCGATAGGTACTTCACTGCTCCGAACAATCGTATCAACACAGGCGTCATAATATCTTCCTTTGAATAATAAACAGTGTAACTAAATGCAAATCTATTGAATAAGGTTTCGTATAATATTATGCCGAGTACACTACTGACCGAATTTTACTAAAATTAAGGTAAGTCTAAACTAAAGCAGGGCAACGGTTCATATTATTCAATAACTTAAACTGAGGCCCCTAGTTTATTAGAGAAAAAAGAGAAGATAAAAAGTAGGCGGTGATGTTTTATTTCCGTCACCTCAGGGATATCATTTGAGAATGTTTGAAAAGGAGATAATATATTTAGGTACATAATATGGACATTATTCCTTTACGCATACACCAGGGACCCGGGTACGGGACACGTGAGTTCACTCTTATTTAGCGGAGAATATTCATTACGCACGACGCCACCGACCACTATGCCCGAAAGGTCGTGTCGTCATCTTCCTCGGGGCCGCTAACCGAAGCCCAAGACCCCCCCCCCCCCCCCCCCCCCAGTCCCCCTCACCCATCAACACCACACCCACAAAGACCCTTTTAGTAGCCTCCTACGACAGGCAGGCATACCTCGGTAGTATTTTAACCCCAATACCGGAGCATGGACTTTATTTCTACATCAACTCTGCACCTTAAATGAAAGCCATAATTACAACATCGCATTATAATATTTTCCTTTTAAGCATTAATGAAGTTGAATTTTTTCTTAAAAGAAATGCAGTCCATTTAAAACCGATGTTTCAGTCTCTCAATAAAAAAATAATGAGCATTAATTATTACAAAGCGAGTAATTAAGTAGAACAACTCGAACACTGTAATTATCGAAGCGCCGAAACTTAACGAGAACACTCCGCCGTATGTAGCTGCAAATGAAACAAAGACCATTTAATAAATAAATATCACACATCACACACATTGCAAGTAAGTAGCATAAAAACTTGTGTTATGAGTATCAGAACCACAAAATAGCCACGAATATAGAATTTTTAACCCCAAGACATGCCGCGCTGGGCCACACATCGTCTTCTAGCCCCAAACTAAGCCGATACTTGTACTATGGGTGCTAGGTAACTCATAAACTTACATAGATACTTTTTTGTAAATAAATACTTTATTATACATAGTTAACACCCAGACCAATACGAATAGACATGTTCACTATATTTTGAATTACAACGGATTTTTCCGGTACGAATATAGTATTATAATAGAATAAAAATTGAACACACGAGTACACAATTCGTGCATAAAAGGAGAAAATATCAGAATTAGGTAAGTAATACATTCTTCATCATAAATTAGTTTTATTGAATAGAGCTATATAAGTTTACACGTGCCGTGAGATAAAAAGGAACATCCAATTTTACTTTATAAGATGGCGTTTTATTTTTTGAATTGAGAATGTAAAAGATTGTGATTATCAGTTTTAGTGATAAAATTGAAAACGAACTACATATAACCTCAGAAAAGCGTTATAGTAACTTACTTACAGAGGCTTATATTGTACTTTCGTCATCTTCTACCTGAAGGTCCATTATAATAACTATTTATGGATTTTTTATTAATGCCAACGATATTTTTTCCAATCTTTATACAACGTGGCATTTGTATTTAATAAGTGGTGATAAATTTTTCCACACAAGATTTGGCTTTATTTTTATGTGTTACTAGTAAACATTTTTCTATTCTTTCTAACTTTTTACAGTATAGGTACATCATAGTTACTGTATGTTATGGTGAATGCTTATAATAACGCTTTGATCCCGCCCTCTCTATTCATTTGATATGACTGGCTCGGTGGCTCAATTGGTAGTGACCTCTGCCTTCTGAGCCAAGGGTCGTGGGTTCGATCCCCACACATTACAAACATTTGTGTGCATGAACATGCCTGTTTGTATTGGTCTGGGTGTTTTCTATGTATAATATGTATTTATTTACAAAAAAAATGTATCTAAGTATGTTTATCAGTTGTCTAGTACAAGCTTCGGCTTAGTTTGGGACTAGATGGCGCTGTGTGGCCCAGCGTGGCATATCTTGGGTTATTTATTATTTTGTAATAGACTAACTTTCTGCAATGGTCTTTCCGAACAGCTACAACTTGGGAGCCTTTAATGTCCTTTGTCCAGCAGTGGACTGAAATAAGCTGATGATGATGATGATAAGTACATACCAATGAAGTAGTTGACATCAATGAGAAGCATCAATTTGTAGCAGTTGACGGATGGTTGACCGTAGTACACGTGGACAGCTGATAGCCGTTCCACTGTGCGGTTTTGACTGTAATAAGACTAGAATTACTTGCATCCAGGTGATAGTCCTGTGTTCTGACTATCACCTGAAGGCGTTAATGCGACCTTTCGCCCATTGGATAAATCTAGAGAGCATTTGTTACTTTCGACCCGTGTTACTTTTGTACCCGGTCTCCCCTAGTATTTACTTATTATACTTACACAATCATCATCATCAGCCTATTGCAGTCCACTGCTGGACATAGGCCTATCCAGTTGTTCGCCACGTAGGGCAATCATCTGGAGGATATACCCATAATCGCCACGCTGGGCAGGCGGGTTGGCGATCGCAGGGTGTAGCTTCTTGTTCCGGTGACGTTGCTGCCCGTCATCGACTCGTGATATTTAGCTAAGCCTTCTATCGTGATAGCTATACCGCCACCAGTCGGTTTGCCAGAGCCTCGTTTGTTGTTCGGCAGGATGCACCACGGGCAGGTGAGGATGGCTTAGATCAAACAGGTAATAGGTCACTCCCTTACATCCCCCACACACTTACACAATATCAGGAGGTAGTTTCTGGGACAAAATGCTGTTTGAACTTTCTGCTACAGCATACTTCTTGTCGGAACACTCCACGTAGCACAAAGGGTCACAGTGCATTTCCTTGCTAGATATCGTTGCTGAAACAAAATTAATCTTAACTAATATTATAAAGCTGAAGAGTTTGTTTGTTTGTTTGTTTGAACGCGCTAATCTCAGGAACTACTGGTCCGAATTGAAAAATTGTTTTTGTGTTGAATAGACCGTTTATCGAGGAAGGCTTTAGGCTATATAATATCACGCTGCAACTATTAGGAGCGAAGAAATAATGGAAAATGTAACAAAAACGGGTAAAAAATAACTATTCCACGCGGAAGAAGTCGCGAGCACAGCTAGCTATCTATATTTGTTATAATATATTACATAGTAGAATACCGTGGCCAATTGACCTCCGGGTCGTGTTTCTGCCGGTGAGTAGGGTTTACGGAGCTTGTAGGGGGTTAGGTTTGGACCGACATGGTGGCGGTGGCAACTGACAAGTAACTGACCAGCCACTTGTCCGTTGTCAGAGCAATTTGGGCTTCTCTTTTGCATTCCATCAGATGTATGGAAGTCATTATGTCGAGCTACTATAAAAGAAAATCGACTGATCTCCAAAGTGACTGTAGTCACTTCACGGGTGTTTGGCAGAGTGTTCTGTGCTCACTAGGCAGGCGGAAAAACCAGTGTAAGTTACACTGACAGTTTATCCGGCTGTTTTATAATATTTAATTAATAGAAATGAGAAGCGGAATTAGTAAATAAAAGTTCAAAAGCAACCAAACAAAATTAATTAATTTAGCAAAATTAAAATGTACCTGTCACATTATTCAAACAATTCAAATCTTCCAATTCGCAGACTTTCTTCAATTTCTCTGCAAAATAATGTGTACAAATTGATAAATTAAATCTTCCAAACGTAAGGAAAGTTCATGACATAGTATAAGTCGCTTTTGTTTGCTGTCTGTCCCTATGTATGCTTGTATTTCAAAAGTACGAAATGGATTTTGATGCGATTTAATAGCATTTTTTGGAAGAAGAAGAAGGGGCATATGCGCCATGGTTTCCATGGGTACGAGGCCGGGGCGAGTCGCTAGTATTTCAATAAATTGTAACATCAGCTATTTTATTAAGCCAATTATTTTACACAAAGTAACCACACAAGTTTTTAAAGATTCTCTTTCGCTTTCTATCAGTGCTATATTGTGCTTCTATAAAAAACACTTTAATATTACATTTTGCCTAATACTTAATATCATGTCAAAAAGATTTGCTTAATTATTATCCTGATGCTGACATAAAGTGTCTGTACAAATATCTACTGACATTAGACAGTGATTGACAGAATATAATTTACACAAAATTCTCTATAGGGAGCTGGTGAGGTTCAAAGATTGTCAGGTCAGTCGAAAAATGTTTTATTAGCTGTCATCAGCTGTCATAAGTCAGGCTTGAATTCTGAGTTAATAATACCTTGTGACTTTTGGGTAGTCGACCGAATAAAAATGAAATATTTTCTGCTAAGCCCTGTTGACACTCGTTAAGATATTTTGGGTAAAAAAAGTTTACAAAATCATGGACTAGAATTAATTCATGTAACTGTATAACGTTTATCTAAACTAATATTATAAAGATGAAAGATTTGATTGTTTGTTTGATACGAATAGGCTCCGATACTACTGGACCGATTTGAATAATTATTTGACTGTCGGAAAGCTACACTATCTGCGCTGAACATAGGCTATATTATATTCTAAAAAAAGTTAGGGATCCGTGCTAAAGCTCCAATAATGTAACCCAAATATACCAAAAAGATTTTGATCTCCAAAAAAAGAAAAGATCTTACATACTGACGTCTCTTAACATGACAACGTTCCCATAGCAACCTTAACTGTGACATCTAAATAAATAAATTCTAATATTAAGTCGTACTTTCACGTAAAAATTACTGAAAGGATTTTGATGAAACTTCACAGGAATGTTCTTTATGCATCAGATGATACCTTTGTGTAAACACAGGCTATAGATTACAAAGGTATCATACATTTTTGAACTTACAATTTCGGCAAAATATGTTGCCATACTTTTTTAAATGACCCATGGACGTAGAAAATGACCATAGATGGACATGGACGTAGAATTTCTTTTTTTTTATAGTGGCTCGACATAATGGCTTCCCTACGCCTGATGGAAAGAGAAAGAGAAACCCAAGTCGCTGTGACAACGGGCAAGTAACTGGTCAGTCACTAGGGTTGGGCCCCTAACCCCCCACGAGCTCCGGAAACCCTACTCACCGGCAGAAACACGACCCAGAGGTCATTTGACTGCGGTATTCTATAGGGTGGAGGTCCTTCCCCGGACGGGTGGCTCAATTCGAGCGAAGATTCGCTATGCCCTACCTCTCTTAGATTTAAATGAATTAAAATGAATCTTAACTAATATTATAAAGCTAAAGAGTTTGTTTGTTTGAACGCGCTAATCTCAGGAACTACTGGTCCGAATTGAAAAAATCTTTTTGTGTTGAATAGACCATTTATCGAGGAAGGCTTTAGGCTATATAACATCACGCTGCAACTATAAGGAGCGAAGAAATAATGGAAAATGTAAAAAAAGCGGGGAAAAAATAACTATTCCACGCGGACGAAGTCGCGAGCACAGCTAGTCCTCAATATGTATTACCTTTCGGATACTTATACGGCACACATCCACAGTGCATCAGGTACGTTTCCATAAAGCATTCAGTGATGCATGTCTCGTAGCTATATCTCTCCGTGTGATCCAAATGAACCTCGTCGTGGAACCAGCACTTCCTCACAGAGGGCAGCACGTTCCGTACCTGGTTGTCCGCCTGGAATATCTTCGGCTCCACTTTCAGGTCAGTAGATTCACCGACTGTTGCAAGATGGTATGTTGTTGTCGTGTCGGGAAAATCGTATGGATCGGATACTAAGAGCTGGAAGTCAAACAATAGGCTTGTTGGATTAAACAATGTAATTGGCCCGTCTTTTAGCTTATTCAAAAATAAAAAATATGTATTTTTTAATGTGTAAATAAGTCAGCGTTTGGGAAACTTCGTCGAGTCTTCACATCGTCGATCCCACAGTGCCTAAAGACGAAAGTCTTCGATCAGTGCGTTCTACCGGTTATGACATACGGAGCCGAAACGTGGACACTCACGGTACGGCTAGTCCACAAGTTGAAGGTCGCTCAGCGAGCTATGGAAAGGGCTATGCTCGGCGTCTCTCTGCGAGATCGGATCCGAAATGAGGTGATCCGGCAGAGAACCAAAGTTACCGACATAGCTCACCGGATCAGTAAGCTGAAGTGGCAGTGGGCTGGCCATATCAGCCGCAGAACCGATAACCGCTGGGGTAAATGAGTTCTGGAGTGGAGACCGCGTCTCGGCAAACGTAGTGTAGGACGCCCTCAGGCAAGGTGGAGTGACGATTTGCGCAAGACGGCTGGCAAGTGCTGGATGCGAGAGGCCCGGGACCGAGCGAAGTGGCGAGCATTGGGAGAGGCCTATGTCCAGCAGTGGACTGATGTGGGCTGATGATGATGATGATGATGAAATAAGTCTAAAAATACTAAGGTATAGCCCGTTGAAATTACGCGTGACGTCACGCGGTGTTGCATTTTTACGGGACGGAGTGTATCTTTGCTATTTTTTATTTGTATGAAAAGAAAAAATACATTTTTATGGTCTAAAATACAGACTAAATAATATTGTTATTATTTTAACCCCCAAAACATCCCTATTGTACTTTTAAAAGACCTCAAAAAGAAGGGGAATCTCAAAATAATCAATTTACCATGAAAAAAATAATTTCTTATCCTCTTGAGTCTAGGGGTTCGTGTAAACTTAAATCTTGTGTCTAAATTTTGCCACCAATACATTTTATATTTATGATGTATCGCGATAAAATTATTTGTTAGAGAATTGATGATCGATGTGTATTTGGTATGGAGTAATTTGATGCATTACCTACCTTTGCTCCAAAGTTTGGGGCTAAGGAATATGGTGGATAATCTTCTTGTTCCACATCAAATACAACAAAAAGACCAGATAACCTGGAAAATTAGAAAACATAAAAAATATGAAACCACAATTCCAGAATATTACTAATAATTAATCATAGACATGCCATGCTGGGCCACACATCGCCATCTAGCCACAAATGAAGCCGAAGCTTGTACTATGGGTACTAGACAACTGATATACTTTTACTTAGGTACTTTTTTTTGTAAATAAATACATTTATACATAGAAAACACCCAGACCAATACAAACAGACATATTCATGAACACAAATGTTTGTACTGTGCGGTAATCGAACCCACGACCCTTGGCTCAAAAGGCAGAGGATACTACCAAATGAGCCATCGAGCCAGCCACTAAATTAAAACTACACTTAGAAGAGGTCTATCAACTTCTGATATTTTAATGAGAATTTCATATTCAAAAAGGTATAGGTGAACATATATAAAGCTCAATCCTGAGTTATAACTTGAACTGTGCAATAATCACTCTTAATGAATTCGTATTGCATTGAACATCAGAAGTCCAGTTTATGCTTAAATATCTGTCTTTTCTGAAAAATTGCGGCTTGTTAAACGAATAAGAGTCTTAATTAACACACAGTACCTAATATAATAGAAGAGCAGCATTATCTTCTGCATAACAATAAAATATTGATAGATGAAAAACGACATTGATCGAGAGTAGAAAGAGTGTAGGTGAAATTACAGTGCCTTGCGGAATTCCTGCACTGGACCTTATTCTTATCAACACATACATTAAAGGTCTGTCTTACAACTTATGTAAAGACAAACAAGGATATATGATTACTACATCATCATCATCATCATTATCCTATATCAGTCATACATTACATAATAATTGAGTCGCATTATGTGTTCTCATTGATATCAGAGATACTTACATGCCAAATTCAGTTGTCGTAATCAGTTTACGGGGCATCGGCCCCGTGTCCTCGACGTCGTCGTTAAAATATTCAAAATCACCGTCTTGAAACGTAAATAGACTGCAAAAAATGTCTTATGAAAATTGAGATTTCGTTTTTGTAAACACAATCGCAAATGAAAGCTTAATTCATGTTTGTTTGGTCTCTTTATAAAAAAACTCAGTTGTCTTTTTTTCGGAACACGTTTGTAAAGACGAAGGGTTCATATTTACAGGTGTTATAACCATTGAATGTTTTTATGCTTAGCTTGGTGGCTCGAATGAGTATGTTGAAATAGTAGTTTTTGACATTATTTCATATTAAACTTACTATTTAAGGATAAAATAGGGATGTAATCTTGACAATATATACCAAAAAGTTCCAAACAAAATCTGTTTTAATACGTAAGCAGGGACACATTTTCCAGATAAATATTAAAATTCAAGATAACGCACACAAACTCGTACCTTTTTAAGCCCGATGTTTTGGGCGTATACAGGCGGCTACAGGGCCGACTCTAAAAAAGGTATATTATGCTCGGCGAACCCCAAACATTTTATGCCTTGTGAAGCAATGCAAAGTTTTCAGATGTCCTAAATTTATCACACGTCGTGTCCAGATTTTTCTTAAGTTTCTTGCTATATAAATATCAGTAAAGTTACAAATATTAACTTACTTATCGCTTGCATCATTTATGCCTGCGTAGTTAAATGTACAGCAAAGTCCGAGAAATGTTTTGGTGGTACTGAATATGTTCTTGCAATTCCTCTTTCTCCTATTGAAGGAACAGTAGAGGAGAAGGTCGTCACACTTTTGGTGTACCTAAAATAAATCAGGCTTCGGTTATTATTGTATTATTTTATCAAATTAAAGACTCCGAACCTAATCTCATTTCATTCATCGGCAACCAGTTTTTGGCTCAATCAGTAATGGATCTGGCAAATGGATTAGGTTTCCGGATTTAGAATATAACCCTCTCTTCCCTTGGTATCGTAAAAGACGGCTACGCTAGGAAAACATCAGGAAACGGATAATAATGTTTACCTGAGTACAAATAGGGATATAAGGGAGCGACCTATCACCTTTTCGCTCCAAGCCATCCTCACCTGCCCGTGGTGCATCCTGCCGAACAACAAACGAGGCTCTGGCAAACCGACTGGTGGCGGTAAAACCATCACGATAGAAGGCGTAACTAAATACCATAGGCCGATGACGAGCAGCAGCGTCACCGGAGCAAGAGGCTACGCCCTGCGATCGCCAACCCGCCTGCCCAGCGCGATTATGAGTATATCCTTCAGAAGTTTGCCCTAGGTGGCGAACAGTGCCACCTAGTGGTGACAGTGCCTCTAGCAGTGGACTGCAATAGGCTGATGATGATGATGAGTACAAATAAAACCTACTGCGGTACTCGCCTGCCAAGCGTGATGACTCAAGACTTTTAAATTACAATTGTTACTGGGGGTGGTCTATGTCCAGCAGTAGAAGTTAAAAGGTGAAGGTTCAAATTAACTAAGTCAAATAAAATAACACATGGTTGCATCATAACATACCTCGGACATTATCCCATCCATAGTGTAGTAATGGTACCTCAATATGTTCATAATATTGGTGTAATTCCCAAGCTTCGTACTTTTGACTCCAAAATCCGTCAAATGTGGTAATGCATGTAAAAATCCATCAATATCCACTTCAGAAACATTGTTTTTCCTCCTAAACAATAATTTTATGTTTATTCCCGTTTCTTTAAGAAGGATAATTACGAATATTAATAAAGAAAGCTACGTAAATTGGATTCTAGATTTATTTATAGAATCTAACGACATTATTTGAGGGGCGAAATGGAACTGCGTAACGAAAAATTAATAAATTGGCATTTTTAATTTTAGGGTTGCGCTTAAGAATTATAAAAATAAATTGCGGCCTTGATTTGTTTTAAGCTTTCACAATACCTATCATTACTATGTTTTATTAACAATAGTTTCATAGTATTTTATTCAATACATCACAAAGCTTTTTGAATTGACATTTGCTAAGCATGTATCGATAGCGGTAGTTTTTTTGCGTTTTTATCACTACATAGTATAATACAAAGTTGCTTTGCTTTTGTTTTCTGTCTGTCCTAATGTATGCCTATACCATTAAAACTACGTAACGGATTTTGACACGGTTTTCTCTTAGATAAAGGTAAGCAAGGGGAAGGTTTTCGCTAGTAATTAATAAAATAGTCCACTTGTACCGTAAAGTCGATACTTTACGGTTTACCGAGGTAAATCGTACATCTGTCAAACTATTTCTTAGCCTCTCTCTTCTTACTCTCTTACGGTAAGAGCCGTAGAGGTGGGCAGTTTGCAGTAAGCAGTCGACATCGCCAATATGTGACCATGCAACTCAAATCGAGTTCTGGGGTCGCTGCCGGCCTTTTAAATAGGAATACGCTGGTTTATTGAAGGTTCCCAAGTTGTAGCTGTTCGGAGAGACTATCGCAGGAAGTTGGTGGGTATGGTGGAATTTGGTTTTGCAAGCACATTCACAAATCTATCTAGCATAGGTTGCCTTGGAAGATTACGGGGCCGAGCATTACTACTTTACTATATATATTAGATCACAGCTACAGTTTAACATCCCGCAGTATGTAGTCATTTTGACAAGTTAAAAATAATTTTGTTAATACTTACAATAAATTTGCAATGGATCTAGATTCTTTGTAAGATACTAGGTTGTAGTTACAAATACTGACTGCTGGGAAAGGCGCTTGACTGATGTTACAATTGGCATTGATCTAAAAAGGAAGGTAGTAAAAGCTATTAACACTGCTAAGTATAGGTACTTTGATATTTCATTTGAATGAAGCTTAATGTAGAAGATTTTTAATGACTTATGCCTTATAGGGACTAATTTTAAGCAATGTAATATTTTTATGTCTACTTTATCGCCTTCCATTAAGAGAATGGTACTTGCTTTTTGTTTTTTTGAGGTTATTGACTGAAAAATCTATAAAAATTGTTAGTTTTAGAAATAAACATCGAATTGCATTACGTTTTGCAAAAGACAAGGCTTTCTAAAACATCAACCATCATTTAGAGATTTTGAGAAATATTGCAGAAATATCTATAACCTTTAATTCAAGCCTCGCTCAGGCCAGGCACTCACGAAATATCAGGAAAATACTTAAAGCAATTAATAAAATAGTTATACAATTTAGTATACTGTACGTACTTTGGTGACCGTAGCATTGTTATCGAACTTAAGTTTAGCGAACACTATAAACGAAGCTGCAAACACAATGTTGCAGACAATTACGGTAGACCAGAATACAAAGCCTTTGCCAGACTGCCTGGCCAACTGATTGATCCCATGTAACGTTGATATGTTCTGCACGAACCATTTGGAATTGTGAATCAGGACGGAACGGATGGATTTCCTTCTTATGATCATCCTGCAAGAAGAAATTAAATTGTTTGCATAGGCTTTTACTTAATTTTTTAAAACTTTAAAATCTCTATACAATTGGCATGATGTCACTAGACGGAATAAATTCCTAAATACCATTCTTGTAAAAGAGGACATCGTATACCTATTATCGGAACACTTTATTTGCGTAATGAAATAACTACAATTAACACTTTTAATTTCATTAACACCGATTAATATTCAAGCAACTGGGTAGCAAAATTAGTTACATCATGTCTTAATGCCTAACAAAACATTATTGAATTTAGTAATGTTTTGACAGTTACTGAAAAGTATATCAATTATTGACTTGACAGTTCACATCCCCATTGTTTTTACTAAATGCTTATTACTATGAGGTGATTAACAAAACACAGTGAAGCAGACACATGAAAATATGACGAGTATTTTTAATAACAAATGAAGTGACCTTTCGTCTGGGCAATTTCTACTATCTACAATTGAAGATTTTGAGTTAAACGTGACCAGCTTAACGAACGTAAACGTGAGAAATAAAATATGTTTCTAAAAATTAAAGTACTTAAAGTACCTACTTGTCATCTTTTAGCTTACCTTCACGCCATCACACCAGAAACATTAAAAATGATGCCTGAGTTCCCATTAATTTTCTATATTTACTTCTGATTCTTAAACTCAAACCTCATCATTAACCTTTACGAAAGTGTATTTTTATCATTAAGTACTATGGGCTTTTAACACTTTACATGTCACCTAAATAATTTGAAACAGGTGTTTCTAATGTAGGTAAGTACTCTGCTTGCAATTAAAACTTCTTTCAAGTTGTCTCTAATTTGGTAATTTAATGGCAAAGTTTTCTCATAAGCGTACGCATAGAAGTGACGCATATTATTTTTACATTGTATTAAAAAATAATTTCGACCTTATGAAAAAAGGTGAAATTACTACCCACATGGGTACATTTAATTGGAATAAAGGGTAGAACCCATTTAGACGAGATAATTAGAACGAACTTTTTTATAAGAAAACTTATTTATTTATTTATGGTACCTACTTCATGGTAGTAGATATTGTTTTTAAGTCTGACAGACTTGATAATTTCTTAGGGTTCCGCAGTTTTATGTCAATAAATATTTTCCAAATTAGGTACGTCACGTCCTCACTATGCCCACCGTTTTTTCAAAACTGTAAACGCAACGTGTTTAAATCTTTTCGTATTTTTTTTACCTTTAAGGTACTTAAAAAAAATACATAAGATTCGTGTGTGTTGTGAACATGTGTTTTAATTGTTACACACATATGTCATTTCATTGATTAAATCAAAACGGATAAAGGTAATAAAAGCATGTTGTGGAATTCTCTACGTAAAAACCGACTTCAAAAAAAACACAAACGACCAAAACTAAAAAGCGATAAATAACGTAAGTAATTCTATCCTTAATACATAATAATTTAAATGTTACAATTCTCACTTATTTTTGAAGTCGGTGCCTCTCGTAGACTGTTGTTGTATGACGCGCGCGGCCGGCAAATCCACACGACAATATACATTTATTTGTTTGGCTGGCACCGACTTCAAAAATAAGTGATAATTGTAACATTTAAATTATTATGTATTAAGGATAGAATTACTTACGTTATTTATCGCTTTTTAGTTTTGGTCGTTTGTGTTTTTTTTGAAGTCGGTTTAATTTTTTTTAAAAAATAATTTTATTTCTCTATTTTTAGTTGCGTTAATGTGCTGTGACCTTGAATAAAGGCTAATTAATGTCCTTAAGAGTTTTGCTTAGGAATGAAAAATTTTGCTTTAAGTCAAGTGAAGACTCTGCGATCTAGAATCAAGCATATAACTTACCAAATCACCTGCCCTATTAGCCCTGCATAAGTACATACTACTATCTAGTTTAATATCGACCAATGTCAGTACTGTCCCTTAACTCCTAACCGTTAAGGAGTTCTGTGGCTTCATCATCAGCACCAGATGTTGACGCCCGGAAGCATACACCTGAGTAAAATATGATTACGTAACAAAAACACCATATGAGCATACAATTTTCGGTTGTTGCCCTCAATTTCTCCAGGATCCCATCATCAGATCCTGACTTGGTGATAATGGGACCACCTCGGAAGTGTCCTCTGTCGAACTGTCGAAAAATTTTTGAAATCCATCCATAATTGACGGAAATATCGGTGAACAAACATAAAAAAAAAAAAAAAATATTATACATACAGACGAATTGAGAACCTCCTCCTTTTTTCGAAGTCGGTTAAAAATACCCGTTCACACTTGACCATTTTCTTTTTAATTACAGATATCGATTCAGTATGATTTGTTTCAGAATCTCGTTAACGCGGCGAGGATTTGAGGGTAACTGTGGTTGAGTGCTTTTTCGGCGAACAAATTGTATTACTCCAAGAAATTGAGGAAAAAATCTAAGAAGTTTCTGTTTAAATCTTTTTTTATCCCGCTGTCAATGAATTGGCATTAACAAGGTATTCGTACCTATTTTTAAGTAATATTTTTCCAAGAACTTGAGTGTCTTATTATAACTTGTCTTTTTAACTAGATTATCGTGTAGATCCATAAAATTCGGCAATTTCCCGGACCATAAAGAAAGTGAAACTCGTTACTATGAAAATGTGCTATCTCTCTCCTATCATGATACGGGATTCCTTAAATGATGCGTAAAAATTATTTTAAAAGGACGAGGGCTATGCTCGGCAGGGTGCGGGATCGGATCCTAAATGTCATGATCCAACAGAGAACCAAGGTCTTCGATGTGGCTCACCGGATTAAAGGTGAAGAAGAAGCTGAAGTTGATGGCAACTTCAGTTTCTTTTAAGTCCATTGGGACTGGCCACATCAGCCGCAGAACCGATAACCGTTGGGGTAAACGAGCTCTGGAGTGGAGACCGCGTCTCGGCAAACGTAGTGTAGGACGCCCTCAGGCCAGGTGGAGTGACGATTTGCGCAGGACGGCTGGCAAGCTGGATGCGAGAGGCCATGTCCAGCAGTGGACTGATGTGGGCTGATGATGATGAGACATTGTTACCTCCCTTTTTAAAGTCAGGTATGCCTCTCTTTCTGCCACTTCAGCCCTGGCACCCTTAGGTGGGTAAACATAGTATAGAACGCCCTGGGGCCAGGTCAATTGATGATAAGCTGGATAGCTGGCAAGTGCTGGATGCGAGAAGCCCAAGATCAATTAAAGTGATTTAATGATCATGATGGAGGTACTTGCCTGTATATTATATACTTGCCGGATTGTAATAAAAAAGAATATCGTTTAATATCGAAATATGTTGGTTGCTTAATAATTGGCTTACAATTACATCATTAATTGCTTTGAAACCGATTACTTTTCAGAAATTGACTGAAAAGTAATCGGTTCAAATAAATCCTTGCAAAATTCGAGGCGCCACGTTTCCCAAAATCTTTGCAAATTATATGAAGCGAATAATTTTATTTTGACAGCTACTTTGACATAAATTGGTTAAAATAGGGTGCCTTTATAGATAGGCGATCAATTATTTTATAAATGTTGTGTCACACTTACTTCATTTAATCTATGTAGGTACTTACCATCGGTGGCCATATTATTAGGGACAGTGCAAAATTTTTAAAATACAGGTACTACTTTCATTGAATTTCTATTACAAATGATTAGTTGTAGGTCTCTTATATTATTTTTATTTTTATCTGTATTCTATTAGGGTTATAATAACAATAAATTTATTTATTTATTTTCTTGGAGAAATGTTTGAAGCCTAACACATTCCAAAAATTTAGAAAATCTTGATATATCATATTGTACTATAAATAATGTATAAATTATGAGTAAAAACAGGGCAAAAATATTTTTATAACGCTTACCACTTACCTTTTGTTTATTAAAGATACAAAATCCGTTTAAAACTAATGATAAACTAAGCAAGATAGTCCGACACACAAACCTTGAAATTCGCACCTTTTCAATGAACAAAGACTACTCCACAAGAAATGCCACACAACTGATAAATTACGTAAGTAACCTATGCTGCCACTACACAAAGACAATAACCATTATATTAATGGAATATTAAACAAAATAACCCCAATAAAAAAGGGTAATTTAATTTTAAAAATCCGTATATTCCAAAAAAATTGAAATAAGCGCACTGGCCCTAATAATTTGGCCACCCACTGTATAATGAATGCATTCAAATGCCTTTAGAGTCCCTAAATAGTAGGTTTAATTTTATGTCTGTATGATTACGGGGCAATAAAAGATAGAAGAATTAAAAAACATTGCCTTTATATTTTCTAAATTACACAATTTGTATAGAAAATTATAGTATTACCGAATATTTGAGCAGTATCGATTGTAACTTAGTACTTTGATAGCTGAAGTAATATGTAGTATGACAGACATAATACGAGTACTCATAATTACAACTCACAGAGTAAATAAATAGCATCGTCATCTGCCTGTCGAAGTCCATTGGCCATAGGCCATAGGCAAACGGTTTTTCCAATTGTTTCCCACTTTGCTTGATCCTGGTTCTTACATCCAGTTTTATTAGTCATCTTGAGTAATCCGTCAGATCAAGTGACTTGAGGGCGTCCTACACTGCGTTTGTCGACCAGCTGTAACTTCAGAATACGTTTACTCCAACAATCGTCGGCTCTGCAGCTAATAGGATCCAGTGAGGTATAGCAGACTACTCAGATCCAAAAAACAAACAAATTGATCGGACCGGAAGTCGAACTTGGGATATTTGGTTTTACGCGCTTTTAGGTTCAATGAGAACTTATGTAGTAGATTTGTTTGTACCCAAGTATACGCTTCCCCCAATTCCCTGATATTAGGGAACGGGATTACGAGCTACTTGTAATGGAAAGCGAAATGTTGAAATCTTATGAGAAAGATTATACTTCTTATAATGTACTTTTCCTATCACATCCCATTTAATATATGTCAGTGCATTTTCTAGCTCGGACGAACGCATTATGATGCGTTCGTCCGTGAGCAAAGTATCCGGACTTTTCTCCGGTCTGGCAAGAGCTGGCTGAAGATCGCGAGGAGTGGAAAAAACTGGGGGAGGCCTTTGCCCAGCAGTGGGACAGTAGAGGCTAGTCAAAAAAAAAAGTACTTTGTTTCAGAAAAATGGAGCAAAAGAGCAAGATGATCCATTCGAAGTTCAAAGCTTTCTCCAGCCACAGCACCCTCCACGGCATGTACTACTTCTACAAGAGTAGCAAGTGGACCGTCCACCTCTTCTGGTCCTTCATCATCATCTTCAGCCTGACGGTCTTCGCGTTCCTGAGCCAGATGATCTATCAGAAGTTCATTATTGATCCTACTTTCACTGTTGTAAGTAGACTTGTAACTTTTCAAGGCCAAGGTTTTGACGGCTTTTGTGGCGTTATGGTTAAATGGAACGCGGACAATCCGAAGGAAGGATTTTGAATCCACAGAGGGAGCTACAGATGAGATTTGGAGGAAACTCATCATCATCAGCCTATCGCAGTCCACTGCTGGACATAGGAATCTCCATTTGTCGCTATTTTGGGCAAATGCCTGGAGGTTATCCTCAAAATCGCCACGCTGGGCAGGCGGGTTGGCGATCGCAGGCCGTAGCTTCTCGCTCCGGCGACGCTGCTGCCCGTCACTGGTAATATTTAGCTTCGTTTTAAATTGTGTTGGTTATACCGCCACCTGTCGGTTGCCAAAGCCTCGTTCGTTAATCAGCAGGATGCAGCACAGGCTGTATAATCGACTTAAATAATGAGTTATGAGACTTAAAATATGAGTGGACTTAAATTATTTGTCTGCCTGCCCTTCAAAATGCGAACCTACTAATTTAAGAGCCGGCTATTCATCTGTGACTTCCTGGCATTGCGGTATCTATGGGCACATACTAGGTGACCTTCAGGCTCGTTTGCCTCCTCATCAGTAATAAAAAGTATCCAAATTATCATTATGAAAATTCAGTGGTTTTGCTTCATCATTTTAAGAGAAGTAGGGCATAGCGAATCTTCGCTCGAATTGAGCCGCCCGTCCGGGGAAGGACCTCCACCCTATAGAATACCGTAGTCAAATGACCACTGGGTCGTGTTTCTGCTGGTGAGTAGGGTTTCCGGAGCTCGTGGGGGGTTAGGGTTGGGCCGACATGGCGGTGAAAACTGACAGGTAACTGACCAGTTACTTGCCTGTTGTCACAGCGACTTGGGCTTCTCTTTCGCTTTCCATCAGGCGTAGGGAAGCCATTATGTCGAGCCACAATAAAAAAAACCGGCTTAGAACATGAAATAAATACTTTCCTACTATAATATAATAATAATAAAATAATAATAAAACGTTTATTTTTCTCATCACAAACATATGATAGGTACAAAAAACGTATGGCTTAATAGTAAGTAACACAGTTGTTTGTGTGAGACTGATGCCTATTATAGGTAGGATACCTGTGTTACAGGTCATCAGGCTCCCACTGCCTCGGTATCGGCTGCCAGTATTCAATAAGATGTCGTGCGTGATGTATTACAACAATTAAAGTAAAGTAACATTTTTTTTTTTGTAATTATAGCTCACAAGTTAACTAACCATGCATTATATGAAGATACAAAACTTAAGAACTACGTGAAAAGAAAGCCACATGGTGTGCCTACGTGTGTATGTATGTGTGTGTGTGTGTGTGTGTGTGTGTGTGTGTGTGTGTGTGTGTGTGTGTATGTATGTTTGTGTGTATGTATGTGCGTGTTATCCAATCACTTCAGAACTGAGATTAGGTTTTCAGTGTCCTCATAATACGGATGATGACAGGGTATGAAAATGAAGAAAATAATTAGTCCGTCTCTTAGATAATAAAAAAATATAAGACCCGTATTTTTTGTTTTGTCGAAATAACAAGAAAATACTTAGATATAGCGCATTAAAGTTACGGAGTGGGGGCTAACTACGTCACGTTAGAGTATATTTTGTACTCTAACGTGACGTCATGTGACATTTAAAATCAATGTATCTTCGTAAGTTTTTGAACAAGAGGCAAAATAAAAAATACGTATCCAATATTTTTCATTAATCTATCTGATGGACATTAAATTATTTTTTAGTCATCATCCCAATTGAGGTTGATGAGCCATTCTGCAACTTTCTTCTTACAATGAATTCTCGGGAGGTGATATATTGAGAGAGTTGTATTGATTTCATTGTAAAGATAGTCTCCGAGGAAGCAGTAGAACCTTTGAGCGAAGCGAGTGTTGAAGGCATTGGTAGTGCAAGTGATGCCTTTCCTACGTTTGCCGTGATTGAGATGAGGATCGTAAGGGAGCACAGAGTGTTTCCGTAGAGTGACAGCAAGAATAAACAACTGGCGAACAGTAAGGACTTTCCAGTGTTTGTATAAATCTGTGGTAGGATGCAAAATGGGGAGGAAAGCGCTAACCTTAAGAACAGCCCTCTGTGCTCGTTCTAATTTCAAAAGGTGTGTCTTAGCTGCACCGCCCCAAGAAGAAACGCAGTAACCCAACAAAGACTGGCACAGTGCCTTATATACGGTTATAATAAGATAACGGTCAGCAATCCGTCTTAAGATTTTGAATATGTAAATTAGTTTTCTAATTCTGCCTGCCAGGAGTATAATGTAGGGTAGAAAACTAAGGTTGCGGTCAACCATAATTCCCAAATATCTCACAACAGTAGCAATTGCAAGTGCTGGGCAATTGCACGACGGAGATTTGGAACAAGTACCCGAGTGGTATTTTAGAATATAAGGTGTGGGAGTGCAACGATTTGTAATTGAAAAAGTTATGTATTTGGTTTTATGGGTGTTGAGGGCTAAGGAATTACAATTTAGCCAATCGGACACCATATCCAATCCCTCCTGGGCACATTGGAATGCCTCCACCCAGTCTCTAGCATGGAACAATAAAGCAGTGTCGTCAGCAAAAGCCACAATTTTCCCACTTCTCAGCTTTAGAAGGCATAGTGCGTTAATGTAGACGAGGAAGAGCGTAGGGCCAAGGACACTACCCTGTGGCACCCCAAACGTTACTGGTAGTTCTTCACTAATCCAGCTATCTACTTTAACAGTCTGAGTTCGTCCAGTCAAATAGCTGGCAAAAAGTTGACGAGTTATGCCTCTTACACCCATTTTCTCTAGCCTGTCCACAAGCGTTGCGACAGAAACCGTATCAAATGCTTTGGCTAAATCAATGAATATTCCAATTACCTTTTCCCCTCCATCCAAACTCTCAGCTATGAAATTAGTTAGTTCATGGACAGCATCATCGGTTGATCTCCCTGCGCGAAGGTGAAATTGTGAAGGTGATAATAAATTGTTGGATTCCAGGAAGTCCACCAATCTTCGATTCATTAACCGCTCTAAGATCTTGGATAGTATAGGTAGTAAGGAAATAGGCCTATAATTGTCAACACAATCCCTGTCGCCGCCCTTGTGAACAGGCGTGATTACTGACTTTTTAAAGATGTCAGGAAAAACACCAGTTTCCATAGAGAGGTTGCAAACATAAGTAATGGGTGCAAGGAGCAGGCTGCGGTGCTGTTTAAGTAGTCTACTAGAGATCCGATCGATTCCAGCAGCACAGGTATCTCTCAGATTCATCACTAGATTATCAACCTCAGACTCATCGGCAGGCAGGAGGACCAGGGAAGTACTTATGTGTGGTGGGTCAGTAATGGTAGACTTAGGGTGGTTATTGTTGCTATTTATACCAGTAGCTATATTTTTACCAATATTAGCGAAGAATGTACTAACACGGTTTACGTTATGTAGGGGGTCACCATTCTGAATGAGTTCAATGGAAGTGGGGTTATTAGGTTTGTAGTGTGTAATGTTTTTAATTGCTTCCCAAAGCTTTTTACTATTATTGTTGGATTTTAATATCATCTCCTTTTCATAATTACGCCTAACCTTTTTGAGTAATGAGGCTGTAACATAAAGTAATTATCAAAAGACTATTTTATCTCATAATGTGGTTTTCGTTTCACTAGAAAGATCCGCCGCTGAATAACTTACAAAACCGAGGGCTCACTGAATACTAAACGAGACATAATCTAAACGTATTATCTAAATTTCTGGATGAAATTAGCAAAGTTTAAATTAGTCGAGTTTTTCATGAATTTAAAACGAACTTTGGCTACACTACTTTTATTAACGTAACTCTATAAGTTTTTCTAAAAGTACTATTTCTTTTTTTAAATTATGGCACAGCTGGTCTGAACTTGTGCCATATTGACAGCTATATTTGATGGAATTTGCATGCTGGCTGCGACTGTACACCATTACTGACTGACTCGGTGGCTCAATTGGTAGTGACCTCTGCCTTCTGAGCCAAGGGTCGTGGGTTCGATCCCCACACATTACAAAATGTGTGTGCATGAACATGTCTGTTTGTATTGGTCTGGGTGTTTTCTACGTATAATATGTATTTATTTACAAAAAATCTAAACAAATTAATTTTTCATCACGAAGAACATAAGGATACAAACTTTCCTGTTTTCCCATATCAACAGCGGTACTCATAAGTCGGAAATATTGAGAGGTATAATGTCACAACAAATTACGCTTAGGTCTCACGTTTTTGTTTAGCGTTATGAGATCACGTTTCGCACCTACGAGTACGTGCTAGGAAGTATAAACTTATTAGCGAGTGAAACATGCTTTTACACGCGCGAAGTAAAGCAAAAAGAAAGAAGGTATCGTCCTGTATAGATGTATATTCGACGCTCTTATGGTTAAGGAAAACATAAATTAATAAATATCAGACCACATCACATACATTGCTCTAATCCCAAAGTAATTAAGTAGCTTAAGCACTTGTGTTATGGGTATCAGAACAACGAAAGTATCACAAATAAATACTTAAATACAAATATAAACACCCAGACACGCAACAAACACAAGTGTTCATCACACGAATGTTTGTCCCGGGTGGGAATCGAACCCACGACTCTTGGTTCAGAAGGCAGGGGTCACTACCAATTGAGCCACCGAGCCAGTCATCGTGAGGAAATGTGGCTCAGCTTAGGCGTTATCGGCGGCAACGTGTCTTATCCTGAATTTTGAAAACACTATCGTGTCGTGGGTTAGATCCCCACGCAGTACAAACATTTGTGTGCATAAACATGTTTGTATTGGTCTGGGGGTTTTCTATGTATAATATGTATTTATTTAATTAAATGTATCTACGTAAGTTTATCAGTCGTCCAGTACCCATAGTACAAGCTTCAGCTTAGTTTGGGGCTAGATGGCGATTTGTGGTCCAGCGTGGCATGTCTTGGGTTATTTATCTACTATTTCGACTAGACGCCTCTTCGAACGTACGATGATTCGACAGAATACTAATTCGACAATATTCTAATTCGACAAGCCATTATTTCGACCGAACAAAACTGCAACATCACACGTATTCGACAGAACACTGTTCAGACAAAATATTAGATATTGTGGTGGTGCGAGGACGTAAGGTGCTCTGTGAGGGGTTGCGCGACCCCCTAAGATCACCGTTAATCATGTGTATTACGAGACAATTTAGAAAAAAACAATCATTGTAATTGCCTTCATCATCATCATCAGCCTATCGCAGTCCACTGCTGGACATAGGCCTTTCCAGTTGTTCACCACTTAGGGCAAACTTGGAGGATATACCTTTAACCCTAGAGTGGGCGCGCCTTTTAGTGTAACGTCAGTGGGCGCGTGGGGAGCATTTTGCCACCGCTTTTCTTTGACAATTTTAAGTAGGAATACAACAATTAATAAGTTTATTTTCTTATGATTTCAATAATACACAAATGAGTAATGAATAATCAATATATTTATTAAACTCTACTTTAAGAACTTTGATTTACAAAAGGTTTAAGGAAACGTAACATTTTAATTGGCTTTTTTTTACTTATCCTACATAATTAATTATTTCTCTCATTTATATTCATCATTATAGATTGCATTGGCATCTGCGCGTCATTCTCCCAATAGAAAACTCTTCATTCATTTGGTCTACGATGTCTCCATGGAGTGGACGTGGAGACAGTTCAGTCAGAATCAGATCCTTGTCAAAATCATCTGCAGATTGTTCTGTAGCAGTGTTATTTTCACTATAATAACTAGATTAATCGCTTTCTGACATACTCTCGTGTATAAGCTGTGCACTTGCACATTCAAATTTAGTCATTCCTTCTATTCCTCGTCGTCGTACTCGTACCTTATAAAATCTTCTATTTTGTCATTAATTTTCGTTATAATCAATAGATACTTTTAAATCCTGAAAATAATAGGTTTTATTTAGTATTCACAATAAATGCAGCATAAAATATGTTCTCTATTTCAACTTTACAAAAAATTCATGATATATTATTATTACTTACGCGAGTGGGCGCGCGGTGAGCAATTTGTCGCCCGCCGACACCTGATGGTAGAAAACTTCTCCTCAAGCCGACCCCCGCGCACTGATGACGTCCTGCTTTTCGGCACGCATTGAAAATAAAAGTAGGGCCAGCTACTGAAAAGCGCAAGACTAACAGGCAAATGTTTTTGGAATTATTAAAGTTTTTTTTAGCGCGGGCGGCAAAATGCTCATAGCGCGCCCACTCTAGGGTTAATCGCCACGCTGTGCAGGCGGGTTGGCGATCGCAGGGCGCAGCTTCTCGCTCCGGTGACGCTGCTGCCCGTCATCGGCCTGTGGTATTTAGCTACGCCTTCTATCGTGATGGTTTTACCGCCATCAGTCGGTTTGCCAGAGCCTCGTTTGTTTTTCGGCAGGATGCACCACGGGCAGGTGAGGATGGCTTGGAGCGAAAAAGTGATAGGTCGCTCCCTTATATCCCAAGAAAGCCTTATTTGTATTTTTTTATTTGTAAGCCTTATTTACGCTATATATAAGTATGGAAGTTCATACATAGGAGAGTGTTTGCCTCTCTTAACGAACACTCGATTTTGTAATCCTGCTCTGATTAGGCTTAACGAGACGGCATCGTGCCATCGTACACGTGGCCGTGATATCGACTGATAGAGCCGTTATTTACAGGTGGAATCTACTCGGTACTCGATATCGGACGTTCCCTTCCCCGCAGTGACTGTTTGTGACAATGGATTAGTATACGGGCCGAATACTGAAAATATCACTGCTATTCTGTAAGTAAATATCCAATCTTAACTAATATTATAAAGCTGAAGAGTTTGTTTGAACGCGCCAATCTCAGGAACTACTTGTCCGAAAAAATATTTTTGTGTTGAATAGACCATTTATCGAGGAAGGCTATATAACATCACGTTGCAACTATTAGGAGCTAATAAATAATGGAAAATGTAAAAAAAAAACGGGGAAAATATAACTATTCCACGCGGACGAAGTCGCGAGCACAGCTAGTAATATTACAAAGCTGAAGAGTTTGTTTGTTTGAACGCGCTAATCTCAGGAACTACTTGTCCGAATTGAAAAATTGACCATTTATCGAGGAAGGCTTTAGGCTATATAACATCACGTTGCAACTATTAGGAGCGAAGAAATAATGGGAAATGTAAAAAAAAACGGGGAAACAATAACTATTCCACGCGGACAAATTCGCGAGCACAGCTAGTCAAAAATAAACTTGTAAAAATTCTTCTATAGTAAAAAGCTGTGAGATCATTTGAATACCGGCTATGAGTACTACTTAAGGGATCTTCTGTTAAGGCAGACATGAATGAACTCGTAAATTAATTTAAGACTTAGTACGTACTTACTTAATTAGCTATGGCCTCTTACTTAAGATTATCATCATCATCAGCCTATTGCACTGCTGGACATAGGCCTCTCCAGTTTTTCGCCACTTAGGGCAAACATCTAGAGGATATACCCATAATCGCCACCCTGGGCAGGCGGGTTGGCGATCGCAGGGCGTAGCTTCTCGCTCCGGTGACGCTGCTGCCCGTCATCGGCTTGTGGTATTTAGGTACGCCTTCAATTGTGATGGTTATATCGCCATTAGTCGGTTGCCAGTTTTGTTGTTCGGCAGGATGCACCACGGGCAGGTGAGGTTGGCTTGGAGCGAAAAGATGATAGGACGCTCCCTTACATCCCTAATTTAATTGTATAAATTGGTAATACAATAATGTTTTGTAGTGTTTTGTTATGGAATTTTACACTAGTCCAACAAATGGATTGCCAGTTTCATGAAGCCTGAGGCTTATAATATTCAAAATTCAAATAGGTATTCTACAAACGCCATTTCTACTTATTTGCAGAATACGTCGTGGTTACACAAAAGAGCAGATAAAAATATTTTATAGGAGCTTACAAGACGTTAAAGATTTGAACTACGTGCCAGAACCTTATCTGATGAAGATGCATAGTCTACTCGACGATTTGGGATATCCGTACCCTACGCTTATGGATATGGTAAGTATTACAAGGTTACGTGCTTGACGAACAGTAAAACAACCGGCCATCCTGCATACATCCAGTGCTGAATATAGATGATAGATGGATTTTGGGGGATTTTCCTTAGTCAGCACGCTAAGCAGTTGGTGACCGTACTAGATTTTATTTTTTGTGACAGAGGGTTCAAACGGGCTTAAGGTCACCTGATGATCCTTTCAAATGATCATTTCAGCCCATAGATACCGTGGTCTTTGGAATCAACTTCCGGCTGCAATTTCTCCTAGTGGATATAAATTAGGGACCTTCAAAAAGCGAGCATATAGATTTCTCAAGGGCCGGCAACGAACCTGTGACTCCCCTGGTGTGCGGTGTCTGTGGGCTGAACTTATCACTTACCATCAGGTGATTTTCACCTTTTAGGCTTCACGGCCCACCTAA